>CM053408.1:13001724-13017537 GCA_028644305.1 Xerus rutilus | reverse complement strand
ACACACACACACACACACACAATTTCTTTTCCTGGTTCCTGCTGTACTTGGATCAGATACCAATTTTGATTCATATTTCAACAATACCACACATTTAATCATTTATTTAAGAAAATAAGATAGCTTCGTAGAATTATCTAGAGAAATGACTTTCTTATTTGTTGATTTGTGTAAATGTGAGATCTGATTATCTTGAAATAAAACAGAAAGATCCAAGGTTATTATTAAGTCTTTTTGGAAAACATTTATGTGAAAGTCATCCTCCACATTAATGTCACTGAAGGTAAATTTTAGATACAATGAATGGGGATTTGGACCTAAAATATATTTCCCTGTTAAATTTGAAAAATATTATTTGGTTTCACAAAGTGTTATTTGCCATTTGAAATTGATGGGATTTGGGGCTGGGGTTATGGTGCAGTGGTAGTGTGCTCGCCTAGCACGCGGAAGGCACTGGGTTCGATCCTCAGCACCACATAAAAATAAAATAAAGCTATTGTGTCCACCTACAACTAAAACATAAATATTAAAAAAAAAGAAATTGATGTGATTTTATATTGTATAAGAAAAGAAATCATGTTTCCTCTTATTTTCTTCATATTTTTCATATGTACATATTAAATGACATTGTAATAAAATAAATTTAAGTTTGTATTGTGTGTCTGTGAGAGTTTTTCTTTTTTTGTGTTTTTTTGTTTTTTGGTACCTAGGATTGAACTCAGGCGTACTTGACCACTGAGCCACATCCCCAGCCCTATTTTGTGTTTTATGTAGAGACAGGGTCTCCCTGAGTTGCTTAGCGCCTCACGGTTGCTGAGGCTGGCTTTGAACTTGTGATTCTCCTGTCTCAGCCTCCCTAAGTGCTGGGATTACAGGTGTGGGCCACTGTGCCCGGCTGAGAGTTTTTCTTTAAAAGCAAAACATACGTGACTTGTTGAAGCAGTCACTCATGAAAGAATATGCCCATTGAAATATGTTACTATTATTCAGGCAATTAACATGCACCATTTATACCAGAAGTATTTAGTTGGTTAGTCATGTAAGTCCTCCAAATTTGGTTCTATAAACTATTCTTAATGAAAAATATTTTATATATATATATATCATCTTTTGAAAACATCTGTCTCTTGCACTCAGAAGTGTTTTAGTGCTTACACGTGGAATGTTAAGAAATTTTCACATTTTTGAACATTTTGTCTAATGAAAGCCTGAAAGCAATCATAGTGTAAAGCCAACACATAATACCTTTAAGTCTCCATAGCATTTTAGTTGGTTTTTGCCTGTATTTTATTTTACCCAATGATGGCTAATTCATGATCTACTGTTACCTAAAAGGGACTCCCGGGACCTGTCTCCAGTCATGCTGGGCTTTTTCATTTTAAATCTAGGCTACCTTTTGACTTTCTTGCACAAAGACATGAGAAGAGAATGATGAACATATGGATTCAATGGCGATTATACATAATTCTTTGCTTAATCTGCTTTACAGCTTCAAACTACTCTGCGGCTCGAGGTATTGTCCCCTCTCCTATAGGCATATATCTAATCTGGGGATAAAAATTGAGAAATAAATGAGGCAAAAATAAAGCATTGTTCAAAGTAGCCTTTTTACTACCTTGGAGTTTTGGAATGATTGCTCTCTACATTGGCATTTGAGAGAAAAATTTGGCTATGATGGTTTTTCTTGTTATTTTTATTAAGCGAATGAAAAAGGATGGTAGCAGTTCAGCCACTGGGGTGTTGGAACAGCAAATTGAGGGGCCCCAAAAGACCTTGATGCCCATTTTTGAAGTTCAATTCCAGTCCCTAAGATTAGAGCAGCCCTTCCAGAATGAGGGTCACAAATGCATTTGTGATTTCGACGATTTGTCTGGATGCTGTCAGGGAAACAATTGGCTATTATTGAACAGAACTGCTGATTTTCTCTTTGTACCATTTTTTCCTTTTGTTTTGGTCATCTCTGAATGGTAAAGTCTGACAGCAAGTAAAAAAAATGCTAGTTATGTGGAAAAGAGGAACATGGAGACAGAAAGGCAACAACAAAAAGACATAGGGAGAGAAGAAGAGAGAGATTTTCAATTTTATATGACATTGATCTATTCCCAAGTAACTTCAGTTTAATGGAAAATGTGTTTATTGAGCATGTACTATGTAATGAGCACTGTTAATTGATGTGGGAGTGCAAATTAGACAAGAGAAAAATCTATGTCATGAAGGATCTCACTCTATAGTGGGGAGATGAGATGGGAGAGGGAGAGTGTAATGGACATTTTCATACAATTTTATCTTTCACAGCCCCTCCAGGATTAGCCCTGCCTCTAGTGCTTGTCCTTGATCATGGCTCACTGGTTGGGGTGAATACAGAGCTCATAGGAAGCCAATCCACTGACCATGTCTAACCTCCAACCAGTGAACCTCTTATACCAGAATCTCTGCAACCCATCAATGACGGTCTTTATCTTCTGTCAAAAATATAACTCCACTTGCTGGGCGCAGTGGCCCACATCTGTAATCCCAGTGGCTCAGGAGGCTGAGGCAGGAGGATCATGAGTTCAAAGCCAGCCTCAGCAACAGTGAGGCACTAAGCAACTCAGTGAGACCCTGTCTCTAAATAAAATACAAAATAGGGCTGGGGATGCGGCTCAGTGTTCCAGTGCCCCTGAGTTCCGTCCCCAGTGCCCGCCTTCCCCTATATATAGTGTGTATATATATCAACTGAAATGTTATCTTCTAGTAGATGGCTTCCCACAGTGCCCTTGCTAAAGCAGGTTCCACTTCTTACTCTACTACCATGTCCTTGCATAGTCTTCACTGCACTTTTTACCATTTCAGACACACACACACACACACACACACACACACACTTAGGGTAGGTACTGTCCGAATGTCTCACTCAATTGCAATTGTCAATATTCAGTGTGGGCATCTCACATCTTACATAGCACTTAATGGGTGACGAACCTGGGCCTGGAAGTAAGAACACTGTCCGGAAGAAAGATTAGTGCCTGGGAAGGGAGCCTTCCCTTATTCCCCTCTCCTTTCCAGTCAGCCCATCTTGGAACTGGATTAACACCATCCACTCCTCCCTTTTGGGTTGGAAATGACTTCCTCAAGGACTCTAACTACTCCTTTGCAGTGTAAATGCCTCTGCCCACTGTGGGCCCAAGGCTAGAGATGCTCTAAGAGGAGTCAGTCCTTCCCCTTATCACACTCTGCTTCTCTAAATGTGCTTCCGGCTAGAAATCGCTAGAAACTGGGAAAGCATTACACAACCATGTATTGTTTAGAAAATATAGGACACTAGATGGCCTATAAATTTGGAAAACTGGTGGTGGGCGCTCTAAATTTGGAGTCTGATCTCCTCTGGGCCCACGGGGTGTGTAAAATAAAGTTTAGAGTTCTCCTCCTCTCTGAATATTCCTTCTGGACCAGCCTGTTTCCTGCAACATCCAGATCCATATTAGAGGCAAAATAAACACAAGTGATTAATGACTTTACAATAAGACACACAGAGATCATTGCCCATCAGTGATGGATCCTGCAGTTAACAGATAACACACACCCTTTGTGGAGGGGAGTGATCACTGGGGAATCAGGAGCTCATGAGCAGGTTTGGTAGCATCATCTAGAGCTTGACCTTGTAGTTTGGGAGTCAGAATGATCTGGGTGCATGCTCTAGCTTTCCCATGTACAGCAGTGTTGGCTTAAGCAAATGGCTTCCTGAATGGTTTCCCGGTATGGAATGGAGTGGTGATAATGTCTTTTACAAGATTATTGTTGGGGTGTGTGCAAGGTGTTAACATGAATAATAATGAATAACACTTATTTACTACTTTCCTGTGCCTGGCGCTAGGCTGAGAGCTCTAGAGTGCCATCTCATCAGATCTCTTCATCAATCCTGCTAAATAAAAACTACTGTCCTCATTTTACAGATGAAGAACTTGAAAAAGAGGATGAGTTTAAGGTCATGCAGCCAGTAAGTGTATAAACTCAGGAATTTAAATTGTAGAACCCAATCTTGTGAGCACTAAGCTACATCGCTTCTAAATGGTTTATGGAAAGATACATCGAAATGGAAGTATTGGTTATTATTTCCAAATGGAAACGATGGTTATTATTTTTGAGTAAATGGATGAAAATGCTCTTCACAGAGCAGGGAATTTAAAAATGTATGGCGGAGGCTGCATCAAGGTAGCACATACCCCTACATGAGACAATCTCACAAAGAACAGTTGTCTTGGGATAGTTTTTGGATTCCAACACTAGTCCCAGGAAGCCCTGCTGAGGGTTGCATCCTTTTCTTTTGATCAGATTGTTCTTACTCTCATTTTTGATGAACTACTCTCTCATTTGTTGCATTTTCTCTGACTCATTGGCGAATTTCTTTTTCCTGGGATGTGTAATTATTTATTGAAAAAAATCATCTTTTGGAGGTATTATTTGTGCTGGGAAATGTCCAGGAGCACTGAGCTGTGGACGTGTTCACCCTGGATAGATTCTCATTTGCCTCTGCCTGGGCTCTGTGGACTTAATAGCCTACATCAATTTTAATTTTGGAGTTTCTTTACAACCCAGGCAATGCAAATTTAGACCTAATGCCATTCTGGCATGGGCTTGAAATTTGGACTTCTGATTGGAATTCTCCCACCAGCAGACCCCGTGCAATGGCAGGCTTCCTCACAGCTTTCTCTGGGCTAATGGTCAATATTTTTGCAATCTTGTTTTCACAGATGGACCAGATCCTAGAGTCTGTTGGATTTATCCAGTGTTTTAGATCCAGTTTCCTTTTGCACAGGCCAAAGGCTACATATTTTCCCCTGTTCAAATATTGGAACCTCAGCTCTTACCCTCTACAGCCCTTATCTGAGTGTGGCACTGGGTAGCATCCTCTGCCAGTGATCCTGGCTTTACCAAGCCATATCACTTCTATAATATGGCTATTACTCTCTCTTTTCTTGGTTTTAAATTATAATTATTAGTACACAGTAATTGTACAGAATAATGGATTTCTTTGTGACATTGCCATAATGCATATACTCTCCTGTGATCATAGCCACCCTTCCTATTACCCTGTCTTAACCTCCCTTTCTCAGATTCCTTTTCCTTCCTTCCATGCTTCTTCTACTTTCATGTCTTTTCTTTCTTTTGAAACATGTATTTGAATTTTCGTGAGTGGTCTATTTTTTGTTTGTTTGTTTTTGGTACCAGAGATGGTACCAGGGGTGCTTAACCACTGAGCCACATCCCCAGCTGTTTTTTAGTTTTTTATTTTTGAGACAGAGTCTCGCTAAACAGCTTAGGGCCTCATTAAGTTGCTGAGGCTGGCTTTGAACTTGTGATCCTCCTGCCTCAGCCTCCCAAGCTGCTGGGATTACAGGTGTGTGCCACTGTCCCCAGCATGAATGTTTTATTTTAATTAGCATTTCCATGGGTTCATTGTGAGAGGTGAATTCATTTATATCATCTGGGTCCACCATGTTACCAGAAGTCCCAAAGCATAGAAGCACAAAGTGAATGAATTATTTTGTGTTAACAGAACATGTTAAGTAAAAGGGTAGAGGGGAATATGTGTCCCGAAAGGCAAGGTAGAGCTGGAAAAGATGCTAAGAGATGGTTTTTATTCTGCAGGTCACAGGAGGTCACAGGCGACTTTTAAGTATGTGTGTAACAGAATCGATTCTATATATTTTAAAGAAACTTAACTCAATAGCAACCTAAAGGGTGAATGGAAAACAGAGAGATCAATGACTTAGAAATGAATTAGAATGGTACTGAAAACATCTAAGTGAAAGTTATGAGATTGACCAAAGTGGTAGAAACAGAAGAGAGAGGACAGAACTAAGAAAAGGAAAAGACATGCTGTACAGACCATGGAGACTTACCATATAAGAGAGAGAGAGAGAGGGGGGGGGGGAAGGAGAAACATGGAGAACTCTCAGATTTAGGGGATAAGGAGGACAATTAATCGGATTTATAGTACTTTCTTGTAAATACAAGTTTTCACTGACTATAGGCGTGGCATTGCTCCATTTTTTTTTTTTTTTTTTTTTTTTTTTTTTGCTACACATATCCTGACTTATGGTGCAATCTGGGAAAACCCAAGGTGTTGGAGTGGCTCAGTGAGTAGGCTGTGGAGTGGACTGCTGGACCCACTTCCGGCTCAAAAGTAATGCTTACTGATTCTAGTTAGTGGGTTCTCTTAAGTACACCCAAGCTGGGTGTACTTCTGTCAAGAAGGGGAGTTTGGTCCCTTTGGCTATACTCATGTTAACTGCATTCTCTGTCCTCCCCCCCTCCGCCTCCTCCCCCTTCTTTTTTTAATGTGATGGGTAGGGAGTGGGTTTCCAAGGTGAGTGGTTTTTACTTTTTTTTCTTTTCTCTGTCTGGGAATGAAATATTTGGTCTATAGGTGGAGAAAAGTGAAATTAAATGAAACCATAGAAACTGAAAAAGAAAAAAAAAACCGCTGTATGTTAGCAGTTTATGAACATTTTTTTGCTGACAAAGCTCAGCAAGCCTGGACAGAAATACTTGCACAAATCTGATTATAAGGCTTCCTTCACTGTGGCAGGAACTGGTTCAGCAAAGGGAATCAAAAGAATAAACCGGCAGAATTTATCCCTCTTCATTTTCTTCTAGGGAGAGATGCTTGGTGGAAAACACATAGAGAATTTGCTATATGGTTCCAGACGACCCCATGTGACTTCCTTGTTCCGTAGGATAGCTTCTGCATTGTGGACAGGTGTGAAGGGGTGGTCCTAGAGTCAAGGGAGTCGGGTCTTTGTCAGGAAGTCTCTCCATCAGCAATGACTCTGTATTTGCTTGCTCCAGTTCTTTCACCCATCTGCATTTATTTCCTTTAGGATCAAAACACATAAACCAAAGCAATATTGAGAGACTTGACTTTTTCTTGAAAAAGAATGACGACAAGCCAGTGTCTCTGTTTTCTAAGATCAGATCCCCACGTTAGCTCTGAAGACATTCAATGTCAAGTTTCCTGGGAAGTATTGGGGTCAAACACAACAGCATTTTAAGTTGAGAAAGTTTCGAGGGTCAAGGTCAACAGCCTTCCTACTGAGAGTTGGCCATTTGTGAATCCTGATCCAAAAAAGTTGTGTGGGGAATCAGGAGGTCTTCTCTGCATCATTATCCGCAGCCTTCAGCAAGTTTTTGAACTCCTGGGCCTCAGTTTCTTCTTGTGTAAAATGAAAGAGACAGACTGGTGTGTTCTGAGTGCTGGTCCATGGTTGAGATCATCCAAACCTATGAGGGACTTTGAAAAGTTTCCAGATGGAACTCTCAGAGGTCTTGAATTATAAGTCTGGGTGTGAGTCAGGAATCTAGTTTATAAACCACCCCTGGGGATTCAGATATGTCACTAAGTTTGGAAAGCATGATCCAGGTAATATTTATTTTGCATTTTATTTTGAAAGTTTTCATTTTAAAGAAAAATTTCAAACCTAAAAAAGTTTTAAAGGAGCAAGAATGAATTCTCATATATTCTTCATTTAGACTCATTAGCTCTTAACATTGGCTCTCTCTCTCTCTTGTCCTGTCTCTCTATCGGTGTGAGCATCATTATTATTATTAATATTTTTTCCTGAACCATTTGAGAATAAATTGTAGCCATTATGATATTTTATCCTCAAAGACACTTCTGTATACATCTCTTTAGATCAAGAATTTTCACTTTTGTAATCATGGTAGAGAGATCAATTTCAAGAAATCTATCATTGAGAGAACTAGTATACAATCTGTTTGCAAAATTTGCCAATTTTATAAATATGGTTCTGTATATCTGGTTTATTTTTTAAAATAATATTTTAAAATTTTGAGAATGATCACACAGTTTCAGAAATGTTGAAAGTACAATACAGTGAACTTGGTATTCCTGAATCATTTGAAACAGGCTGCTAATCCAGTGATCTATTGCCACATCCAATTCCTTCTACTGTGTGTGTTTCCTGCAGACTTTCTCCTATGTAACCACAGTATGAGCACTTACAAGAAGTAAAGCAGAGGAAATTAATATTGATACATTGTTATTCTCTAATCCCCAGACCTCATTCAAGTTTTGCCAGTGGTCTCAATAGTATCATTTATAGAAAGCCATCCAGTTCAGAATTGTGTGTTATATTTAGTTGTCATATCTCTTTAGTCTCTCTCAGTCTGGAAGAGTTTCTCAGACTTCCCTTGACTTTCTTGACCTTGATATTTTTGAAGATTGCAGGCCATTTATTTTGTAGAAACTCCTTAAGTCTGGGTTTGTGTGGTGCTGTCTCCTGATACAGGTTGTGCATGCTTGTCAGGGATGCTGCGCCACTTCTGGATTCAGACGGGTCCCTAAACAGCCCTGGTTCTTCGTGGAGGAGCCCAGATCTGGGGCTCAGAGGTGCTTATCGCTGTTAATGTACCTCCTCCAGCCCTAGAGAATGTGCATGTCCGTGTGTACATGCACACACATGTATACATACACCTGTTTGTTAACATATGTATGTGTTTGGTAACATATACATATTTATATTTATATTAAAAAATAGGAGCCCTTTCCACACACTCAAACATTTACTCACAATGATACCTCCAATTCTGACTCAACATCAGCAAGGATCATTCTAATGTTCTGCCTTCCATATTTGTAACCTGCTTCTCCAATAGTTAGACATCTGCCTCTGGTTGTCCTTATCTGTTTACCTATTTGTAACCTGTATGTAACCAGCTTCCTATCTCCACAGCCATTCATTTCCTCCCCCACATTGAGACCCTTTTCCCGCTTCTTGGATGCTGACACCTCACATACCATTTCTTCTTTCCCCACCTGCTAGAAGCCCTTCTTACCCCGCTTGTCCTCTCCTGATGTCCTGCACCAGGCCACCCCACGTGGATGCCCTCCTGTGCTCTCTAGGGCTCAGACCATTTGCATAGTTCATACTTCTGAGTCCTGACTGAAGGCAGGTCCTCCTGGGGAGGCTGTCCTCATCTTGAGGGGGCTGTGACACTCCATACAGGCAGCCCATTGTGGGTGGCCCTCCCCTGCCTGTTCAGGCTCTGAGATCCTATGGATCGTGGGGGCTACTCCTATTCTGGCATGAGCACCTATTCTGCCAGGAAAGCAGGGCACCACTTTCTACTCCTGAAATTCAACACTGAAGGAGGTGAGTTAGGGGGAGCAGACTTTGCTTACGCAAAATCCAGGATGGGGGTGGGGTGCAAAAATTAAGGGCTATATAATAATAAAACAACAAATCACAGTATCAAATAACCTAGAAAAATAACAATTAATGCATAAAATCCTGCACAAATTTGAATAATTATTGTAGATAGAATTTCATTATATTGGAGCAATGCTTCCAAGTTTATTGTATCTCTAAAATTATTGCATCTGCTTAAGGATTGTAGAGATCATGTTGCCATACAAGGCTCTGGGAAACTCCTGTTTGGAGCAGGAAGTATTCTATAAACCAGTTTTCTTTAAGAAGGACTTAAAATATGGAGGCACAAACTACTTAGTGCTAATGAGAGTGCTCCTTATCTCCTTTAAGGATTCAACATCAGAAAATGCCTTTAGTGGTCAAAGAGTGAATTTTGTTATAAAAAAAGAAAAAATGGTGACCTTAAGCAATGTGACTTATTAGAATGGGTAACCACAGAAGGAGAAGAATTTCAGTGGAGATTGAGATATCGGGGCTGACAGACCCTCTGGCATTTTGTATCACCTACACTGATACTAGTTTGATGCTTACAAACCGAAACCTTGTGTATTTTCAACACTGGAAGACTTATGTTCTTCTTTAGATTATTTGCTGTATAAAAAAGGGATAAGCCGCGCGCGGTGGCGCATGCCTGTAATCCCAGCACTGAGGGAGGCTGAGACAGGAGAATCGCGAGTTCAAAGCCAGCCTCAGCAACGGCGAGGCGCTAAGCAACTCAGTGAGACCCTGTCTCTACATAAAACACAAAATAGGGCTGGGGATGTGGCTCAGTGGTCGAGTGCCCCTGAGTTCGATCCCTGGTACCAAAAAAAAAAAAGAAAAAAAGAAAAAAAAAAGGAATGGATTTTGATAAAGGTAATAATTATGAAACCATAGCTGCTATAGTTGCAAGCTCTTTATTTGCTTTCTTATTTGTTGGCTTTTAAGGTATGGTATTTTATTAGTCATGACACTATCAAATAATCAGAATGCGAGTTTCAGTTATTAGGAATTCCAAAGACCTCACCTTGATTCCAATTATTAGGGTTAGGACCACCTGTGGCCTCACAGATAGAGCCCTGCATCATTCCAGGGGCACATTTACACAGACTGCAGCCCTTGGAGGTGTGTCCTGAAGTGGCTCTGAAGGGATGTGTCATCTGGCATCACTTGTTTACTTCCTATGTTCTTGGGCAGCAGAAGATAAGGGCACAGACCCAGGAAGGTAGACGGTGCATCTTGACAGACTCCTTCTCCAGTCTCAAGCCCAAGTCCAGAGCCCTTTGCATAGACAGGGACATGGCCCTGTGAACACCCTGGCATTTAAGCAACTTAAATTGCAAGAACTTTGTGTATCAGTAAGTGGAACAAAAAACTGGCTTTTTGCAGTGTAATTATGTTTGACTGAATTAGCAAAGAAGCATGACCTTGGAGTGAGACTTTGGGATACAGGAGAATGCATCTTTGCCAGCCAGCCCGCCCGCCCTGCTGATGCAGCATCTGCAGAACCCCGGGGAGTCCATTTTGAGTGTGTTGAGAAGGAACTCAGAGAGATTAATCCCTCTCTCCATTAACAAAGAGGGGAACATTTTCTGTAAAGCCGGTTTGGACTAGCAGAGGGGATTTGAAACATTTGGCAAGATTGTTTCTGAAAAATAGGCTGAGTCTCCAGTCTTACTCCATTGAGGCCACCGCTAAGGCCAGGCCTCCCCTGGCGCTTCACAGGACAGTGCCTCCATTAGCCTATTCCAAATGGCCTTCTTGCTTCACTCTCAGGCTCCCATTTTCTACATAAAGAGGATTAAGTAATTAGCATGTTGATCTATTTAGTGACATCTAGATACTGATAGTAAGACAGCAATAATAGCAGTTGTTGAGTGCTTACCAGTGACGTGCTGCTGAAGGCTGCTGCCGTGCATCACCCTATTGATCCCTCTGCCATAGATGCTCACGTCTAAGATGCCCTCGGTTGTAAGATGCACTCTTATTTTATGCACCACCAAGAAAGAAGAATCACTTATAAGAAAAGAGCTTCATATAAACCTGAGACGCCAAAGGGCTACCACCTGCACCCTCAGGATACGAGTCAATGAAAATAAATTGATCATCCAGATGGTTAAGCAACAAAACTTGCATGGCTCAGTCTTGGTTCTAGGTTCAGGAAGGGTAGAAAATTCTTCTGACAGGAGCTCAAGAACATCTTTTTTGGCAGAACTGAACTTCAGTTGAGCTTCTAGCGATTGTAAAACACATCCGATTCCAGAAATGTTAAGATGGGAAAATTGTTGTCTGCAGATTAGCTTAGATTAGATTAGTTAATGAATTACTTGTTGTTGTCAGCTCTGTGTTATACACTAGGAAATGGAGGCACCCACAGGTAAAGTCCCTTCCTAAATATGTCACATGGAAGGGCTGGGGTTCAGAGCTGGCCTCTGCCCTTGGCTGCCTACAGGAGATCATGACAGGCTGGAGTAGGAGCCACATATACCTGAGGAATATGGTTACGCATATTAGTTACCTGCATCAGGAAACAAAACCTACTATTCAGAAAGAAATTTCATATCTAAGAGTAGAGAATCAGCCTGGATTTATTAGGCATAGTGATATCTATAGAAAGAAAGTCCCCAGAATCTCAGCATCCAGGGTTTGGGTCCTTTTATCGTCTTTTGCCAGAAACATTTTCAGATTTTCTAGAATTATATTTTTCATCTGAAAAGGAAGGAGTTGTTTTTCTTTGATGTTCTTGTGCCTGTTTAATTAAAAGAAAGGCACATAAAGGGATCAAATTTCCCTTCATTTTAAAATCATTATTTAGCAAAGGACACTATGTCTTAGACTGAAAATATTCCTTGAATGAAGAAGAATATATATATTCTAATATATATAATAATAATATAAATTATTATATATATAGATGGAGTAGATCCCTATACCCTCCACCCTGTAGATCCCAATGATCCCAATGCCTCTGCTCAGTATGGAGAGTGGATCCCTGTGCCCCCCACTGAATGAGAGGAGCAGATCTCCATGCCCACTGCCCCTTAAGAAGAGCAGGTCCCTGTGTCCTTCACACTGTGATGGGCATGACCCCCATGCCCTCTACCTGGTGAGGGGAGTAGAACCATGTATCCCCTACCTGATCAGAGGAGCTAATCCCTGTACCCTCCATCTGATGAGTTCCCATTCCATAATATTCCAGTTCAATCCCCAAAGTATGAAGCTGGAGAAGACACTGAAGAATCCTGCCTTTTCCAAGCTGTGATTCTGTGTATTCTTCTACCCTTGTTATTATTTCTGATGCCAGGAAATTCCTAAACCAAGATTGGCCTGCATTCATATTTGCTCTCCTATAAAAATGGCCACAAATATGAAGACTGTCACATCACACAGACTGCCTTCATCTGCATTCTCTAGCAATTTATATGAATATATACATACAGTATTCAAAACAGTATTCAAAACTCATGGTTAACAAAACGCATGTTTTTCTCAGGAAATTTTGGAAATGAAAACAACTAAGAGATAAACTTTACTTCCTTAAGGTGTTATTCAAGACCCTAATTTTATTTCTTCTTTAATTTTTTTTACTATATTGTTAGGTTGAAAAAATAGTAAAAGTCTATTTTGTTTGCTTCAGGATGCTCTCATATTAGTAATGAAGCAACACTTTCAGCAAAATAATAGTTATAGAGCTAGATGATGAAATTGGTCCATGTTAAGATGAGATGCCTCTCAGTCATTCATATTTATAGGACTATTGCTTCTAGTTTACATAAACAAAACTTATTAACTTCTGAAAAGCAAGAGCAATTTGCTTTCTCCTCTCTCTCTTTGAGGTGCTGGGCATCAAACTCAGGGCCCATGCAAGCTGGGCAAGTGCTCTACCACTAAGCTGTACCTCAGCCCTCGTAGGAGAAATTTCTTTAGTTTTCTTCTTTTTAAACTCCTTAAAGGAGGGGAACCCACAGGCTTCAGAGGTGTGCATCATTAAGCTTTTCATTGCAATATATGTAGTTTATATATGTTACCAATAGATTTTTTTTTCCAAGTATGGAGGCATATTAGTGGCTCTCAAATGTTTCCTAAAAGGTCTAATTTGGAGTATGAATTGGTGATTGCTTTTAGTTTCTTGTTTATTCAGAGTCAAGTAGCCACTTAGCTGGGCACTGGATATGTGCTGGTCCTGAAGGCCTCCTCCCAGCTCTAAAACACCTTACATGTTAGGATTGGGGCATGTAAATAATGACTGCAAATATGATATGAATTAAAATGGGACTTCTTGAAAATGACTCCATGTTTGCAGGGTAGAAGATGACCAAGCAGGTTTGATAGAGAAGTTACTTGAGCTGTCAAAGTTACTTGAGCTGTCACTGACCAAGTGGTGTCTACCAGTGGAATGGAAGATGCAGCTGTGTAAGTGTGAGCGTGCCTTTACCATAGTGGTCAGCTGGATGGGGGTGCAGGGCAGGGCCTCAGGTGGGGGAACTAGGGATGGTAAAGGGAGATGGAAAATCCGCAGAGTGACTGAGATAAGATTCATTTCCCCCAAATGATGATACTTCTAATTTCATTATACCTTTGCAATCTTTTTTGGAATGATGTCATTCCTGTATACCTTATCTCAGTTTTGTGAGCTTTTGAGTTTTCGCTGATGTTTGTGTTTTGTGATGGGTAACCCAAATAAAGAGGAATTTTCTAGGAAAGGATTTGTCTTGGGGCCAGCCGAGGTGGGCAAAACTGATTGAGCTCATGGTTTTGAAAGCACACATGATTTAGTAGTTAGAAAAAGTGCTTAGGGACTTGCAGAGCTAAAATACTGAAGGCTGGTGGCTGACGTTTTCTTTCCATACTCCTGGGACATTTGCTATGCCAGGAAACAGTGGAGAAAGTGCTAATGAAGGATGCTGCCAGAATCCTCTATATCAGACTGTCATCCTGAGAAGGTCTAGGGAGTGTAATAAGGCAGACAATCAAGTTGTTAGTTTGAAAAGGTTAAAGCAGCTTCCGGGATCACTATTTGTGCTTCTTGGGTATTGGAATGTCATACTGGTAATAAGCAATATGCAGTCCAGAGACAAAGAAGCAATTAGTTTTCTGCATTGGTGAAAGGTTGCCCAGCTCAGAGTGGAGGGCCAAGGCTGCAAATTCTTTTCCTTTGAGGTTGAACTGAGTCACAGACACTCAGGCCAGTGGTGATTGAATCTTTTCAGTCCGTCAGCAGCATTTACTGAGTTCCCACCATTTAAATACCATGTAATTAGGTTGAAACAAGCCCTCAAAAGTTTAGAATACATGTTCTATGATGTCAGAGAGTAACTTGGAGTCACTGGCCTAAAAGTCTCCTACACTTTTGTTGGGATTGACATTTGGAATGGACTCTAAATTTTACAGAACAGTCGTTTTCACTTGATTAGTAGCAATGAAATTGCTAAGGAACATAATCTCATGTTCACCATACCAATAAGTCTCTTCCACATTGTCAAAATGTTTATGTATTTCATCAATAAAATACAGGATCCATTTGCATTTTGTTAGTAAAAACTTAGTACATGCTACACATTGCTGTCTAATCTGATGATGTAATGGCAAGAAACGTCGTTTCTCTTTAAAATGTTACTGCCTGTGGGGCTTGACCTAGACAGAGTGACAGAGGGCTAAAGGGCACCCTACTGTTCTTCCCACTAGAAACACAAGAGAAATATCTCTAGCAGATCTTCCACCCAATCTGTAGAGGATGATTTTTTTTCAGGCTTGACTGAATCAGAATTCTAGGAATTCAAGGAGCTCCTCTCCTTGGTTCTTGTCCCATAAAAACTTCTGCTTCTCAAATGGCAACATCTGCATGGACTTTTGGGGGTCTCGTGAAGAAAAAGGTTCCCATTCTGTTGATCTGAATGAATCCTAAATTTTCTGATTTCTTCTAGGGGATACTGATGTTCTTCTCTGCAGTCCAAACTCCAAGAATTCCCATTGTATGGAAATAGCCTTAGACAGATCTGAGGGTTATCCTACAAACCACTCTAAACCAGCCCTTTTAATTCTAAGACATACCATGGTAAAGTAACAAGGAAGAAACTATTACATCAGGGTAGAAAGATATTTTCTGAAAAACACAGACAAGCCAGGTGCGGTGGCACATACCTGTAATCC
Source organism: Xerus rutilus (assembly GCA_028644305.1). Classification (NCBI taxonomy): domain Eukaryota; kingdom Metazoa; phylum Chordata; class Mammalia; order Rodentia; family Sciuridae; genus Xerus; species Xerus rutilus. The sequence goes on along the minus strand of CM053408.1, from coordinate 13,002,196 downwards.
CAGCGGCTTGGGAGGCTGAGGCAGGAGGATTGCAAGTTCAAAGTCAGCCTCAGCAAAAAGTGAGGTGATGTAACTCAGAGAGACCCTGTCTCTAAATAAAATAAAAAGTGGGGTTGAAGATGTGGCTCAGTGGTAGAGTGCCCTTGAATTCAATTGCAGTACCAAAAAATAAAAAAATAAAAAATAAAAATACAGACATGTGGTCCAGAGGTGACCTTTCTCAACTGACCTCAATTTGAGGGAGAAAATCATAATGAAAAAGGCAAACAATATTTTAAATTAGCACAGAAATATACATGCAGATGTAGCAGGAAGCCTTATGATAAGAGTAGATGAGTAACATTGGAATTTTCTTTCAAGACAGCCAACTTCTGGGTTTTCCTGGGTCTCTTGGCTTATATGGCTTACTGAAAGGGAAATGTAGGACTCATAAGCTCATTCAAGGTAGCAGAAAGCAGGAGAGCTGCATAGT
>CM053408.1:12949582-13001224 GCA_028644305.1 Xerus rutilus | reverse complement strand
CTATGCTTAGTGAAGTAAGCCAATCCCAAAAAACTAAATGCCGAATGTTCTCTCTGATTAGTGGATAAGAATACATAAGGGGGGGTGGGAACGGGAAACATAGGAGAAATGCAGGAACTCTAAACATGGTTGGGGGAGGGGGGAGGAAGGTAAGGGAAATGGGCATAGTAATGATGGTTATTTGAGATGGTCTTTACTATCCCTGGCACATCTATGAAGACTCTAATGTTGTGACTTTATTTGGTTTGCAATCAGAGAAATGGAAAAACAGAGATCTGGTTATGTACTATGACTTGAAATGCATTTAAATAAAAAAAAAAAAAAGAGGAGATAGAGGAATGGATACCAAATTGAAAAGCTTCTCAAAAGCATCAGACATGGGGAAAATGCAAATTAAAATGATAGTGAGATGCCTCTATATACCCAAGTGAGTGGCTAACATAAAAAGGTCTTAAATGCCACATGCTTGCTGGCGAGGCCAAGGAGTGACTGAAAATACACACTGTTTCAGGGAAAACGAAATGCCACAACAATTTTGGAAAAGAGTCTCTTATAGGATTAATCTCACCCATTCCTGAAGACCCAAGCATCCTACTCCTAGATCCTACAGCAGGAGGAATGAAAACATGTATATTCTCACAAAGATTTGTATATGTCTTTTCCCGTCAGCTTTATTTATAATAGCCAAAAACTATAAATAACTCAAATATCCCTCAGTAGGAAAATGGATAAATACATTGTGATATATCTATATAATGAAATTGTGGTATATCTATACCATGTAATCCTTGGGAACAAAAAGAATGAACTATGGATATTCCCAACAGCATGGATGAATCTCAGAACCATTATGCTGGATGGAAAAAGCCAGGTGCAAGGGTCCATGCTATATGAGTCCTTTTTGTGAAATTCCCAATGGACAAAGCCAATCCATGATGATAGAAAGCTCTCTGACAGAGGCTGGGGAGTGAAGGAATAGCAGGCATTCTGAGCCGGTTCTTGATTGTAGAAATAGGTACAAGACTGCATTTACTATTATTTACTAAAATTATCCCACTGCAAACTTAAAATAGGTACATTTTATTGTATAAAAATTATCCCTCAAGAATATTTATTTAAAAAGTAAACAAAACAAAGCAATGTAATTCATATACACAATGGAATATTACTCAGCCTTAAAGAAGAATGAAATTATGATATTTGCAGATAAATGGATGGAACTAGAGAATATTACGCTAAGTGAAACAAGCCAATCCCCAAAAAACAAAAGCTGAATGTTTTGTCTGATAAGCAGATGCTGATCCATAGTGGGTCAGGGGGTTAGGGAAGAATGAAGAAGATTTGGTTTGTGTAGAGGGGAATGAGGGGAGGGTTGGGGGTGGGAAGGATGGTAGAAAGAGATGGACATTATTACCCTATATACTTGTATGATTACACTATTGGAGTAACTCTGAACCATGTACAGCCAGAGGAATGAGAAACTATACCCCATTTGTGTACTATATGTCAAAATGCATTCTATTGTAAAATTAATTAATTAATTAAAAAAACAAAGCAATGAGATATAGAATGTCCCTTCTGAGAGATGGCAAGGGATCCGATGTATTTGTTGGGCAGACTTTGTGTGGAGTGATTACCTTGGAGCAAGTCTGGAGAAGTTAGCTAGGGGAAATGTGCTGAGGTGATTAGATTATGTTCTGGAGGCCCATGGACTTCAATTGATTTACTAGGACCATAGTTAGAAGGACATTTATATTGTGACCCAGTCACACACATGCCTGTATCACACTGAAACAAGTGCTCCATCAAACCTTCCTACTCCACTAACGTGCTCTACCTGATACCATCTCTTCTCTTTAAATGAAAGATGTAGCGGCTGGACCAAGTAAATGCATTCCACAGTTCACCAATATGTTGTGTCTCTCTAGCTTAAAAAACAAACTAGATGTAAAGAATCATAAGAAATTCTTATGCAGGTAAGGGACATATTTAGAAATCTCTGAAGAGTAACAAGAGGGAGATTGGAGCAAAGAAGACCATTTCCATTGAAATAAGATTAGTATTTCTATGTTGCTAAGTATCATGTGCTCTGCTCAACTTTTGGTAGGTATTACTTAATGTCATCTCAACTTGAACACTAATGAGGTAGGAATAATTATTATTCTCATTTTACAGATGAGCAAACTAAGTTTGGAGATATTAAGTACCTTGTTAAAGATCCTGTTAATAAGTAGGAGATGTAAAACCTGGTTTATCTGATTACAGAGCTTGACTTAGTTCTCAGACTCAGAGTTCTCCAGGTGAGACATGGAGAAGGCAGCTGTGCGGTTGGAGAGGGGGTTAGAAAGCATTGCTGAGGTGGACTCCCGAGGGTGTGGTGGTGGCCCAGACTCACGTAGAGTTGACTGAGTCGGAGGAATTATGGCTGACATTCAGCTTTCTAATTTAAGTAACTAGGTGGATGGTAATACTATTAATGAACTTGAGAACACAAAGAAATGCTTTAGTGGAGAGTAAGGGATTATACTCAAAAGATGAATTTGGTAGGGGACACATTGAGTTTGCAATGCCTGTCTACTTGGTGATTCCAACACCACGCCCTTTCCTGTATCCGTCCTCTCCTGTGAGATGAAACTCTACCAACCCTACATGCATCCTTTCAATGATGTCCATCTATCCAGGCCCATGATCTTGAGCTGCCTCACCTCTGAACCCAGTCACAGTACTTACCTTATTTCCAGTCCTGTTTCTTATTGTGCCTTTGTATTGTAATTATCGGTGCCATTCCTTGTCTTGTTTTCCAGTGATCTAGAAGGTGCCTGAGGGTAAGGGCTCCTACCTCTAGGAGTACATTGCCCAACAACACATTAGAGTGGGTGTGTTATAGGTTTGCTGACTTAAATGCATTGCAGGGAATTGTTTTTTAGTTCTGATCTGAGATGTGTGAAATCGTTTGTTTTCATGTGGAGATACATTTGAAAGGGACCCAATATTTTTTACTGTTGTTCCTACCAGGTGTTCACAACGGCATCAGAAGGATTTGCCCTTGGATTACATTTTAAAATTGAAACAGCTGCACGTAAGTCGAGCTCAGAAGGATATATGACAGTTTTACAGAGAACATGAGGCAGTTGGGTCATAAAGTGAAAGGGTTGCCACTGTCAAACTCTTATTTGTTTTGAGGAACTTCTAAAGCAAAGGAAAAATAATTTTCCTTTTGTAAAATATGAAAGCTGATAGATGGTAATTATTTTCTGCTTGGCTGCAATTATGACTTCATAACATAATATAGTATATTAATGACTGTGTTGTTTTAATTGGAGAAGCAGGTCTACTAAGAAGGTCTATGAGATTTTAATACTGGTAATGTATTTGAATCTGTAATTTTATGGAAAATGGTGTAAAACATTATTTTTCAAAGTCAGGGCCTTTGACTCTGATTATCCAAGAATTTTAGGAATGGAGTTTATAGCCTGGTCTACATGAAGAGTCAACTAATTGACAATTTCGCATAATTTGTTCCAAGAAATGCTGTATCTGAGATTGGAAAGGTGCAAATTCTGTAATGGGGGTTACAAAAGACAGAAAGCTAGTCACCATGTCCCCTTCTTCAAGTGCGTGTGGTCATTATTCCCTCTGTTGTAAGGTTGCTAAAAGGTGTGTCTGTGCACATGCTAATTAGATGTAGAAACATCTAAATTGGTTAGCTTATAATATACATAAGTCTGGTTAAGAAACAAGACTCTTTTTGGTTTTATCAGGCTTTCTTGTAGTCGTGGGGCCTGTGTCTCTTTCTCTAGTGTTCAGGTACACGGAATCACTCCCCCAGAGACTGACAAGACTAAGTAGAAAGCACTGCTAGCTGCTGCTGCCTTGTTCTCTACCCCACACAGTGAGCTCACATTTTCCTGCTGGTCTATTGGTGAGGTTTTGAGGTGACCATTCCCATGAAAACAGTCAACTGAATCTTAGGGGAAGAAAATTTGCCCAAGGTGATATACCTAGTAACTGTTGGCATCTAAAACATAAATATTGGCTTAGCTCTTTCCTTGTTGTGATCTTTAGTCCTGAAATGAGATGAGAAAGGCTAGATGTATTATCACAAATCTATCCAGCAGTATTTAGAAACACATACGTTGATCTGAGTCACTTTTTGTTTTGGGTAGGTGAGGTGAATTCATAAGAAACCAAAGGAAGCACTGTTTTTTTTTCTCCTTTCCTTGGAATTAAAATTACAGCCTTTTGAGACTGCATAAATATACAAACATAATCGATATATTTGCCCTCTTAGTCTTTGGAGTTGGAAATCTAGTTTTAGCAAAAATCTGTCAATGCATAGGTAATAGATTCAATGTATATGCACCCATCTCCAGAATGTATAAGGTTATGATTTTACATATTTGTCATAAGTGGCTGCAGCATCCATATATTATTGAACTGAGCTTTTCTAATGGGGATAAATGTGCCTCACTGTGGACTCTTGAGATGGCAAGATACACAACTCCTGCTCAGTGAAGCAGGGGAAAATATATTACACCTCTGCCATGCTGTGACATGCATATATTCCATTCAAGCCTCATGAAGGTATTAAATCCAGAGAGAGATCAAAAGAAAATATAGAAACGAACTTCCACTGCTGGCTTTTACAAAAGTTTCTCTTGGCCCAGTGCTATTTGCATAGTGTGCAGAAAGCACAACTGTGTTTTCAAAAGAGAAATTTTGCTAAAATATGATATAAGTTTTGTTCCCCTTGCAAGTTACATTTCCTTAAATTGTCTGAGAATCCGGGGAGATTTGTAATAGATGGTAACTTGAGGGAAAAAAGTTCAATTCCATTTTCATAGTAATGAAATGTGGAAAAAATGCAAAGTTACTTACAAATTATGAAAGAAACATAAGTTCACACTTTATTTCCTAAAGATTGTAGTTTTTGCAAATCTTGTTTCAGGTGATTGCTTTTGTCTAGTTCCTTCCCTTCTGTCCTTGTGGTAGCCCTTTGGACCTGAAAATAAAGTGCTTCAGCTTATTTATAAATTCTGTGGACAGGTATTGTTTATTTTATTCAGAATAACAAAATAAACAAGTACATTTTGGAAATACACTTCCAGTCCTTGTTTTCTGCCTACCACTGTAGACTGTCACCTTGGTGGAATTGTTGGGGGCAGTTTCCAGTGGCTCATAGAAAGGGCTCCATAGTGTTTCTTTGCTCTGTGTGAAAAACCAAGCTGAGTGTCTGAAGTGTGTTGCTGAACCTCAGAGATCAGATGTTCTGAACATCTGCTTCTATATGAGTGAAGAGAGGATTTGAAACTCTGGGATCAAATGCTTTGGTTACAAAAAAGGTCAGAATGAGGGTAAGTCAAGGGTTTGGTGTTAGAAATTTTGGATTCCAGTTACTATAAGTTCTACCAGTTTGACCTCTGAAACAGAGAAATGGCATTGCCAATGAGGATTTTACATTTGCAAAAATTTGATCATTGCTTTAGTTTAAAGAAGAGAAAACTTAGACTTAGAAAGTATATCAATCATGATTAACTTCAGGGAGCATGACAGGGATATTGTTCTCACATTCCTGAAGGTTGGGAGTTTGCATTGCAGGTTGTGTCTCTGCAAAATTGTGGGAGACTCAGACTCTTTCTAGCTAGCTGCTTTGCTATTCTTAGGACAGTCCAGGATGATGACTAGAACTTTATCCATCTCATAGTGGAAGGGATTAAAAAGCAGATAAGGAAAAGTCAACTCAAAATGGATCAAATACCTAGATATAAGACTAGAAACTTGATAACTGGCTGAAGAAAATATAGAGAAAATACTCCAACACAGAGGCACAGGTAGTGACTTTATGAATAGAGCACCTATAACTCAGGGAATAGTGCCAATAATTAGTAAATGAGATGGCATCAAATTAAAAAGCTTCTGCAGAGCAAACAAGGTGTGAAGACAGCCTACAGAATAGGAAGGAAATCTTAACCATCTGTTCTTCCAACAAAGGATTGATATCCAGACTATATTAAAAACTCAAAAAAACTTAACATCATAAAAGCAAATAACCCATTCCATAAATGGACATATGAACTAAACAAATGAATCTCAAAAGAATAAAGTAAAAATGGCAAGGATTATATAAAAAATGTTTGACATCTTTAGCCATCAGGAAAATACAAATCAAAACTACACTGAGATATCTCACTCTAGTCAGAATGGCAATCATCAATAATATAAATAACAGAGCTGGGGATATAGCTCAGTGGCAGAGTGCTAGCCTAGCATGCGTGAGGCCCTGGGTTTGATCCCCAGTAACCCTGTCCACACATACAAATACAATAACAATAAATGCTGGTGAGGATGTGGGAAAAAAAGAGCTCTCATATGTTGTTGGTAGAAAAGTAACTTAGAACAGCTACTATGGAAATGAATACAGAAGTCTCTCAAAAAACAAAAAGGGAACTACCATATGATCCAGATATATCTTTGTTGATATTTATCCCAAAGAAATAAAGACAACATACTTCAGAAATATAAGCATATTAATGTTAATTGCAATACTATTCACAGTAGCTAATTTATTGAATCAGCTTAGGTGTCCAGATGAATGGATAAAGAAAATGTGGTATATATATATGCAATAGAGTTCTATTCAGCCATAAAGAAGAATGAAATTATGTCATTTGCAGGAAAATGAATGGAACTGGAGAGCACCATGTCAGACAAAATAAACCAGACTCAGAAAGACAATTGTGGTATGTATTTTCTCATATGTGGAAGCTAGAAGGAAAAAAGAATAATAAAAAAGGTGGTGGTGGTGGTGGTGAAGATATCTCATGAAAGTAGAAGGGAGACCATTAGTATAGAGGAAAGGGAACAGAGGAATGGAGGAGGGAAGGGAGAGGGGAAGGGCAAGGAGTGAAACTGATCAAATTATGTTACTACATGACACAATTCATCCCCTTTTCATCTATGTGACCAAAATCCCAAACAAGAACAACTTAGAGGAGGAAAATTTTATTTTGGCTCAAGGTTTCAAATATTCAGTCCATGGTTGGCCAATTCCATTACTCTAGACCCAAGGTGAGGCAGAACATCATGGAGGGAGGGCCTAGTGGAGGAAAGCTGTTTACTCACAGTAGCCAGGAAGTGAAGAGAGCTTGAGTGGAAGGAGCCAGAGATAACTTAATCCCCAAGGTCATGTCCTCAGTGGACTACTTCCTATAGCTATACCCTACCTGCCTACAGTTACATCTCATTTATCCATTCAAATGATTAACTCATCCAATGGATGAGTCCACTGATCAGGTTAGAGCTCTCATAATCTAATCATGCCATCTCTGAACATTCATGCATTGTTCCACACATGATCTTTTGGGGCATACCTTCTGTACAGACCATACTAATATGATTCCTATTGTATTTAGTTTTATTCTTTTTTTTAAATTTTTTTTTTAGTTGTAGATGGACACAATGTCTTTATTTTATTGCTTTGTATGTGGTGCTGAGGATCAAACCCAGGGCCTCATGCATGCGAGGCAAGCGCTCTACCGCTGAGCTACCATCCCAGCCCTAGTTTTATTCTTCCTAGTTTAAAAATAGACAAAAATCTTCATATACTATAAAGATCATATCCAAATTTCCCAGTAGCAACTCTGATGCAGCAATGGGAGGCAGGGAGTCATCTAACTTGTGATTACACATCTCGAGGGCAGTCTGCACCGCCTCCACAGCTGCTACAGCTCCCTAGCTGGCTCGCTCCACTAGCCTCCACTGAGACCCTGTTTCACACCATCTCTTGCTGCTCCTGCATCCGAGACCATTTCCCTTTGCTTTCAGTTGATGGCCTTGTCTCATATCTCACTGAGAGGATAAAGACAAGCTCAAGATAATTTCTGCCAGATGCCACAAGTGCCTTACAAACCCACCTGCCCCCAGGTCCACATACTGGGTCTTGTCTTTTGTTACAGCAGATGAAGACGAGTTCTGTTTCCTCTGAAGTCCAACTCTGCACTCATGTGCTAGATCCCACCCCTTCTCTCCTCCTCCAGGGTGTTGCTTCTGGAGTTATGAACTCTTTCTCTCCTTGTACATACAATCATTTCTGCTAGCATTGAAAGATATTTTCTAAAATCTTTCTTGACAAAGTCCCTCACTCCAGACCAGGTTGCACATCCCTGTTCAGGCATTCTCTGCTCTCCTTCAAAGAGGGGCTCCATGTTCATTCCTTGGTCCTTCTACTCAAGCTTTTTTCCCTAGCATGCCTCAAAAATCCTTGTCCAGGCTACCAGTGGTTCCATTTCTTTATCTTGATCTTAAATGACGTATTGTGGCACTTGACCAGTTGCTCACTTCCACCCTCTGAAAGCACATTTTTCACATGATGTAGGCAATTCTTGTCTTTCTTGTTTTCTTCCTACTCAGTGATTGTACATTCCCATTCTTTGCTGGCTCCTCTTTTCCCTGACTTATACATTTTTGGGGTACTTTGGGCTTAGCTTCCTGGTGATTCTCATCTCCCTTCATGCTCTCTCGCTAGGGATCTGTTCAGTACCATGCCTTTAACTGCAGCTATTTCTAGGTGGTCAAGAATTGATAACTTCAGTCTTTTCTTTTCCTCCAGGATGCATACTTGAGTATTAAACTCACTCCTTCACATCTCCATTGGATGTACCTCCAAAATTAACATGTTCAGACTGGAACTCTAATTCCTTTTCTTCTAATCATTGCTTCCTCCCATTTTAGTAAACAACATTACCATTCACCAAATGACTCAGGTAAAAAACTGAACATTATCTTTGGTGAGTCCCAACTATCCCACTAATTTATCAGAACATCATCATTTCCAACCTTGAAATAGGTCCAGAATTTGATCCGCTTCACTATGTTGGCCATTAGCGGCCTAGTTCAAGATGCTGCTTGTGTTTTGATTTCTAACTGGTTTCTCTGTTTCTGATCTTGTCTACTCCTAAGTCAAGAACTCTAGAGTTAGCTGATTAAACTATAAATCAGATCATTGAAGTCACTTTTCGGCTCAAAATCCTACAGTGCCTCAAACAGAATATAGCTTCTCACTATGGCCCTCCAGGTGCCATTTGATCTGGCCTCTTCCTGTCCACTCAGTCTTGTCTCCTACTATGCTGGCATTCAGCTCCATCACACCGGCTCTTTGTGTTCCTTGAAACACCAAGCTTGAGCTCACCTCAGGATTCTTGGTCATGTTGTTCTCTCTGCTTGGAAAGCTCCAGACATCTGTAAGGACTGTTTTCCTATTTCATGTGAGTCTGCTCTGATGTCATCTTCTTAGATGGGCCTACTGTGGGTATGCACTTGACCTTTTCCTACAGGTTTATTTGTCGTCATAGCACTTATTACTACACAGACTGTGTTGTAGGTTCACAATTGTGTTTGGTTGCTTTATTGTCTATTTTTCCTTGAAGGGTAAATTTCATGAAGTTGGAGGCTTTGGCTTGCTTATTCTTTTATTCCCTGTGTCTAGAAAGGTTCAAAGTGGTGTGTATGTGTGTGAATTAATGTGTGAGAGGATGATTATGAAGCTTTGGGGACACTGCACTTAGTTACCTGAAGATAAATAGAAACGTATTCCTCTTTTCATTTAATCTGTGCTGAGCTATTCAGGTCTTATGCCTTTGCTCTTTCTGGAAGAACAAATCAGTATGCAGCAAGATCAAGAGCAGTAGGGAAGCGAAGGCCAGTGTGACGCACACTCTACGAGGTTTGCATTCCAGAGAGGGCATGGTGGCCAGAAACAGACCCATTAGCTACTGGAGCACATGTTACGTTTCAAATGCTGAAAAACAGGTAAAATTGTCTTCTGATCACGCAAGGCACTAGAAAATCCTGGTTGCAAAGAAACATGTGCAAATTTCATCTTTTATTTCAAGCTTGTCTCTCTCTTTCGGAGAGGGCTTCCTTTCCACATGTGTATTTGATTTGAAAATCATTCTCAGGGTGTTCAGAGTTGCCTCAAGGACATCTGTGGTGGTGGTGGTGGGGAACAATCTGTTTAAGTAGATAGAGGAAACTCAGAAAACCAACAGAATTTGTCTCCAGTGTTGGTTTAAAGTTATTTTGGTGAGAAAGCATGGGCTCTGGCATTCATTCCCTTGTGCTTTACTTTCTATTTACATAAAAAGCAAAATGCACATTTGTTGGCCTCAAGCTGGCAAGGTTGGATTAGACAACTTGAGCATGGGTGAAGAATCACAGCCATTTATAAGGAGGAAGTGACAACAGGTATTTAGTACCAGGAACACTCTCCTCCTCAAGGGAAAACATGTTACCTAAATTGATGTAAGTGATCCAGGGTATTAAAGGCTTTGTTTCCTGTGATGTTTATCCATCAGCAACAGATAAAGCGGACAAATTCCAGTTAGACTGTTTTGCCAGATTTTGTTGAATGCTGTCAGTCACTTTGCATTTCTAATAGAAAAGAGCCACTCTTGTTCCATGTAGGTTGAGCTTGAGGTGTGGTGCACCAGCTTTGGCTGGTCACACTCATGGTTCTGTGTTTGCTTTTATCCAACTGTAGACAGAAAATTTAAGGAATAATTAAGTTTGCCTTTGGTAAAGTTCCAATTCTGTATTCAGGTACCAGATAGTTGAATGTCCTTATAATTACTTCTGGGTGGCTTGTTAATCAGCCCAGGTTGGCTCTGGACTTTTTTTTCCTTGTTTGTTTGTTCCTTCTCTTACTCCTTTTATGAAAGCAAGAGGTTTGTATGTGTAGATACTGAGAAGAAGCTCTAAGAAGTCAATGCAAATATTCAAGGATTCAAATAATTTCATGTGTTGCTTTTCCTATGGACATATTATGGGAAAAGGATGTCTAAGTTGGAATTTTAGGCAAGAGATACTTTGAGACTGGCATAAAGGAAGAGCCTGTGGCTGGAACCCTTGTGTTTCATGGAGGTGGCCACCTACTCAGCTCACTAGTGAGACTGTCCCTGCCTGGGTGTAATATAACAGATCAGCCTGTGTTCCATTTTCCTTCCAATCAGGCTCAACCCAAACTTCAACCACCATAGTGGATTTGGTACAATCACACTTGGCTTTTAATCACTGGTGTCTAGTTTCTTTTAAATTTATGCTTATGATGTTGATGTGTATTTGAAAAGGTAGTGAAAAATGTTTCTCCATACATTTGGCCAACGTTTCTGTCTCAACTAGAGAGACTTATTAGCTGGGAAATACCTTGTTGTTTGTTAGATGGCTACTACTCTTCGACAGAGCAGGTAACTCACCTGGAAGAATTTTAGTAAGATCAACGGAGCATTCTCTAAAGGAACAAACCCATGTGAGCATAAATCTACTATTTTTAGCCTTAGATCTGAAGTCCCTCTTTTTCTAACTCTTTGGCCATGATTTCAGTTAAAACCGGCCAGCTCTTCAAGTCATAGATCATTAGGATCTTTCATCTTGGACTTTCATCTCAATGCTAAAGGCTAGAAGGTACAGAAAGGTAGAAGGCAGCGTGTTTGATTTTAAGTTTCTCTACCTGGCCAATGGCAGGGTGATTTCTAACTGAACTAAATCCCTTTTGTCATTTATTTTTATGATAATAGTAATATCTGTGAACATTTTGCAGGCTTTGGGATAAAAGAAAATATCGTTTTTTACTTCCATTACACTTGCCACTAGGGAACAGGTATTGTTCATTTTCTCTTAAGAAATCGCCTAAATAGATTAACTGCTCCATATGGCTTTGGAGAAATGGAAAATACTGATGGAAAAGGTGCTGGTGACCATAACAATACACTTTCAATTGCCATTTAGCTTATCCCTTTGTAATCCTCTGTTCCACTTCACTGGGGCTGGTAATGTGAAAACCAAACTGAAAGCCCCCAACACACAGCAGAGGGATGACTAAGCTCATAGCACCAACCCTATTGCCTCTTTCAACCTCTTTCTCATGTGGATGTAATCTTCCTACCAGCAGAGTGCCACTGGGGGGCTCCTTGTCCCTTCTTTATTTTCTGAAGCAGGCAATGCCCACCTGATGAGATGTCAGCATCTGCTCTTGCCTTTCTTGCTGGAAAGAGTGCAGATGTTTGCTGTTGTAGGACACTGCAGTTAGGCATTGCTAGTAAGTAGCTGAAACTCTTGCTTCTCAAAGTGTGGTCCATGGATATTATGGTTCAGATTGAGGTGTGCCCCCCAAAGTCATGTGTGAGACAATGCAATGATTTTCAGAGGTAAACTGATAAGATTATGAGTTATAAACTAGTAAGTGGATTAATTTCACTTATGGGTTACCTGGGTGGTAATTGTAAGCAGGTAGGATATGGCGGGAGGAAGTAAGTCACCCGTGGCTTTGGGGTTTATATATTTCTTTGGTGAGCAGAGTTCTCTCTGATCCTTGGTCACCATGTCCTGAGCTGCCTTCCTCCACCACACCCTTCTGCCGTGATGTTTTGCCTCAGCTGGGGCCCAGAGTTATGGAGTCAGCCGGCCATGGACCGAACTTCGGAAACCATCAGCCAAAATAAACTTTCTCTCCTCTAATTGTTTTTGTCAGGTAGTTTGGTCACAGAGAGGAAAAGCTGACTAAAACACTGGATGAGCAGGACCAGCATCACCCTCTGGAGGCTACTCAGAAATGCAGAACCCCAGGCTCCACCCCAGACTCAGAATCAGAATCTGCATTGTGACGAGGTTCCTGGCGATTTATATTCATAATGTATTGTATGTTCTCACCACAGAGAAATGATAACAATTTGAAGTGGTGATATGCTAATTGCCTTGATTTGATCATTCTGCAATGTGTGTGTGCCTCAAAAACCTCACACTAATCCTACAAATACATATAATTACTTCAGTTAAAATAAACCTTTAAAAAGTTTAAGTCAATTTGAGAAGTACAGCACTAAATTGCTCTATTTATTTAGCTTCAGTTGCTGAAGACTACTCATAGGAAGTGCCACTGGCATTATGTTTCTGTCCCTTAGCCCTTGTGTGCTGAAGTGGGGAAGTGTAGTCTTCCCTCTCCACCTTCTGTCCTAGTTTGACAATGTAAACCTTTCGATTTCGTGTTTAGGTGTCCTTTCATACTTCACAGTTGATCTCTGGGAAAAGAAATCAATATTTGCCCCCAAGTCATTCCTTTTTGGAGCCTGTTTCAAAAGAAGAAAAAGATTGACGAATATTCTTAGCATCTGCCACAGCCTTCATAAAGCTGCAAATCTCTCAGGTCAGCAGAGTCTGTGATGACTACCAACATCTACAAACACTGTTTGAAAAGACACTGCAAAATTCTTTCCTAAGGCATGCCGCTTTATTCATTCAGTGAAGCAGCCAACATAAAGACCACTGGGACAAGTTTTCAAAGGGGGCAATTCTCTGCAGAAAGCGGCTCAGTGGGATTTACAACAAAGGACTTCTCAAGAGCAACAGTGGTTTGGTGACATTGGAGTGGGTCGGAGGATTGAAAATATGATTAGAACAAAATTAAGACACAATGGTGGTAGTGGGAAGAGATTCTGTAGGGTCGTCTGGGAGGAGAAGAACCACCCAGTCATTTTCTGGAGAATAGATAGGAAGCTATTGAAGTTGAAGACCTAAAGTGGTGTTTCGTTTTTTCATTCTTGAAAATAATTATGGTTTTCCCCTACAGATATCAGTAAATAATAAAGACTAATGCAGCATAATACATTGTCGAGAAGCTTTAAAATAGTTCATTAGTTGTAATTGTACATGAGTAAATTTAGTTCCTTAAATTCAACTGTTCTTGCAGGTCTTCTGTTTAATTAATATTATTTACATGTGTAGACCCAGACAATGACTCTTCATGCAGACTGAAAGAGAACCTGAGGTGTGTTCTTTTAAGATTGGTATTCACCAATGATAATCTTCACAGAACTAAAAAAAAAAAAAAGACTAAAAAAAAAGTCCTAAAATTCATTTGGAAGAATAAAAGACCCAGAATAACCAAAGCTATTTTAGGCCAGAAAAGCAATGCTGGAGGTATCACAATACCTGACTTCAAATTATAGTACAGAGCTATAGTAACAAAAACTGCATGGTACTGACATAAAAACAAACAATGGAACATAGTAAAAGACACAGAGACAAACTCATATATCTAGTCATCTGATCCTTGACAAAGATGCCAGGAACACATATTGCAGAAAAGGCAGCCTTTTTAAGAAATGGTGCTGGGAAAACTCGAGAAGAATATGAAGAAGAATAAAACTAGACCCTTATCTCTCACCCTGCATAAAAGTCAACTCAAAATGGATCAGAGACAGAGGAATTAGACCAGAAACTATGCAACTTGTAGAAGAAAATAAAGGGTCAACACTCCAGGATGTAAGTACAAGCAACAACTTTATCAACAGGATCCCTGAGGCTTAGGAAATGCTGCCAAGAGTTAATAAATGGGACAGCATCAAATTAAAAAGCATCTGCACAGCACAGGAATCAAATAGGAATGTGAAGAAAGAACCTGCAGAATGGGAGAAAATCTTTGCTAGCTACTTTTCTGACAGAGGATTAATATAAAAAAATCTAGAATATATAAAGAACTCAAAAAACTTAACACCAAAAATCCAAATAACCCTATCACTAAATGGACAAATGAATTAAACAGTTCTTAAAAGAAGAAATACAAATGGCCAACAAATATATGAAAACATGTTCAATATTATTAGCAATTAGGGAAATGCAAATCAAACTACCCTGAGATTTCATCTTACACCAGTCAGAATGGCAATCATCCAGAATACAAATAATAAATGCTGGAGAGGATGTGGAGAAAAAGGAAGATTTTTACACTGTTGGTGGGATTGTAAATTAGCACAAGTACTATGGAAATCAGTATGGAGGTTTCTCAAAAGCTAGGAATGGAATCATCATATGGCACAGCTGTACAACACCTTGGTATTTATCCTAAAGAATTAAAATCATATTACTACAGAGATACATACATACCCATGTTTACAGCACAATTCACAAGAACCAAATTACAGAACCAGCCTAGGGGTCTATCAAGTGATGGATGGATAAAGAGAATGTGGTATATATACAATACACAATGGAGTTTTATTTAGCCATGAAGAAAAATCAGATTATGTCATTTGTAGGAAAATGGATAGAACTGGAGACCATCATGTTAAGTGAAATAAGTCAAACTCATAAGGTCAAGGGACATATGTTTTATCTCATATGTGGAAGTTAGAGAGGAAAAAGGAAAAGGAATGTGGGGGGAAGGGGATCTCATGAAAACCAGAAGGAGATCAGTAGAAGAAAGGGATCGGGGGTGGGAGCTGGAGAGGGAGAGAGGAAGTGCTGGGAAGTGATATTGGCCAAATTATATTGTTATATTGTGAGCATGTGAGAATATATAACAACAAATCCCATTGTTGTGTAAAACTATAAAGCACCAATAAAAAATGTAGAAAGTGGAAAAATTAAGACGAATGAAGGCAAAACCAAAAGACTGATTTTATAATCCTTATATTAATATGCCAATATTCTCTCCGAATAATTAGGAAGAGAACTTAGGATATTACATTCTTAGAGTATATTTGGAGAATGAAAACCAAAATAGTTCCGTGAAGATTCAGTGTCTGGGAATAGGAATGCTGGTGGAAGCAGAATTCTCATAAAAATTTCAGGGCTCCACCTCAGGGTCACTTGAATTATGTGCTACACAACTCCAGGGGGCAACATTTACGTGGTCTCCATGAATGTCATTCCAGAGTTATAGCAAGTAGCAGCCATGAACATTGTTGCTTTCCCAGTATATTCTTCATTAACTTTTAATCTCACTCATTTCTGGTACTATTTTAACTTTTCAAATTAGTCCAGGGCCATGTAAGTTTTCTAACATGTTTCCAACAAAGCTCTTTACATATCCTGCCATAAGATGTATGATAGGAATCCGACAAAGTTAAAAGTAGTGCTAATTTTTTTAATGGAAGGATATGCTGGAATGCTGTTTTGGAACTCCTTTTTCATAATTATAATTATTAGCTAATATTTATATGAATACATGAGTTTATATGGCATTACATAGTAAAATATTTCTGCCAGTGTTACTCACTGCCATATGTTGTTTGGGTGTATGGACTCTGGAGTCCACATTTAAGATGGAATTCACCATTTTTCACTCACCAGTTCTGCACTCTTCTTATTTTTCCTCATTCAAAGCATGGGGATAATCATAATGTCTACATATTTCATACAGTTGCTATGAAGAGTCTTTGAGATGATCCATACAAGCCACTAAGAATGGCATTCAGCACTGACGATAAGTAAGTCTAAGGGACTGTGTGTTTTAATCGAACATTCAGATCTGAGCTAACCCATTTCTAATTTTTCTGGGAAATTCTGAAGCCAGCCATGTTCATATTCAATGTTGTAAATACGAGAGGAGGAAAGGATCATTTTAAATTGTTTATCTGCATTTACAAGTAGGAGCTATTATGAGACAAAATGGAACTCTCCCTCTATTCAACTCTTTCTCCTGATCTGAGTTACAAAGGAATGGGATAATGGCAGTGAAGTAGTTTGGGCATTTGTTGGGTCAGCTGTTGAAACATCTGCCTTCTCATTTCCTTCCTTGATGGCCAGGTGAGTGGGGACCGGGGTACCCATCAGTGCTGTCCACCAAGTCTGTCTGGTTGTCATCAGTACATGGAGAAATTGTATTTCCCTGCCCATATGAACTTGGCCAACGCCATGTGGTTTGCTTTGGTTAATGAACATGACAGAGAGTCTAGTTAGTGATTTTTGGGAAAAATCTTTAATGTTTGCTTTATTAAGCTCTCATTTCTGCTTTAGTCTTGCTTAAGCATGAGTTCAGGTGGAGCTGCTAGAATGAGGATCCTTGAGGAGTTCGCCTATAATTGACATGTGGCACACACCAAATACAAAGCTTTGTGATCTCAAACCATTGAGATTATGGGGGTTGCTTGTTGTTGCAGCACAATTTGCCCAATGTAATTTCTTCAAGGAAATCTGTGAGGGCATTACATAGTGTTAACTCTGAGAGATGCTCTTAGAGACCATACTATGTTTTGGACATGGTCAGTGTGTGACTTTCCTGGTAAATATTTATCTTCTGACTCTTTTAACATTAGAAAGTATAGATTTGTTTTAATAAATTAACTTATTTATATATTTTAACCAGTCGGTAATAAAGAGCAAATATTACTAATCTGTCAATCATTCATTGTCTTAAAATTAACATTTGGTCTTTAATAAATTCATCTTGTCTAATTAAGTCTAACATTCCTGAAGAGGAACTGAGATAGGATGTGGTTTCCATATCCTCGATCCCATTTATTTTTAAAGCTCCTGAGAAAAATTTATCTGACTGGGGACAAAAGACTGCAAAAGTTACTGGCTAATTTTCTCAAGAGAAAATAGAAAAATATTAGAATCCTCACAAAGCAATTCTTTCCTATAACGTGGCACTGAACCAGTAATCGGATATAAAATTAATATTGATTTTTACATATTATTTGTGATGTTGTTAAGAAGATGACATACATGAAATGCGGCAACAATTGCTATATTTTAAAATCTTTTCAATCCACTCTAAAGAAAACAGAATATTTCATAAAGAACCTTTGAAAAACTAGGAAGTTGAAAACATAACTACTAAGAGGCTATGGGATTGTAAAAATATTAAAAAGTTTATAAAACAGTTCAGGTGTAGTTTATTTCTTGTTTAGAAAATACGTATTTTGTATGTCTTCAACATATTATTGTATAACTGACTGAAAGATAAAAATTGGTAAACCTGTAGACTTGTTACCAACAAGTTTCTCAGCTAAAATAGATTTGTTCCTTGGTCACACCCATTTTGTGTATTTTATAAGAATGTGTTTGTAAGTTTTAAGGTTGGTTTAAAATTATTCTTAATTATTCAGTTACCATAGTGATAGGTGATGGATATGTTGATGGTTATAGGTGAGTTTTCACTTTCCCCAGGGTTTATAATTTTGGTCACTTGTTAGAAATGACACCAGCTTCTTGATTCAGTTGTCCAATTTGAGTGCTTTGCATGTCCCTCCTTAATAGCATTTTTATGAGTTATTTCATCTAATTGTCCTTCCTTATTTTAGAGGTCAGGAGACTGAACTTTAGAGAGGTAAAGGGAATTGCAGAAGGGCACATGGGCCGCTGCTGCAGAGTAGCTTCTGCAGGCTGACTTCAACTTACAGAGCCTACTTTAGTTCTCATGAGCCACCGGGTGATTTCACTGGAGTAAACATGAATGTGAAAGAAAAGAGATCGCCTCGTTTTCTATTCTCCTACCCCTCAACCCTGGCACAAGATTAATGTGTCAGATCTTTCTTACCTTTGGGATAGAGCTGTCTTACGATAGATGCTGTGTTAATGGCTCCTTTGGACTCACTTTGATGTTCAGGCCCCTTTCCCACCCGAGAGGGGCCCAGAGCTGGAATAATGGGTCCTAGAATGTCCTTCCAATACAAGGCTTTATAGTCAATTACGGCAGCCCAGCATGTGTGTCTGACTTGGTATAGAGATGTTCTTAAATTCAATGTCCATAAAATCCACCCTTTTATTGCCTTATACATTGACCTTTCTTAGTTGCTTTTCATTGTTAAATTTGGACTTATATCAACTGACAGAAATTCAAACTGCTGTATAGTGGAGCCGTGTGCCAGGTGTCACGTCATTTCATTCAGAAGTATTGCCTTCTTAAAGGTTGTTCATCCAATTATTTAAATATTGGGTTGCATTTTATTTCATTATTTGACAAAAAATTTTGACAATGGAAACCTGGACATGTTTAGCATAATGATAATGATGGAGAGATGAAAATTCTTTTAGCAGCTGAAAGTGAAAAACCTTGAACTCACATGAGTTATCTTTAAGATGGCTTCTGTATATCAACTTAATTAGATAAAACTAAGAATGCATATTTCATAGCTATAATCATAATCACTCTTGAAGAAACTGTGTTTTTTGGAGTCTGTGGAATTGTGATACCACTTAAACAGGTTTTGACATTCCTTCCTGATATCAGTATTAGATGAAGTGGTTGATCTTGATTATTTATAGACATTAAATATAATCTCATAAATATATTTATTTATTTTGCATTTTCCTCAACAAGAAAATAGGTTCTGTTAAAGTAGAAATGTAGTTCCTTTCATAGTTGTATCCATGGTGCACACAGCAGATAGCAGCCCAAACTAGGGGCTCAGTAAACATTTGGGAAACTCATAAGTGAGGAATCACTGTCTTACATAATCACACTTGTTATATGTGCTTCATATACACTTATACCTCCTTTATGTGTATTTCAAAAAATGTACCCTTCAGCCTTAAAATTACTCTGCCTATTTTTTCATTTTTGTACTTTGTGCTTTCAGGCCCAATTATGGTTACTGGGAATTTATTGAATTTAAAAATACATGAGATGTTCAGTGGCTATAGTATACTGTCTTGAAATCTACTCTGTCCTGCAGCCTTTGATATTCTTTATAAAATTCACTTTGACATGTGAGTGTATCTGTGAGGGAGAGAGAGGGAGGTATTTTTCCCCCTCTTCTTCTTCTTAACAATTCCCTTAGGTTTTACTTCTAAATCTTTCTCAGTATTGTTATATCTGATGATCTCAACTAAGAGTATCCTGAGTGGGTTCGGAGAGCATCCTTGTCAGTTGGCTTTTGATTTTCAATAAAATTCAAGTTCTCACTGTTAGTTTTCTTCCTGTCCAAGGGCTTGTCAGCCAGTGTCATTTCCATGGCCAATACTGCTGTGTGGCTTCAGCAGTGCAATGTCATGGAGTAACAGTGCCAAAGGGAGGTTTTATCACCTGCTCTGAGTTCTGTACCACTCTGGCTTCTCAGCAGTGTTCCATTTCGTGGACGAGCAGCAAATTAAAAAAGCACACCCAAACAGGCCTCCCTGTATCTGTGCAGACGGGGAAAGGTCACACAGACTACAGGAGAGAAGAGCAACGCAGCCCACATGTTGAAATCCCATTGGCTTTCTCTATTAATTTGAATTTAAAAATACATGAGATGTTCAGTGGCTATAGTATACTGAAGAACAGCTGAAGAAAAGCTGAAAATACATCCTCAGCTTTGAACCAGGGAACTTAGATTCCCCAAAGTGGCTTCTTTGGCCCAATGAATGATTTTCAGAATCATATAGCATTGAATTGGTTGCCTGAAATTGTTGGCATCAGAGGAGGAAATACTCTATGTCAGGGAGTCTTAGATTCTGAAGTTCAGCCTGACTCTCTTCTCTTTCCCTCATTTAAACTCCCTTCATGGAACAGAATGATTTCTTATGCAAAACTACAGGAATCTTAACCATACCCTTCCTGGACAGTCCATCTCCATCTTTTCCCTCTGTCTCATTTTACCTCTGCCTCTCATTTTTGCTTCCCTTTTCCATTCTGATCAATGCATGTATGGCTGCTATTTTCCTGGAGAGATCATTGCATTGTCTATTTTGTTTTAACATTCAAACGCTCAACTTGAATTCCTGTTTCTTTAGACATCATGTAAGAATGGTACACGTTGGGGTTTTAAGGTATAATTTCTTTTCTCCTCTCTCTACTCCTTGTCTCCAGCATCCCAGCAAAATAGCTCATTGCTTTGCATTTCTGAGGCATTCAAGTGTTTATAGAATCTAACGATCCTGATCTCTCACTTCCTTTTTATAAGCAGAAAATGATAGCTGAACATGGCACTGTTCCCAGGGAGGCGGCACTAAAAGTGGCAGACAAGCCAGTGCTGGGATATGGAAACCAGCCATCGGTATGTGATTTTTTAAAAAGAGTTGTCCCGTCAACTCAACTGCCACATTTAATGGTATAAGAATTGTGCAGCTTCCTTTTCTAGGAGAAAAGAAATTTGAAAGTTGTATTTGAAAATTTCTTCCATCAGTGGCTTTCTGAAATTCAACCTAACAGCTCATAGCAAAGAAAAATAAAAGTGATGCCAAATGAATTCACCATCTGGGAACAAATGTGAAGGGAAGATTTCCGTAGCAAGATGATTGTCAGTGGACAAACAAAATCAAATATGAATAGTAATTAGTACTTTATTTGTCTATGTACATTAATCCACAAAAGCAAGCCCTTAAGAGGTAGCACTGTGGCATGAAAAACTGATGAAAATATATAGGAACCCTTCTAGCGCTTGACTTGGATTTCTTTAGGTCCAGATCAGATAAACTTATCATCTCTGAGATACCTGGATGGGAAAAATTCCAATATCTACAGCTGGATATGAAAAAATTTGAACTTGGAATGATGAGGGGGCAGTGGCTAGAATGGACCTGAGGATTGGATTCTGGGTTGGAGATGTGATCCAATAGACAGTGAGTGTGGAATTGGGTCCTGCTGTTTGGGAGAGGAAAAATCAAGAAGTAGTTATTTGACAAAAGCTCACGTAATAATGACAGTAATTCCAAGCCAGGCTTGGTTAGTTCTAAGTATTCTGCGTGACTGACTTCATTAATCCTTACGTAGTTCTGGGATGAAACTATTGTCCCCAGTTTACAGACAAAGGAACAGGCCTATAGAGTTAAAGTAACTTGCCTGAGATCACACAGGAAATAAGTGAGAACCTGTGTCCTTAAGTCCTAAAATGTCCTTTTAGCAGATAAATAGATACTGGGAGACCTAGACTAGATTCTCCGCAGTGACCTCAGAGATTTGTGGTAGAGGTACATGAGTGAGGTTGCCCATGAGCAGGTGGAGGCAGGTGACAGTAGAGAATTCAAACTTATTAACTGATTCAGAAATGGAAGTCTGGAGCTATTGTGGTCACCATGGCTTGGTCCATTTTCTTGGGATTTTTGATTTGGGGCTGTCATCTCTAGGAGATGGCTGGTAGGGATGTGCTATAGCAGTTGTGGACCTCATATAAGCCCAGAAGACTGGCCAGAGGAACAAGGAAGAACTTTCTATATACTTAGAGCAAGCCTCTGCCTGCATCTCAGGACACAGGCCTGTCACTGATCCTGAAGCTGATGAGGGTGTGGCATTGCCTGTGGACCTTAGGAGCTGGAGTGAGGCCAGTCTTTCTTGAGCCACAGGAAGTTGGGAGGACACTGAATACTTAAAAAAATTTGCAGATCTCTAAGGGAGAGGAAAGCAAAGGAGAAGCTGGATGGCCACTCAATGCTACTCCAGAGAAGACAGATATTAGTCCTGGAGCTTCTGAGCATTACACAGATCCAAGGGGTCTGGTTCCTAGAATCAAAGGACCCTGCTATAGCTTGTTTCAAAGCTCAGTTACTGGATTTGAGCCATAGTTCCAGGATGGAGCTATAAACAAGGGGAACTAGATGCTTTGCCATTAAACATCTAGCCTAGTGTTTCTTATCTCTCTTCTGTGTGGGGAAAACTGGTTTGAAGCAGCAGCCTTACTATGACTGATCGAGTCAAGTTGATTTTTACAAAGTGTCATTGAATGTGTACCATGTCAAGTTGTCAGGCCTGAGAGGTTTTGGATAACATATATACGGCTCTTTTATTTACTAGTTTTCTCAAAATTTATTTTTAACATTGGCTTCTTAGGCTTTCTTTTGAGAATGAAATTTTATTGATTATCTGATTTTTAGAAAGGTTCATAAACACAACTGTGAAGTTGGTACAGCGTTTCTTGGTCTCCTGTGTTGGAGTGGCAAGTCCCATGCAAAAGCCTCTGAATTCCGTCTGTTATTTATCATGGTCCTCTTTCCTGCTGAGCCTGGTTGCAGCAAGAAATTATTCTTCATTCAGGGCTCAGGGCAGCCACTGCAGAGCTGGTACAAGAAGTGGAAATTATTTCCCATCCTTGCTTGAGGAACTGTGTCTCCAGGAGGCAGCTTGGGAGAGAGATCCAGACACGTTTACGTTTGAATCCAGGATTTGCCACTTACTAACCTGGTAAATTAACTTACTTCTCTGAACCTATTTCCTCCCCTGTAAGTGAGATTAATAAGGCCAGTTTTGTAGACTACTTTGTGACATCAAATGAGATGGAATATGTAATATTGTTACTGGATTGCACGCCTCTCTGAATGTTAGTTCATATTGCCTTTCTATCAAAGCTTAGACCAAGGAGAAAATATGATAATGCATTCTTAGCAAAATGCAAAATATTTGTGTTTTGATAGGAAAGTACCTTTAATTGAAAGGAATTTTTGTAGTGTTGTATATATTATGTTTAGGAGTTGAATATTTCAGCAGAGGCTTCACTTGCTCAAACTACTCTGACCATTACTGGTTCTGCCTAAAGACATGGCTGGATTTCAGTTTATGAAATGTCAAGCTTGGCAGAGACTAGTGTTTTAGGGAATTACAGAGGGAGGAGAATCCATAATCTTTGCCCTTGAGGAAGTCAAGCCCGAGGTACACAATGACAAATAAACATTCTGTAGAATACAAATAACTTACGCCTGGAAATAGACCCACATATGCTAAATTATAGCTCCATAAATGTATTCACTTCTAAACTTTCTGCATAGGCAGATAGATCAATGGAACAGAAGAGAATCTTAAGCAGGTCCAAATACTTCAGGGAATCTAGTATATGATAAAAGTGGCATTTTAAATCAGTGAAGAAAGATGGATTATTTAATAGATGGCATTGAGACAACATTTTCAGTCATTTAGGAAAAAATTAAATCTTTACCTCAATCCTCACAATAAAGTACATTCTGGAAGTACCAGAGCTTTAAAGATAAAATGAGAAACTATAAAAGTTTTATAAGGCATCATGGAAAAAAGTTGTTTGATCTTGGGAAGGGTAAGATTTTGTTGAGTACAAAACAACTTAAGTAGACATTAATAGTGAAAGAATGATCAAAAGTGATTTTGCTTTAATACATTAACATTCCACCAGGGCAAAATATAGTATTTAAAGGTAAAAATAAAGCTGGAAAAAATCAGCACATGTAAATATCCATCTTGAGTTGCATTCCAAAGAAGTTGTACCAATTTTTAGCATATCTACATGGTATATGCACTGTATCCTCAAAAAATATATAGAAGGTTATTATAGATGGACAAGAGAAATATAAAATAGGAAAAGGATATGAAAAAAGTAGTCTAGAGTGAAAAGTATCTTTTAAAGCATATAAAAAATTTGCAATCCCATTCATAATTCAAGAAATGCATAGTAAGACCATAAAATAATTTTTCATCTACTGCATTGGCAATAGTTTTGAAATTTGGAAATTGACATTGTGGAGTAGAGTGTGAGGACCCATGTGCACATGAAATGCAGGAACAGTAAAAATTGGTACAACTTCTTTGAAATGCTACTGGACAATGTTATCAAAATTTAAAGGGAGCAAATCTCACATGTTCTGCTTAAGGCAATTTATTCTCTATTTGTGTATATACACAAGCAGGTCTGAGCAAAAATAGTTCATTTCTGCATTATATAAAATAGCTGAAAAAGTAAGAATGAGAAACATCTTACAGGAGACTGACTAAAAAAATTTTGATGTAATCATATTATAAATTTTGACATAATCATTGAAAAGAATTTAATGTACTTACATATGGGACTATGGGTAGATCTTCAAGATATGTTGTTAAGTTGAACAAAAGGAAGGCACTTCACAATGTCTATAGTCATGTATTTGCATGTACAATTTCTGGAAGGGCATAGAGAAAAAACTGGTTACATACAGGAAATAGGACTCAGGGATGGGGCTGGACAGGAGGCTCTCTTTTCCTATGTACTTTTTTGTACTATTTGAATTTATGACCAAAATCATGTATTGTCTTCATAATAAATAGATGAGTGATAAACCAATAGCACAGACATTTTTTTCCCAGCTCATTTCTTCTGTGCATGCTGTACTTAATGTCTCCCTCATATCATCAAATCAAAATTAATGATGAATTCTTATCAGAGAATTGAAGCATTTTTGAAAAAAATAAGGAGCCGACTGATTCAAAGTGATACTCCATGAAGGAAAGGACTCCGGGGCGAGTGGATCTGTATACTAGTCTTCTTACTTACCGTCAAGAAAGATCAGAAGGGAAGGGAGAAGGGGCCTGGAAAGAGCTGTTGTGTAGTATCAATTGCATCAGCTCAACTTTCTGCTTTTTCACTGGCCCTGACTTCTTCTGAGAATGGTTGAGGGGAGCTGGGTGCCAACATGAAGGCACTGTGGGTGCTGGGTCTGCAGAGCACATGCACTTGTAATTAGCAAGGCCAGGAGGGTCAGAATTTACTTTCACAGAAGAAAATCTACCAGTATGCCCCACCAGGCATGGAGCCTCCCCACTCCTTCACCATGACCTTGGGCAGCCTACAGTGGAAAAGCTGCAGAACTGGCATTTTTAAAACCACAGGTGCTCAAGTAACAGAGACTCACAAGCACAAAACAAGCATCTCTGTAAAAGTGAGACAATAAATTCAGCGAGCAGAAGAACAAATAGTCAAGGAAAAGAATAAATGTAGCAAACAGAAGATAGCACAGTAGGCATCATTAATATTTTCAGGGCTATGCAATGGAATAGTTAAGTATATTGCAACTGTGAATCAAAGCATATTTAATGAAAATGGATTTGTGGAAATAAAGTCATATGGTAAATTTCCCTTACTTATATTATAAGTAATTAAAATTTTTCATTAATTCAAGAAGTATGTTGTAAGGATTTATTGTCAGGCACAGCTAGATGTTGCTACCTATAATAACAGTGTATATTCTATAAAATGTGCAAAGCATTTACTCATTTATAAAACCCCCGCAAGGTGAGCAAGACTGGACAGGCAGCTTTTATCGTGCCTCATTTTACACATCAGGCTATATGGCTTGGGATGTAGTTAAATGTCTTTGCACAATAATTTGATCAAAGCTGAGAATCATATCCAAGATTTTTAACTTCAAAATCATAACTCTTCTAAACTACATGATCTTTGTAGGAAACAATACTTATTCTATTTCCTCGAATGGATTGGCCACTGTGACTTTTTCTGAGGTTGGGGTACACTAGTGCTGGGAAGATGCACACATGGAGAATTATTGGATTTTTGTTTTCAGCTTGTATCTGTTAAACATCACCAAGTACAAGAGTCCTAGAGGCATCTTCTATGTATACATAACAGCTTGGATTTATGGTCTCAGGAAATGTCATAACAGAAAACTCAGCGACTTAACTTTTAACAAAGTTTTGTAGGTTGTCTATTTCAGCCTGAAAGAAGTAGGTCATGAGGGTGACCACAGATTTATCAAGGCATTTAAGATTTTATTTTATTTTTTTAGTTCAGCTGAAACTCTGCTTATCCCCAGATCTTGACAGTAATGGCATGAACTACGTCCAGGGAAAATCTCCTGATCCACCCATGTCTGTGTTTTAGGACTTATTGGAAGTCTGAAGCTCAAGTTTGCAAGGACGCTGGGGTAGCTGTCTGACCTGATCACGGATGTCCTTAGCCCCGTGGACATCTTCCGGGAATAAAATAGTTTCCTCTGATTCTATTGGGATTCTGAGAGCTTGTAAATAGACCCAGCCTCTGCGGGTAATGCTGCCCAATGAAGGGGCTTGGTGCCATTGAACTGTAACGTACCATGAAGAGTGTCTGAAAGTTGAAATTAACTTTTTTTTAGCATGACACAGCTGTGGGCTGTTTCATCTCGTCGGCAGCAAATTTCTGGTTCTCTCGCTTGCCTTTTCATAGACCGCACATCGCTTCACCTCCAGCTATTCCTGCCGATCTAACAGGCGCTGTCCTGCTCCTTGTCAGCTTTTCTAGTGCTACCGCTTCTTTATGTGCCTTTTTGATGTTTCAAAAGGAGCGTGGAATGTGATAGACCTTTCATTTTCAAATGTGCTTTTACTGGCTTTGATGCTGTATCAGAGCAATAGCCTGGAAAAGATTGGGTGAAGGAGACATGGGGACCAGCTCTCCCAAGGGCTGACTGAATATCCTCCGTTATGCTGCATTTTCCTATCTGTGTCAAGGATGTGAGTTAAACAATAAGTCTTCACGTCCCCACACTTTGCAAGCCACCTGCCAGGTCTGCCGCCTGAGCACCTGACAGAATAGAGGCTTCTGGTGATCCGGCTCACACCAGATCTGAAATGGAATGATCCTCCACTAAGCTCTGTGGTAGTGGTCGCTTGCTTTTCATCCCTCTCTCTGGGATGATCAGGGGTAGGTAGGCAGGCCACGTTTTGTTTCCTAGGTACCCTGCCTCTCTCTCTCCATGTCACCACCCAAACAGGCATCTGGCTTTTGCTTGTGTCTAAAGCTGTGGCCTTTTGAAAGAAATAACCTGAAACAGTTGAGAGTGTGTGACTATTTGCTCTGCTATGCAGTCTTGATTCCTGGAACATCCTGTTTCAAACTGCAATGGAAACAAAAGGCCTCTTTTTGTGACATTCGGTGATAGTACATTTTGTTCTGAAAAGGTCTGATGAGCTTACGATGCTATCCAAGGCCATTTAAAGATTAAGATAGAGCAACAAACAAATTCGATGTTGACGCTACATTGTCAATATATTTTTATTTAAAAAATCTGGCAAATCTAATTGTTTTTTAAAAAAATATTCAGTTATCCACATTTACTGTGATCTTTAGCTACACAGGAAAGTACTGAACTTGTTTGGTGGAATTGTGTCAAAGTTAATGACAGTGAAAAAGTTCTTTCCTAAAGGATATGAAGTTATCTGCATTAGTTCGTTTGAACTCCTTTATTTGAATGACTATAATCTCACACAGAAGAGCCACCTGAAAATCAGATTCACAATTAAAACTAAAGACAGAATCAATGGGCCAACATTATTGTAAGAGAGACAGAGTTTGGACTGTTAGGTTTTTTAGAGTTCTGCAATCACTTCATTAGGTTTTCTCAAATTCATTGAGTATTCTTGTCACCTTGAAAACAATGGTTCATTTGTCTCATGGGATTCCAAGAAGAATATATACATCAGACAAGGTAAGTGAAAGCAAATACAATTACCTAAGAAAAATATACTCCATTTATTCAAATTACTGTCTGTTTTCTAGTCACAGAATGAGAATATGACAGAACTGAGATGTGAGTCCTCTGATTCTTTTACTCCTTGATAAAAATCTTCTAGAAGTTTTAATTTGGTGACCATGTGATGTTGAAAATGATATTGATTTAGTAAAGATAATGTGGAAATATGTTCAGGCACCTGCTATGAGTTAGAATAAATTTGCCTATGAGGGATGCAGTTCTTTAGAAAAGGGCAGTACTGGAGATGTCCTGGTGTCCCTTGTGATGTCATCTTCCAAGGCAGAAATGGGAAGGATTTGTAGACGTGGCTTTCTCAGGGCATGGAACCTGCACTTGGACAAAATTTTTCATACTATTTAGGCTGTACAGTAAGAAGTCTTCTCATCTATTGTACTGTGTTGATTATAAGAGAGGGAGATCTGGTTGGGTAAAAGTTTCCATTGTATATTTCTCAATTATTTTAAAATTCAGTTTAATGATTTGAGTGCTGAATTTCACACGTATGACACATGATACAGGAGAATTAGGCATAGACATTTTGTGACTGAAAGCACTTGTGGAGTTAATGATGTGGAATGTGAAATAAAACACCTCCACTAAGAAGTATCAATTTCAAATGATGTTCTGCTCTAAAAAGTAGGGAGACAATTATGCATGGGGTCTTTTGGCTCAGACTATTCCATGTTTAACAAGTGAGCTCACTGGTTCCCCCTAAGTGTTTCTTAGGAATTCTCCTTAAAGAAAAACTTGGACTTGGGACATAGGAGATTAGGGACACTGGATGAAACCCAGGGGTCAAATATTTAAAAATGAAAGTTAGATAATTTAAAAATAGTCCAATAAATTTCATTTAAAATGCCACCCTGGAGATGCTGCTGCTTCTATATAGTTTAAATATTTCAGATTACATGTTCAGAAGTGACATTGACTTTCAGCTCTAAAGGTGAATGTGCATTTTAGTCACGCTAGATTTTGAAGAATGTGCCTAGTATTTTGAGGGCTTCTTTCATGTTTTTAGTCCTTTCAAAAAATTATAATATGTGTGTTCCCACTGCAGATAATTCAAATAATACAGAGCACACAAAGCAAAATGCTATGCCCCACTTTGGCTTTCTATCCTTTTATGTTCTTAATAGAAGAAATTGCTATAGCTAGTGTTACACACCTTGGCATCTGAATTAATGTGTACTCATCCCCACTGTATTGTGTGCATACATGCACACACAAACACATGTGTTAGTCTGTATTCTCCAGGTAAATAGAAGGAACAAGATGCATGTAAGACATTGGCTTCTGCAATGACAGAGCTTGAAGAGTCCCACGATCTTTCATCTGCAAGCAACAGACCCAGGTAGGCCCATAGTGTAGTTTTAAGACTTGAGACTAGAGAGTCACTTATATGGATTCCAATCTGGTCTAACAGCCAGGGTGTCAGAAGTACCAAGGGCAAAAGGCCATGGATGTCCCAGCTCAAGTAGTCAGGTGGAGAGAGGGCCAGTCCTTCCTTGCCTGGCCTTCTTGTCCTATTCTAGCCATCACCAGAGTGGAAGATACCCCACACTGGAGAGGGAAATCCTCATACTCAGTCTGCAGATTCAAAGCTATTTTTTTCTAGAAACACCCAAACAGACACACCAAGAAATAATGTTTAACTAGACAGCTAAGCATCCCATGACCTAGTCAAAGTGATCTATACAATTAGCTATCAGCACAAAGACATTTAAAAATATATGAGATTAAATATACACACTGTTCTGTGATTTCCTATATACCTATGTTTAGGTTCTTTTTTCCATATACTTGTACATAGGTTCACCTTATTCTTTTTAATGACTGAATTGTATTCCATGATAAGAAGGTTCCATGATTTGTAACCACTTCCTTCTGGTGATCATGAAGACTGCTTTCATTTATTTTTTCCTTCTTAGCTTTCCAAAACCATTATAAAATAAACATCAGTATGCATACAGATTTATATACTGTCATAGAAATTCTGAAACGTCTAGATCCGAGAACATACACATTTTAAGACTGCATAACTTCTGCTGGTGTTGATACTCAGCTGGTGTGCACTGGACGGACTGTTCTTGTAGAGCTTCCTCAAATGGCTGTAGCTGCTGTGTATTCTGAAGAGTCAGGGCCTGTGTCACGTTGGGTGTAACTTAAATACTTTGAATTTCATCCCCTAGATTTACTTTCTAAGAAGATTCCACTAATTAGCACTCATTTCAAATGTGGACAAGAATTTCGGTCTCTTGTTTCCTTTACTCATATTTAATGTGCACCTTTTTACCTGTAGATAATCTGAGAACTGGAAAACAATAAATGGGGAGTTGCTACTGAATGGGTACAAAGCTTCAGTTATGCAAGATAAGCAGGTTCCAGAGGTCCATATAACATTGCGCTTATAATTAGTTACACTGTATTGTGTACTTACTTCTTTTGGGAGGGGAGTACCAGAGATTGAACCCAGGGTCATTTAACCACTAAGCTGCATCCTCAGCCCTTCATATATTTTTTTATTTGGAGAAAAGGTCTTGTTAAGTTGCTGAGGCTGGCCTGGGACTTGGGATCCTCCTGCCTCAGCCTCTTGAGTTGCTGGGATTATAGGCGTGTGCCACCACACAGGGCTGTGCACTTAAATTTTGTTAAGGAGGTAGATCTCATGTTAAGTGTTCTTGCTACAATAACTGCCCCCCATACTCTATTTTGAAACTTTGCAGTTCCCTGATAACCAATGAGGTTGTTTCCTTTCATAAATTTATTGATCATTTTTGATTCTTCTGGGAATTGCCTGCCACTTAGTTAGGTTTGTTTCCTATTGGGCTGTTTGGCTTCCTTTAATCAATGGGCAAGTCATTCTTACATATTATAAATAATATGGCTTTTTAGAATATCCTATGGATGCTTTTTCTCTGTCAGTCATTTGTCTTTGAAGTTAGTTTTTAGGTTCCTTTGTTGTAATGGCATTTTTAATTTTTCTGAACTGAAAATTGAATTTTTCCTTTAGGATATGTCTGTTTCTGGTTTGCTTATGGAGCACTTTTACATTCTAAAATTATAAAAATATCCCACTATATTTCCCTCTAACACATATTCATACAAACTTAGTTCTTAATCCATGTGTAGTTTGTAAATCCCATATAGAATGTTGTAGCCATAGTTGAGGGACTGGAATCTAAATGTACTTTTTTCTTACAAATAGTTGATATTATTGAATCATGCCACTTACTCTATTTATTCAACATCCATTTCCCCCATTAATAGGAAATATCAACTTTATTATAAACTTCATACTAAAAATTCTTATTCCATTGCTTGTTTTTGAATTCTACGTGACACCGAGCTGCCTTAATTAGCAGAGTATTTTAGTGTGCTTTGCTGTCTGATAAGGCAATATCAGCAAATGTTCAGTATTAACTTAGACTTTCTCCTGATTTAATTCTGACTTCTCTAAATTCTTAAAACATTATTTTTGGTCTTTCAGCATAGTTTCTAGCTTTCAATACATAGACTCTGGTTTTATTCAAGGATTGCTGTATTAGTCAGGGTTCTCTTGTCACCAATACTTAATACTTTTTCTTACTTTCCTACTTGTTAAGATGGTAACCCTGGGCATAAGCCTGTTCCCTCCCTCTGGAAAAGTCTTTTATTGATGAAAATATTAACAAATTAACAATTATTCTTTTGGTGGTAAGTTACAGGCATGAACATCTTTCACAAAATAGTCCTTTTAGCTTGAGTTACTACGTTCACCTCATTTTTTGTCATTTCTATGATGTATGTGTTTCATAATTTATTTACCCACTAGCTTTTTGATGATTGTTATGATTGTTTTCTTTTTCTTTTTTCTTTTCTAAATGATGGTGAAATAAACATCAATGTACAACTTCCTTTGTCCACTTAAGATGAGAATTTCTTGGGGAAAGAGTCCTAGAAATGGAATTTCTAGGTCAATAAAACACGTACCCCTGTTATTTTATCAACAGAATGCTAATGAGAAAAGTATCCATGTCAGGTTAAGAAACTTCAGATGACAATGACCTTTCTGCCTTCCTCACTTGCTTCATGAAACCACTTCCCAAGTGACAATGGGCATGTATTCAGAAGTGCAAGTCTGCTTCATGTGGAATTCTAGGGGACATGGGGAATCTGTACCACACACAACAAGATGGAGAGAAGATGGTGTGGGGAGCAGACGTGAGGAAGACAGCAATGGCAGAGAAAATGGTGACAGACAGAAAGCTGAGTCCCACAGACTCTGGAGTGCCTGGGAGAACTGAGCTGCCAAGTGAGGGGTGGAGTAAGATCCTGACTGGACATGGGGGAGACTGGTTAAAACCTCTTTGCTTCCCCCAGTGAGTCCCTGATGCTTCCCGACTGCTGCCCAGAGAAGGGACACAGGGCTTTCTTCCCTAGAGTGAGCTATTGCAGGAGCAAAGTCCTGCCAAAACAGGCACCTGAAGCTTTACCCGCACTGACACCTCCACCAAAGGCCAGACTCTTGTCTCCACCTGGATATTCCCTAAGCATCTCAAAATCCACATCTGAACTCTGTTTTGCCTCCTAAGTAATTTCTTCTTACAGGTTTTCCTATTTTAATTTTCCTATTCCCCTGCCATTGAACTTGTCTCTCCCCACTCATTGTTGATTCCCTCTTTGTATTCTTCCATGATGCAGTTCATTCCACAAGGATCTTCCACGTCTGTCCTTTCCTCACAACACCTGTATTAGGTTATGCCGTGGGCATCTCTCCACAGGATGATGCAATAAAAACTTCTAACTGGTCTCCATCTTTCAATATGGCCACCTTAAACTTGTCCTCTGCAGCTGGCAGAGGGCTTTCTCTGGGATAAAAATCAGATCATCATCCCAGGCCCCCTGAGAACCCTCTGCGCTAGTTACCTTGTCTCTCCCTATGGTCCCTCCTCCAGCCAACCTCAGTGGTTCTAAATTTAATAGGCATAGGCATAACCATTGTGACCTCCAAATGCCTGTTCCTGGGCCCCTCTGCAGAGATTACAATTCAGTCAATCACCTATATGATTCTCTGCAAATGTCATCGGATCATAACTAAGAAACACTAGGCTACAGCATCCTGTCTAAATTCTCAGCAGGCTATCTGTGACCTCTTTCCCTGATGCCCACCCACCATTTGTCTCTTACTTCCTAGTCTGCTCTGTGTTTAGGGTTCTCGAGCTGTTCTTTACCCTCAACTTTTTTTTCATGTCCTTGCACATGAGAACTTGTCTTCTTTGCTTCAGGACTCTCAGTGGCTAACTCAGTTCCAAGTACATGAAACAGGGGTTCTTGACCCTAGGTTAACATGCAGAAAGTGTGAAGTCCCTGAAATTGATATGCAACATTTTGTACACTTGAGAGTGTGTGTATGTATGTATGTATGTATGTGTGTGTGTGTGTGTGTATATATATATATCTATATATATCTATATAGATATATATAGATAGATAGATATAGATCTGATTTTTCTAGAAAGAGACTTGGATTCTGTAAGTGGACCTTAATCCCTAAAGGGAGACTAAGCGTCCCGGATGAAAGGATATAAATAAAATTTTGCTGAGCTGAATGTTAAGAATCCATTTGAGTGATTAATTTTTTCCTCAAGCTGACACAGTCGATGATTAATATGTGTGCAGGTGGTGTGCGTGTGCACATGTGCGTATATGACAGACTGGATAAAACCAATACAGTTCCATTTGATGAGATTAAGATCTGTTCACTGGTGGCTTTAATTGCATCTTCTTATGCTAGTTTAAGTGGAGAACTAATGCATGTTTTAGAGCATATCTGGCTAAAAATACTTGCATGTGTCAAATAACCATTAGAGAACAAAAGTTTTCTTTTTTTCCCAACGTAAATTCCCTGAGTAATTGACCCTGCTCTCTTCCTCACTTAGTGTGTGTACTAACAGGATTGATTGTTTTCATTGACTTAACTCTGTTCCTGATCAATACAGCCAATGGCAATTGGCTTTTCCATCACTGCACTGAGTGAGTCCACTGGCTATTTTGGTTCCTGAGAGGAAGCCACCGTGTCTTTAATCAAAATCTGCCCTGTTGGAGTCTAGCTACGTGGGAGTTTCAGTTCAGGATCAATGAGCTTCATGTCAATGAGGTTTCTAGTTTCCTGTCTACGAAGCTTCTATTTCTAGTTTTGTTGCTTTGGGACAATCTTTGTGTCTCTGTCCCAGTGACTCAAAGTCATTGGTCAATCTTGGCTTTTTTGTTCAAGTGCGGGCCCTGGGTGCCTGTCAGCCCTACCTGTGTAGTGTGGGACTTAGAAAACTAGTGACTAGGGGAGAAAGGAATGAGGTAATTAGATGAGTAATGCAAGAAAAATTGGTCCCATTGGCACTCCCCTTACCCCCTTTTCATTGATACCATACATTTGAATGTAATTTATCAGTCACCTCACTTAAAATGGAAAATGTTTATTTATAACAGTAATAAATGCTAAGACAGTTTAAATATGTAGTGAGTTTGTTAGTTAAATATCAAATAAAGTTGACTGATCATGTTTATATATTTTTTTCAGTTTCCATATCTCCTCTCAAGTAAGTGTTGACCCAGATGTGATGTCATCCTGGTACCCTTATGTTAATGTATTTTGTAGAGAAGAACCAAGGAATAAAGAGATTAGCAATAATTTTTTCCTACTGGAACTCAATTACCTGAAATGTGTTGGAGGCAATGTCCTTTAAAAGAACAGTATAAATATGCATATTCTTTCTTTGGGTTTGAACAATAAACTTCCTTATTCTATTTTTTGTGTTTCATTATACTGACTACTACATAGTAAAAATTAGGTTTGAGATGGAATAATTCTGCGAAGTGACTCTTGCCTTGAAATCTGCTCTGGTGATCCACAGGTCTCAAGCTTTAAGATGCAAATGAGTTCAAAAAGTCTTAACAAATTGAGAAGGTCCATTGAGGCTATTACAAATCAAAAATAAAATTCATATTTGATTGTGAGCTCCTTACGGTTAGGGACCCGGGTCTCTAACAGCTAGTTCCAAGCATGGCATATATTGTATGCTTGGGAAATAGTTAAAGGACTGGAAGAACTAAAAAAAAAAAAAAAAGAATGGCAGAATTTCCTCCAAGAGAGACTGAAGATACCTGAAAGCCACTCTTAAATTCTGATGTGTAACTACTTTATGCCAAGTATGGTGTTGCTACCTGTGATATTTGAATGTATTGCAATTTCATGTTATAGCACAGAAGCTGAAAGAGGGGGTTTACATGGTTTGATACTATGTGGCAGGGGTCAGATTTAGACCCAATGCATTTACCGCCTTATCCCAAGGTTACTGTAAATGTGTAATAGAGATTCAAATTTGTAACTTTGGATGGAGGGAAGGACAAATGACCACTGAAATGCCGCTAAAATAGAACAATCTTGACATAACTGAATGAAGTATGGAAATAACAAACATGTTTACTGTCGCCCAGTCATTTAAGCAGCAATAAGGGGGTTCTTTTCTCCTCCACATGCCACATACTACATTTCCTGGTTAATATACTCAGTGGCATATTAACTGAATTATCCACAAGGTCCCTGTGTCTTGACTTACTTTATTGCTTATGAGAAAGAGAGAGTACAATTTCTAGTAAACTAATAGCTTTCAGAATAGACCCAAGGAGCAATAGGATGGAAAGATAATAGGTGGGAAGTGGGAGGGAGATATAAATGATCTTTGAAAACAAAAGTGAATTATAGCACTCATTAACTTCTGATTACCAAGAAATTAGAAACTGGATATTCCGTTTCCAATTTTGCGCATCCTCTGCAGAGTGAATTTGAATTCCACTATTGTTGTCCTTTAATTTTACAAAGCCATTGTTCTCCTATCATCTATATTCTCAGAATTGATTTTCTTTGTCATTTTCTCCTCATAGTTAAAGGGGTTTTACATTGAGCCTCAGAAGTTGTTGACTTGGGATTTGACTCATTGAGAAATTCGATCAGAAGGGATGCCCACGGTGAGTCTCTCAAGGCAAGAGTTTGTTTTTGGAGAAGAAAGAACGATTATGGAAATTATGTTGATACAAGTTCTATTTTTTTTTTATACAAGTAACCTTTCCTGTGGCTAGAGTTTCATGGTTCAGCATTTTCAGATGTAAATATTTTTTCCTGACCACTGCATAAATGAGTTTCAAGTAGCACAGAGGTATATTTGGCTTTAAAATAAGTGACCTCTCATTTAAAGGGCTGCCTCAAAGATGCAGAGAGAGGGAGTGAGACTGTGGAGACGTGTAGTGTGTATTATTTATCAGGCTTCTCCTGTGTCCCCACCGGGGTACATGAGCTTGACTGTCTTTGCACTTGCCACATTAATCACTTTCTCTTTTAAATTCAGGAGCATTGGGCTTGGTGTACAGGGTCAAAGACAAGGTAAAACAACGGGAAAGTCAATTATGGTAAATAAGTCTCTGATGGTGAGTTAGAGGCAGTTCCGTGATGATTTTGGCAGCAGCCAATAAAAATGGCTTGCTTTCAATTTATATCATTATGAATAAGTGTTTATACAACCTCTATTAGTAAAACCTATGCCTGCTAAGGTGATAAAGTGCAGTTCTTCCACTTAGAGTCATTTGAAATGTAAATGCACAAAATTCCTGGTGATATCAGATGCCCATGCTCAGATACTGCCTTTCCATGGCAGAGATTTTTGTACCAAGAGCACAAAGGTACTTGCCTGAGGGCGATACCTTGCTTTCTCTATTGTACCACCAACCATGCTCAGGTGTGTCTCTTGTAAACAGATTCAGTACTTTCAAGAAAGGTATGTAGTGAATCTGTGCACATTTTTTCGTTTGGTAAAGTTTTGTTTCACCTCAAAATAGAAAAGAGAAGAGCAACTGGATTTTGAACAAATAAATGTAAAATCAGAAAGTCAGGGGAGGCAATGGGTTCTAGTATTTTCGGAGAGGAGGACTTTTAGCATTGATTAATGTCCCCATCCCTCTTAGGATAGAAAGATGCTAGACACTCAGTAGCGTGTTGGGTGTACGCCTGTCATTTTCAAGCTTTACATGCACTTGAGTGATCGCAGAACACATGTGTAGGGAACAGTCCTTTTTCTGTCTGTGAGCCATGTGACTGCTGCTCTAGACACATCCTGCTGGCTTCATGCCACTCCCAGTATCCTTTAAAGCACATCTCTTCTTCGTCCGCTGTTTCTGTCCTCTCCCGACATTCTTCACTGTCATGGGCTCCAGCACCATCTTCTGTGCTTTCTGTTCCTCTCTTGTAGATCTTCCTCTCAGGATCTTCTCAAGCCTGGCTCTTTCTTCTTCTGGTTTCAGCTCAAATGTTTCCTCCACAAAGAACCCTTCAATGCCACTAGATCCAAAGCAACCCTCTCATTCCCACCCTGCCCTCAATCAGTCTGCTACATTAAATCACTGTTACATTAAATGTCTTATGTTTCCATCACACTAACTATACTCTTGTGTTGTGGTTACGCTCCTTGCTAGCTATTGCCCATCAGAGCAGAGACCTTACTTTTCTTGTTGCCTGCAATAGCTTTGGATGCTTCCGACAGGCACTCCTTAAATGCTTGCTGAATGAGTGCAAGAGAACACTAGTCAGTTAGCAGAACTCTTAGTAACCCCCCAATTTTTCAGCGTAGTGGGAACACTGGCTTAAATCTTTTCCTCCCCTATAATCCTGATGGGTTGTATACCTGTGTGTATAACCCAAATGGTTTGCATAAATGTGTATTCATAGAGTGATATTCTGTTGTTTCAGAATTTTAAGTGACATCCCAAAATTGAGGACAAAATCTTCTACAGAGACATTTTAGACAGGTCCCCAAAGCACTTATTAAAAGGTGGTCAAACAATCAACCCTGCTTATCCACCCCCAGGTGTTCTCACTGGAGACAGGTAGAAAATACAGTGGATGATGGAGGAGAGAGACTCTTCCTCCACAAGGCAAATCAGTGCTGCCCCAAGATCCCCCAGAAAACTCCCCGAGGCCGTCCTTTGTTTTATTCCGTGATGCCTGGAAGCTTGCTGAGTCAGAGTTGTATAGTTTCCAAGGCTGTCCTTTGTATTCCTATCAAAGTAGGGAGCTAGAGCACTCCTTGCGCACCCTGATATGGGCTCCCTGGAGTTTGGAGCAGAGACCAGTGACTAGCTTGGTTTGGAAGAGGTGTGAAGACAGGAGTTTTGTGGAGTCACCTGTGCTGCTGTGCAGTGAGATTGGGGTGATTTTCCTTGATAGAGGAACAGATATGAGTAGTCACACTAAAGCTATCTTCTAAGTAATCCTGCCCATGAGAACTGCCCAGGGGCTGAGGGCTCCCAGCAGAAAGTTGTAGTGTGGTTAACCACTGGAGACAGTGAAAGGTATTTTCCCTGTGTCACAGGTACAGAGTGGGGAATCTGTAAAAAACCACCCAGGTCTCCATTCCAAAGAGACCCACCTTTGGATGCTGGTCATAGCAAAGGGAATTGAACAGTCACGGAGAATTACATGACATGAGCTAAGGAAAAAGACCTTGTCCCTCTAGTTCCTACCGTACCTGTGGAGTTAGTGAGGGATGCAGAAGAGGGAGAGAACTCACAGTTGGTCTAGAGCGATGTCTCCTTACCTTCTTCATTACCAGTCTCCCAAGGAGTCATTTTTTACTTCTCTCTTCTAATTTATTTCTCCCTTCTCCATAAATTGTGTATCACAGATATACTGTATTGTATATATCGTGGTCCCTTGGAGGTCCATACCACTGGGATATTTAAGATATTTTGCCCCTCCATCCTGCTAGGAGACAGTTTTTATTACATTGGGTGGCAATTTCTAGCATAGTCTAGACCAATAATTCTTAATTGAAGATAATCTCGCTTCCCAGGACACATTTGGCAAGATCTGGATTATCGATTTTACAACTGGGGAGAGAGATAACTGGAATCAATTGAGTAGAGGCCAGGTGTACTGCTAAACATCCTCCAATGAGTAGGACAGCTTGCCACCACAAATAGCTCTTGTAGACAAAATATCAGTGGTGCAGAAGTTGAAAAGAAATCTTAGTAAGGAATCTTGAACTGCTAGGGTGAGCATCCAGCATAAGGCTTATTCCAGAAGGAGTCTCCCCTCCTTGGAAGTAGCTCAGAGATTCATACTTAAAAATTGATCGGAGCTTTTTAAAACTTGAAAGTGAAGTGATTCAAGAGCAATGGAATTTAAGCCCAATTCTTTTAGGACAGGAGAAGGGAAACAGATGCAAGAGTCAGAAGTCATTGGGAAAGAATAACTCTGTCCCCTAAGGACACCCTCCAGAATTCACTTTTCAATCAGTTGGTTAAAGGGAAAATAAAATGGATGTATAAATTGGTAGTTTGAACTTATAACTAAGCAACTATGTACTTAGACATACCTCCTCACCAAAGCCCACTGTGTAGTGGACTTTAAGGATTGTACTAATGGAATGTGTCGTGGCACCACCACAGACTGCTATGGCTTGAGATGGGAACATGTCCATCATTCCATCTCCAATCATGAAAGTATTTCCGGTGACCTAAAGCAGGCAGGTGGGAGTAAAAGGAATTGGTAGTTATGGAGTCAAGGCCCAGGTCAGAGGAATAAAAAGGAGGGACTGGACCTTCCACTGAGGGGAGGTCATGGTCTTTCCAGAATGGCTCCTTTCTTAAGCACAACTGGAGGCCTTTCTAAGACATTTATTTATAACATAATATGTTGCACATCAAGCAGAAAAAAAAGGGAGAAAGTAAAAAAACTTCTTTAAGATAGAATCTTGTAAGGGATATATTTTGTACTTGATTTTGCACTAGAATCATGACTTCAATAGACAGAAAGGATTATCAGTTTTCTACTCCAAACTTACTGACTAAAAGTAACTGTTCAAACCTCTGCCATGTGTGCTGGCTTCAGCTGGTGTTATTCTGCAGGACTCCTCAGTGTCACTGATGTGGCTACTGTCAGTTGGTGAGTCTATTGGGGCTTGGTGGTCTCAGTAACACATCTGAGGCCTCAGTGGAGGTCTGGCACTTTACCCAAAGTCTCTTGCCTTATGTCCCAGAGAGGCTAGCCTGCACTTGCTTACATGGTGGTCTC
This sequence comes from Xerus rutilus, assembly GCA_028644305.1. Lineage (NCBI taxonomy): Eukaryota > Metazoa > Chordata > Mammalia > Rodentia > Sciuridae > Xerus > Xerus rutilus. The sequence continues at coordinate 12,961,191 of CM053408.1, read as the reverse complement.
AGGGCAGCAAAAGACCAAGAGTGCAACACGCACGTCTTCCCTGCAGTCACACAAGATCCATCTACCGTGTTCTATTGACTATACCAAGTCGTGGGACAGAGTCAGCCCATATCACGGGGAGACAGATAGTCGTACATGGAGAAGAGTGGCAAAGTCACTTTCCGGAAACGTGTGCTTCAGGGATGGAAGAAATAAATATAGCCATCTTTGCAAACAACATACCAGAGAAGATTTACCTGAATCTGACAATGTGGCTATAGATAACAAAACAGTTTATTTGTGGGTTTAAGTACAGGTCTACTGAGAATGACTGAATAATCTATAGGAAAAACAATTTACCATACATATATGCTAGCTGTATTTTATGGTATAATAGAATATTCAAGATACACAGTAGTTTCTGTAATCTGTCACTTATTCTTCTCATTAAATAATGGGACCAGAAGTTTTAGGGAATATTATAGTCCAATCTGGTTTCTCTTCCTATGTTCTACATTGTTCTTTTCCTACACAGTCATTCTGTCTTCAGAGTGTCTGTTTCATAATCCTGTTTCTATGACACAGTCTTTACTTTTGTCCTAATACAGTCCATCTTTGAGTATCTAAAACAATACTATAATGTAGTGAACTGCACTGTTAAAATTTAACCTGAGAGTTCTATTTATGTTTTTTAGCAGGATCAGATTTCTCTGCTCTGGTGAGTTTACTTTCTTCAAGTCAAAAAAACTGGAGTGGTTCAAAAAGATTATCTGATATGAAGAATCTCTTCCTATTTGGAAACTGAACTGCAAATAAATCCTACATTTACCCAAATCTGTGACTATTCCAGTGTGCATCTGATTGAATGCTTTGGGCTGCAAGTAACTGAGTACCTGACTTAGATTAGCTTGGACAACAAAGAAACTTATCTTCTACATCTTCAGAGTTAATTTATTTAAGAACTCAATAGTAGGCTCAGTTTCTGTTTTTCAATGTTAACTTAATCTCTTGTTTTTTCCTTAGTAGGAGAAAAAGGAAAAAATATTCTCCCAACCAGGAACAACTTCTGTTTAGTCTGATGAAGCCATCTTAGATCACCTGTTCACCCTGAAAGTGTGAACCCTTCCCTAAGAATGCCCTAAGGTGACTGAAGCTAAATATGAATTCTGGAGTATAAGATGCCACTTTGCCTAGCACATTAAATGTGAAAGGGGATCTCTGGGTAAAATTTGTTTTGATATAGAGGAAGAATGCTGAAGAGATAAGTAGGCAACAAAAAGCGTCTTACATGTTGGGTTCTTCTCAGGAACATTCTCTGGAAAATAGTAGCTCCAGATGATGCAGGAACTGTAGAAGCTAAAATAGAAATGGTGATAAAAGCAGTAATCCAAAAGAAAAGAAAATCACAAAGTTTCAAAAAAATACTTTAAAAGATAAAAAATTGTTATTTCTGTATTCTACATTTTTTACTATGGACACAGTTCCAGTGCATCTCCACTGTCTCTTATCACCTCCCCTTTCTGTGCAGCTGAATATATACAGCCACAGATGCACATAGATGTGGTGGGTGACAAGATCTCAGGGAAAGAACCGTGATTCATCAACATTTTAGAAGGCCTGGCTTGTGCCCAAGTGTTTTCCTTCTGAAAAGTGGCTACAGTTGACCTCCACTGAAGGCCATCGGAAGGGGTAGTTGGGAGGATCTGTGGGTGGTCTGCTCTCTCCTGCTCTTCCCCCTTCCTTTCCCTTACCCTCCACGGGTACTTGAAAGCAAGCCCACAGAGAGTAATACTTGGATGGCTTCCTATTGTATCATCAGTGTCTACAATAGCACCAGGCACCACATGGACACCCAATGAAGTGCTGTTGAAGGACCTACTGCAAAGCATCCTGGGAGAAGCACTGGAGTGAGGGAATCCCTGGGAGCAAGGGATTTTCAACATGTGTGGATGGGGAAGAACACAGAAGGGGAAGGATGTGCCACTGGCCTAGTAGGTTGTTTGCAAAGTTGGGACCGCTGGAACTGTCTTCTTCCAAATCGCCAGGTTCTTTTTTATTAAGCAGAAATAAAACTAACCAATTACTTCCTCAGAGGATAATACAGCCCTTGTTAATGTCTAATAATGGTGGTTTAAGGAGAAATTTAATTAGGGTTCATGGGTTTTGCCATGTTTCATGTAGCTTTTTTAGCGTTTCCTCAGGAAAACATATTAGGCATGGAGGAAGTGTAAAGCATCCCTGTGTGTTTGGTTGGAAGCTGTTGATGTGAATGGCTGCCCTTTGATGCTCCTGCTGTGAAATTTAGATCTAAACATTTTGATAAAAGCTGACTTCCCAGCTTCCTCGCTCCTCTTTGGTGCCTTGCTGTTAAGTGAATAAGAGCCTGTAGCACAGGAAGGGATGGTGGAGAGGGTGGCTGCAGCACTTTGCCTGGAGTGCCAGGGCTGTTTCTTTTCTTTTGGATTATTTTTGGATTATTGTTGCTCGTGTTAATTCAACTCCCAGACTACCATAAAGGAGGCGTGGTCTCGTGGAATTGTTAACAGTAACAACATAGGCTTGGTTTATGTGTCTTCAAGAAGAGTACAGCCTTTACCTGCAGGAATAGTAACAGTTCTGCCTTAGTAACCGACAGCAATTAGTGCAAGGTTTGTGCTAGGCTCATCACAGAGAATTGTGAGCCATCTTTACGAAAATGCCATGGTGTTGATTTTATTTCCACCCTGCATTACTGCAGCTGCTGCTTCTTCCACAGCCAGAGTGACCCTATTCAAATAGGAGTCAGATCATTTATTCCTCCTTCTGCGAGTTTCCTATCTCAGAATAAGAGCCTGAGTCTTTACTTTAACCAATAAGACACCAATCCGTCCCCTTTCTGTCTCTGACGTCACCTCCCTTCCTCCAATAGTAGGAAATCACACCAGCCCCTGTGCTATTTTCTTGAGACTCCTACCTCAGGGTCTTGGCATTTTCTATTCTTGCAGGTAGGGCTGATCTCTTCCAAGGTAGCTACATGGGGAGCAGTCAACTTCCTTCAGGTTTTCATTTCAGCATGCACTTCTCACCAAAGCCTTTCCTAGCCTGAACAAAAAGGTCACCTTTCCCCCCCACATATAACATTTCATACCCTCCTTTTCAGCTTTGGATTTGTTTGTGGCACAAATATTTCCTATTTGCTTTTTAAATTGTTTTACCCACTAGAATATAAGCTGCACAAAGATAGAGATTCTTCTGTCGCTAGTTCCCCACCCCACACCCAACAACGCATGTGCCTGGATCACACAAGATTCATAGTAAACCTTGACAGAACACTGAAGGATTTCAAATTCATTCTGTATCTACTAAGACCTAAGCATTACGCTGGATACTTGTGAAACAAAAATGAACCAGAGAGACAAGGTCTCCAATCTCATTGAATTTAAAATCAAGAGAGAAAAAAAGTGATTATGCAAGTGCCCATCTTATATATGTGGACTCTAAATTTCATAGAAATTAACTAAATTTTCCAATATTCACTGCTTCTAAGTGGCATAATGTTAAACTTCTATTATATTATGCTAGAATTGACATTTATACTTTTTTTTAACACTACTAATTGCACATGTTTGCATTTACTCAAAGCGTCCTTTATTGAGCAGGAATTTTGTTGTTGTTTGCATCTATTGGAATTGTTCTCCAAGGTATTAAGGATTAGCATTAGATGATGCTCTTCAGTCATTATTACCATGCATAGGCTTCATTTGATCTGCCCTTCAAGAATTTCAGAAAAGAATAGCAACTATTTTATCTCACTTGGCTCAAGTTAAAAACAAAATCCTTTAGCTTATTATATGTATAGGACAATGTGAAAGTAAAATCTCCTGCTAAGTGGGAATCTTATTTCCTGGTTCACACTAAAAATTATTTTTGAAAAGGTTAGGGTGCCTATTAAATTTCAGCTTTATGTAGTAATTATATATTTTTATGTTTGATATTTTTGATCAGAACCAACCCTTAACATAGGGAGTTACCTCAAAGCCAATTATTACTGTTAACTCTCATTTTGTTAGATTGGAGATTTTCACAGAGAATGTAAAGCTTTTCAAAAACTTGTCTCTGTGTATATTTCAAGAAAAAGAATTCAGTCTCTTCAATAACAACAATGAAAGTTTGGACAGATGTTGGCCAATGTCTTGGGAGATAATTATATGTGTTGTTTTAAAAATATGGGGGGAGGGACTATACCTTTGGAAATCTATCACTTTCCAAGAAAAAACCTTGTCATCTTTGCTGCTGTTTGATGGTATAGACTTAAGGACTGCTCTCTGAAATGAGAAATGACAACAGATGCTGTTTGGAAAAGTACCTCCAGGTTGTGCTAGTCAGTTTTCTGTTATTGCAACTAATACTTAAGATAGTCAACTTATAAAGAGAAAAGGGTTATTTTGTCTCACAGTTTTGGAGATTTCCATCCATGGTCAGGTTGCCCTGTTGCTTTGTGCATTCAATGGCACATCATAGTAGGGACTCCTGGAGGGCAAACTCACCTCATGCCCAGGAGCGAGCAAGGACTGGGGTCCCACTGTCACCTTCAAGGGCATGTCCCTCAATGAGCTAAAGCTTCTCACTAGACTTCACTTCTTCAAGTTTCTACCACCTTCCAACAGAATCAGGCTAGGGACTAAGCCTCTGACACACATAGGCTTTTAGGGGACATTTCAGATCTAAACTATAGTACAGTTTCTTGCTATACATTACAGAATGCAAAGACTGGGCTCTAGCAAGATCCTTGAGCTTTTCATATCTTGTGTTTTTTGGTGAAAATGTATGTGAACAGAACATGGTAATTTCTCTCTTCATTTCTTTAATCCTTTTTATGTCAGTCTTGGTGAGGAGGCATCTTATAGCATATCAGTGTCATCCATGAACATTCGTGGGAGATGAATGTGTTTGTTTTTATAAATGTTAGTCTCTGAAGAAGAAAGTTCTCCTGTTCTTCTCTTAGGTCAGAATTGGAAATGGATCAAAGGGCTAGCTACAGGATAAAGCTAAGGCCCTGGGGGAGAAGAAAGCGGGTGAGAAAGAAGGAACCAAGGGAAAAAAAACTTCAGCTGACTCTCTTAGGTGTCTGGACTCTACATGTAGAGTCCAATATCAAAGATGTTTATATATTATACATGTTATTTCTCTGTCCTTAGGCTCCTAAGAAAACACATGAAGTGAAAGTTATGTGCATTTCTTGGTAGCTCAAAATAAAAATGCATTGGACAATATTGAATATAAGAGGAAGACATACACACATGATCCTTTTATATAATTTTCTCCCAATTATGGTATTCCCAGGGAAAGTAGCAGGACAATCGCAAAAGTTACGCAGGTAAAATGTTCACTCCAGATTTTTTCATTGTCCTAGCATCAAAAACTGTAAATGCCCAGATGAGTTCAATGTGCTGAGCACAGAGTGACCCCTATCCCCTGGCTTCCTGGGTGCCACACAAGTCTGCAGCAGGCGCCATCATTCCTTTTCTAGATGAGGTGAATCATGAGAGAATATTCTGAATGTTTTAAATGAGTCAGTTCATGGATACATTGCTCTTGCAAGGAAAGTTTCCAGTCTTCTGTGTATCCTGTATTAATATAATTTTGTAAGTCCAAAGAAAACATAACATTGAATTTTAAGTATTTTTAAAGACATGACATTTCATATTTGATTATAAACATCTTATGTGATCAATTCTAGATGTAGTAAAATCAGAATTATTACAAATGTTTACAGATAAGAATTGATGGGATCAGAGAGGAGGATCCTCTGCCACACCTGTCTTAATTTCCCACAAACAGGGTCAGCATAGCTGAATTCTGTATAGGTAAGTTGTTTCTAAGCTACTTTCTAAGCTACTTTGTATTCATTGAGTTTATCTGTATATTTTTCTCTTACTTTACTGAAAATGAATTTAATCCAGTATGCAAAAACAAGATGTCTAAAGGATATACAGCATTCTCAACAGAAATCAGATAACTACTTGGAGAATCTCAAATCAGCCAAGCTTAAAGTTATTCCAAGAGCTCATCTTCTGCAGGAGTCTGACTGTTTCCAACATTTTCGTCACTGTTCATACTCATCTAAGTATTTTTAATAACTTATAAATCCCAGGTCTGCAGTCATCCTCCCCTACTGACATCTACAAAACAATCAACTGTGGCCTGGGTAGCAGGATCATGGTGTTGCCCAGATTAAACTTCCTTTCATTGGTCTTGAAGGTAGATTATTAATAATCTTATTACTTATATATAGATCCATCTGTAACTGGACAGGAAGGGGATGAGGCATTGGAAGTTTCACTTGGCAGTCCTATTTGGACATTCCTGGCAAGAATACTTTCAACATTCTCCCCCATAATACCCAGCTGGGGCCAAACTCAGAAACCCTCCAACTCTCTGATAAGTAAGGTCATTACACAGATGAAAAATAGGAGAGCATCTGGGAGTGCAATCGTCCCTGCCAAGTGTTTATACTGGAGAAAAAGTAATTCACTAAATGTCTCTGTATTCCCTGGAGATGTGAGAATGAAAGAGACAACCCTACATGGCTCCGGGGATGCAGAGATCATAAAGGTTTGCATAATGATACACATCAAATGGCAGGAGGGATACTCATTCCTGAATCAGCTGCAGACCATATGTTTTAAATAAAGAGAGTTTTCATAAACAAATAAGTATCCATGAGACAACTGCAATTTCTCTCTTGGAAAGGCAAGAATAAATATGTGTCTTCAGGATGGGTGTTCTGACATGGAGATTTCACCTCTTTCTCATTGAGGAACTTCTATTTCATCTAGTCTCTAAGCTTTTATTAGAAAATACTGCATAAATGCCTTTAATCCAACTTCTAGATATTTCCACAGAGGAAAAAGCTTATCAATCAATGACTTAGTGACTTGAAATGATCCTGGAGATGCCTGCTTTAGAACATTCCTTAGCATAAATTCCTTAGCATAGCTTTCCCTAAACCGTAGAGACTACTTTGCATATTTTATTATGAGAATATTTGAGAAAAGCCTTACTTCCTGGAAGCACACAGGATTTAGAATCAGAAAACCTAAACAAAAATTCTGTTTTTTAACTACTGTCTGATTAATTACTGAACCTATTTTGTCATATACAAAATAGATGCAATAATAACACTTACTGAAAAAGGGTTTGTTACAGGAATACATTTTCAGTGCTGTTGAGTCCTACTCCTTCCTCTTAATATCTACATTTTAAGTGTTCTGCTTCTTTTTTGTTACTACTCTGAAAATTGAAAAGAATGATTTTTTTTCTTTCTCTCACTCTTTTTCTTTCTTTCCTCTTTTTTTTTCCTTTAATTCCTTTCTTATCCTCTCCTCTTTTGTCTCCTTCAGTATTGGGGAGGAACTGAGGACCTTATGCATGTTAGGCAAATCCTCTAACATCAAGCTACACTCCCAGTCAAAATGCACCATTTCTTTAAAGCAAAGTGCCTTGTCTTAATATGTGCAATAGGTAAGTGTATTAGTCAAACATTGCTATAAGAATGCCATGCAACAAGCAATCATAAAAATCTCAGGGACCTAAACAAAATCATTTAGTTCTCACCCATGAGATCAGCTGATGAGAAGCTGATCTTCACACAACTGTTGGAGTTGGATTCAGGCTAAAGGTTGGCTTCTGTTTGTCTTCCTCCTTTTTAGATAAACAGCTTCCTGAGGCATGTTCTTCTCATGATCAAAGATGAGAACAAGAGTGCAAAATGATTTACATATCCTATTTGCATAGCATTTTCTAACATATTGACTAAAGTTAGTAACACGATCAAGCCTATGTCAAAGGTAGTGAAGTAGACTATACCTGCTGTTGTAGGTCTGAGTATTTAATGTGTATTTAATGTGCATCAGTTTTTTTCAAATTCAATCTAAGTGACTTGCATCCTTTTAGAGAGAAAGAAAAATGCAAAAAAAAAAAGTTTTTTAAGTTGCCAATATATCTAGGCAAAAATTTGAGGTTTCAATATCACTTTTTTTTTCTTCTATAAGCTCTAGGCAACTCTTCTCCAGACACGGGCTGAAATTTACACATAAAACTTAAAATCATGCAAGTATATTGATCTGTTGATCATTGTTTTGATTCCACTTTCCTTGGTGTCTTATCTTTAAATTTGTAGATCAAAGAGAGTAGAGCACATGTCAGTATCTGGATGATACTTTAGCTTTAGCAATCTCATCGGGCTTGGAGAGCCTCATTCTTACTAGCTCAGAGTCCAGCCTTATCAATGGCAAAGTGGACTGCAACCTAGATGCTGAAATACAGCCTCCAGTGATCGCTCACCCTCATATAATCACAAAATGTCAGAATAGAAGGACATTTACAGAGTACCCAGGCCTGAATCCCTGATTTTGCAAATGACATGGCAGGATCAGAAACATGAAAGGCCTGCGTTGGGTGACACAGGTGACATGGCCCAGTGAATTCTTGGTGTGGATACCTACAGCAGACACATTTCTGCAATAGTGACTCAGGATTCTTTCCTTTTAAGCTCTAGGTTTGGCCTTGAGGACATTTAGATTCAGATAAAGAAGAACCCGGTAGCTAGTTCATATGACTTACCTCTTTGTATGGTATTCCTTGCCATGAAGATGTGGAAAAAAATGTACACAAAGAACAAGAGGCAGCCTGAGAGAGGAACATCAAGTACTTACTAGTTTTCTCTTCTCTGCATCAGTTCCCATGATAAGCAATTGAAGTGATCATGTGAAGATGTGTCTCAGGTGTAGAGACGAATACATGAAACCTTGGTCATGACTCATATGTTTTTCTTTCTATCTTTGTAATGATAAACCTGTATAGAGAGACACTTGTAAAAAGAGGTGCTGATGCCATGTCATCTCAGTTGAACATGTTCCAGGCTGTTTAGTTCGACCCTTGAATGCAGATGTGGAAGTTCTTTCTTACGATTCCTTTGGATATGCAGGGCCCCTTTGGTTTTCAATTCATCCTAAGGCATGCTGAAGGGAGATATCAGTATCGAGTTGACAGGAAATAATGGCAGCATGGATGGCGGGGATGGGGGAGATTTAGGTATCTGGGGAAATTTTCCAGATTTTTGTCTGGATCAGGACAAGGAGGAAAAGCAACAGACTTTCAGCAGGTTGTAAATTAAAAATTGTGTTTAGGATTTATTAACTTTGAAATTGTTGTTGGATAACCAAGTAGGCAGTTGGACAAGCAAAGATTGGTTTCAGGAAAAAGATGTGGAGATTAACTTTTGGAGTCATTAATTTTTGGAATCATTAGTATAGAGATAATATTAAATCTACAGGACTAGAATAAATGCTTGGTTCATGGTGATAAGAAGTTGGATAAAGGACAAGGAACCAGAAAGTGGGTGGCAAAGGAAAGAGGTCAATGAAGTTGGAGGCAAATCAGAAGGGTATAGATATTAGAGAAAAGCTGTAAATGGGAGAAAGTATGAATGATGGTGTGAGTTTCCTGAATGTGAGGCGTGAGCAGAGGGTGGGATTGGCTCTAGGCAGGGGCAGAAGCATCACTGTGGACTGCTTAGGTTGGGGGCAGGGCAGTGACTGTAGTTGGTACATCCTGTCCTCTTCCTTAGCACAATACTTGACTTTTTAGCTGAACACATGGCCATCTTGAATAAGACATTTCTCAGCCTCTGTTGCCATATGAGTAAATTGTGACCAATGAGATAGGAATGGAAATGTCATATGGCTTCTTTTTTATTTTTTCTTCTTATTTATTTATTTATTCTACTTAGGTATACATGATAGCAGAATGCATTATGATTCATTGTACACAGATGGAGCACAACTTTTCATTTCTCTGGTTGTACATGATGTGGAATCACAGCATATATGCAGTCTGGACAGTGGTTCTTCGACTTGGCTAACTGGAATGAAGAGATTGCTAGATCCAGGAGTCAACCTGGGCCACAATATTCCTTGGGCATGGTAGAGTAGAAAACTGGGAGAGGCTGGCTCCCTAATGATTTTGGGGAATTGCCATCTACCTCCATACTCTTTACTTCATGAAACAGAAATCTTGTTTGTAGCTTGCTTTTCCTTTGCAGCCAAATCCAAATCCAACAGCAATGGCACTGTTTGTTGTTGGTGTTAAGGTTTTTAAAGTAGTTTGATGAGTTTTATATGTTGAGCTATAAATGCCACATGCTAAGAAAAACAATTTGGGCTTCTTTCTTTGTAGAGTTTATACTTAGTTAGGTAGAAATTTCTGAATGATGCTATACAAGGATGACAAAAGAAACATTCTTCTCTTATTCTTGACCTTAGTAGGAATGCTGTTAACCGTTTTAGTACAAGGTATAGTGCTGGCTTTGGAGATTTTTCAAATTTAAAATGGGGAAAATGACATCTGTTTTATTTTATAGAATTGTTATGAGGGTCAAATAGACTAATTAATATAAAAAATGTCATGCAACTGTAGAACATTATACCACATTTGTTAACATACAGCATCCACTTAACAAACATTTCCAGTGTTATTATTATTGGTGTTAAAAATTAATGACCTCCTGTGTTTAATGCCATAAGGAAAATGACTGTTCTATAAAATATCTCTTGGGTACCACCATATAGAAATAAAACAAGTTGATGGGATCATTAAATAATCTTGTAAGTCTCAGTATTTGAGCTGGATTTTGTAAACATAACACAGATTTCCATTATAAAGAGAAGGGGTAGATACAGATTCAAAACTTGGAAGGAAATATAATTTGAAAGTTGAAGTAGTTCTCGTGGGAGGAGACACCTAGAAACTTGTGTTTGGAAAATATACTCAAACTTATTTTATGAATATAAAACGGGGGCTGATTGCCAGATCATCAAGTTGTCCCAATTGCCAGCCAGAGTATTGGGTCTCCATGAAAGTGGTCATCAGGAACCTCACCCCGCACCCCCAGCGTGTTCCTGCTGTCTGCTCTCACGGATGCCTGAAGAACTTATCCCTGTGGATTTACATAAGTACTTTCATTTGTTCACATTTTTAGTCTATTCTTGGAATAATAAGTTTTATGTACTTGCTATTTTATATAGATGCAAAATATGACTTTGTATGAAATATTATTTCTGTGCTTCAAAAAGTGTTCTTGTTTTCTAATGTTTCATAGTAGAGATGCTTATTTTAAAATTAACTTATTTTGCTCCCGGCAATCAGCTCTAGACAATGTCTGTGGGAGAACGAATTGAGTTTGTTGACTTAAATACATTTTGGATGTTATCCAGGTGTCTCACTTCTGAATGAGCTGAAACTTATGATCTGGTACCTTGATATATAACATACTGGATATAATTTAAATTCAGTAATTTTACATATTGTTTTTTTTTCTTCCAATTTTCATGGTGAGGAAGATCTAGGCTTTTTTTAATGACAAAAATATCTAAATTTTTATCTTTTATACACAAGCACTTAATTACATTTATGGAAAAGTAAAAATTAGAGGTAACTATCTAGAAAATTAAAATAAAACAAATTGATCAATAGTGAAGCTCATAAGCGTTGCTTTCTTTTAACCATGTGAATTCTTCTCTTTTCCTCTTTTTAAAAATAATAATTAACTGAGAATGATTTGTTTGTCATGCAAATCATGTAACATCAAC
>CM053408.1:12892758-12949082 GCA_028644305.1 Xerus rutilus | reverse complement strand
GTTCCCAGTGGATGTGCAGCAGTCCTCTGGCAACATAGCACAAGAATTGACAGGAAACATCTATGAGATTAGTTCAGATTTCATAAGTAAAAGGAAAGGAGAGACAAGAAGAAAAGGCAAATTAGATCTCCTAAGAATAATTACATTTATGAGAAGCAGTTCAAAATATACTTGGAGAATATGTACTATGCATTTAACATTGTGTAAAAATACTTTTATAAATATTATCTTAAATTTCGAAAGAACCCTGAGCGGTAATCACTATTTTTCCAGATAAAGAAGGGCTAGAGGAGGAATGATAAGGATCATCTTCCAGATAAGTCATTTATACACACTGAGTAGTACATCCTGCGCCTCAGGTGTGGCATCCTGTGTCAGGCACTGGAATGATGGTGGACAGCCATAGTTTCTCCTGTCATGAAACTTTGCACCTACATTTAATTTAGACATAGTTCCTATATAACTGCTAAAATTAGTTGAACAAACATGTTAGATATATAAGGAATACTAAGATACCAGTCTCTAAGAAGTTGAAGGTGAGAGAGGAATCACAAATTCAGAAGATCTTAGTCGTCCCTGCTTCAATGACCTACTAACAATCATTTTGACATTTAACAAAGCAACTGCATGTTATTAGCACAGTTCTAGCATAATTATTCCACTTCAACCCAAATTCACTTCAACCACTTCAACCTAATTATTTATCTCATGAAGCTGTTCAGGCTAATGTGATATGATGTACCATATTTAAAAGAAGTTATAATCTAGTTAAAATTTTAAGAGCGGTGTGGCAGCATCCTGCTGGTAAGGATGTGGACCAATTTGAACACTCAAACTTTGTTGGTGCCGGTATAAAATGATACCAGTACCTGGTATCATTTTTTTTAAAATAAAATTTACAATATATTTAATCATGATCCAGGGATTTTACTCCTGGGAATTGACTCAGAGGAAATCAAAGCTTACATTCCCAAAGACCTTATAAGAATGTGGAAAGGCTAGCTTAGAGCTATTAGGGTATACAAGCTTTTAGAGATAACCTTGAGTTAGCCATTGACAAACAGTGTTACACAAATATGGTGGAACATCTCTTAGCAACGTAAAGGAATGCACTTTTTTTTTTGGTACTGGGGATTGAACTCAGGGGGACTCGACCACTGAGCCACATCCCCAGCCCTATTTTGTGTGTTTTATGTAGAGACAGGGTCTCACTGAGTTGCTTAGCGCATCACCATCGCTGAGGCTGGCTTTGAACTTGAGATTCTCCTGTCTCAGCCTCCCAAAGTGCTGAGATTACAGGCGTGCACCACCGTGCCCGGCAGGTAGTGCACACACTGAGGGAAAGTGATACAGACAGCATCAAGGGAAAGAAGGCATGTAGCATGATCCCACTCACATGGAGTCCTGTGTTAGGAAAGATACCATATGATGAGGAAATCAGTGGTTACCTTTGGGCATAAAGGGTAGAAATTGAGAAGTGGCAAGAGGGAACTTGCTGGTGTGGAAAGACAGTAGCAGGTTGTGTGGTTGTGTGCATTTCTTACGACTTTTCAAACGGTGCACTTCAGACGTGCACTTTACAGATTATATTTTTTTAACTTGAAAGACAGAAGTTATATTGAAGGGTTTTGATGTGATGAGTAATGGTATCTGCAACTCACACTGGAATGTATAAAAATTATACTGCCTTCATGAATGGAGAAATGGATAGGTAGATGGTAAAGGGATGCTAAGAAACAATACAGAATTGAGGTGGGAAGGATAGGCACAATTCTTTTAGCTTTTGTGTGAGTTGGAAAGTAAATGTGTACAATAAAATGTTGGAGACAAAAGACTATATGAGAGGTGTAACTACTTTGTAGTTCTTCTGGTCATTCCCTCAGTAAGTAAAACGCTTTCCATGTATCCACCTGTGTCTCCTGATTACCTTAAAAACTAGAACCTTTGCTAATACATGGAATAGAAATATGCAGTTTCTTTTCATCTCATTTGAGCCTGGGGGGATTGTGTTCTATCTCAGTAAACTTAATAGATGCGTACATTGAACAAGATGGTGATAGCTTCGGAGATATAAGATGGAGATTATTTAAATAGGACAGAAATGCTAGGGATACAACCCTGAAACTTGTAATCTTACAAAGTCTGTTACTAGAGGTGGCTTTTCCAGGCATTTGTTTAAGGATAATGCTTCAAGAACAGAGACAAAGTTGTCTAAATAAAATACATGTTTATTAATTGATTCATAGTCTAATGGATATAAAAATGCTCTTTGAACTATAGAGAGATCTTTGACCTTTAATAATATTTAACTTCCCTATTTGCAAATATAATTTCACTCTGTAAAACAGGCACATTTCAGAAAAACAAAGATTTTTGTAATGTACTATCTTCCATTAAGTTCAAAGGCATAAAAAATCAATGATATTTATATTTAATCTATTTTACTTGAGATTCCACTAAAAGTAAATATAAATAATTGAAAGTAGGTAGGCAATAAAATAGTGTTATCTCTCAGAATTGAGTCTGTCCTTTAGAAAATAGGAAGACTTGCAATTCTGATGGTATTTTTGCATTAACCAATGTGATTGATTCCTTCAATTCAATGAAAGGACATAAGCTTGTGTTGATGTACTATATTACGTCATTTCATAAATCATTTTGTATCTTGAAATATATAAGTTTGGGTTTTGGTGATAGAAGTGAACATCTTTTCAATTAGTATTACCATTTTACCCCCTTTCCAAAAAAATTTCAAAAATATTTCATACTTCTGACCCTGATCTATGAACTCTGTTGATTGAAGAATCTTAATTAATCTTAATTCTTGCTGTGGATGAAATTATTGAAGATATATCTGAGCCCTGCTGGGTTTTATATTAGCTACTAATTAGATATATGATTTTACACAAGACACTTAACATCTGTAGACTTTATTTTCTTTATTTGAAATTGAGAAGTTTGGAAAAGTTGACTCTAATGTGTTCTCCAGGTTTTTTAAAAAACTCTGCTGTGAAGCTAGGCAAATCTAAGTATAGGTTTGAAATAATTATGCTTCTATTTCCCTATTGTTTTCTTTGATTTCTTTTTGAAGATGAGATTTTTGTTCCTACATGAGTAACTGTACTGGGGAGAAGGAAGAAGATGAATTCCACCTAATCCACGCAAGTTTACATAATGGTTATGTAAAAATGTGTATGTAAATGATGTCACGTTGTCTTAGGTAAAATAAGAACAATTAACATTTATTCAGTGCTTCCTGCATTCCTTAACATTCTCAGTACTTTATTTATATTAGCTCATTTAATCCTCATAACAACTTTGTGAAATGTAATATTGTTATTGCCATTTTATATATGGGAATCAAAGCAGACATCTTTAAGTAACTTATTGAAGATCATGCAGCTAATAAATGGGAGAACTGGATATTTAACTCAGATTGTCGATGTTTAGAACCTCATCTCTTACCTAGTATGATAATCTGCCTCTGTAATGACCACAGTTATCTGCATTTACACTAATGTCTACCTGTCAATCCATTAATCCCTTACGTAATGATACCAGGCAGGAAAAGGTTAGATTCCCATGATACAAGAAAGTTCAATTCAAAGAAAATTCTTAATTGATAGTAATCTTTACTTTTAAAATGCCATGAATTTTAAAAATTGCTTTTATTAAATTTTGAATGGATGCAAAATATTTACAAACTTTATTGAGAACATACACAAAAATGGATAAAATGAAGAGACTGGAAATAGTAGGTATTAGGGATTGTCAAAGAACTCTTTTTTTACTGGCAATAGGAAGAGAAATAGGTACAACCACTTCAGAAAATTATTTCCCAGAATCTCCTGAAGCTGAACATATATTTACTCTATGAACCAACAATTCCATGTTAAAATATCTTCCTGCCAGGAATATGTACTTACCCACGGACAGGAATATCCATAGCAGCACTATTTATCAGAGACAAACACTGGACAGGAGCCATATGGTCATCAACAATAAAATTAGGGAATAAATTGTACTATTATAATGACTGATTATTCAGAAATGAGAATAAACAAACAACAAGTAGCAACATGGTCGAATTTCACAGACACAGTGTTGTGCAAAAGAAACCAGACACGGAAGTGTACCCAATGCATGATTCCATTTATAGGAAATTTAACAAAAGCTGAAACTGATCTATGTTGTTGGTAGCCTGTTAGTGTTTACCTTTTGAGGGTGATGACTAGAGGGATTCAAGGAAGCTTTTAGTTCATAAATTTGTTTCCTGATCAGGGTGCTAGATTTATGATGTGTTTATTTAGTAATAGTTCATCAAGCTGTACACACTATTGTTGCATGTTTTATATGAATATTGCATTTGATAAAAAGTGTTCATTAGAAAACTATATGGAAGGCTCAAAGAACCCTAGTACTATAAACCTCTAGATCCAACACTCTTGGTAAGAATGCCATCATTTCTGAAGACCCTTCTTTCCTTTCCTTTCTTCTTATCTTCCTTCCCTCTTAGATAAAACCATTACCCTGAACTGGCACATACTATTTATTCCCTTCTTTCTTAACAGAATTATGGTATAAATATAGTATTTTAAAATGATATATTTAAATATGTTTGTTTTTGTCCTTTTCTTGACTCTGTATTTCTTATTTATTTAATTCAGATATCAAATAGGTGTTTACTTATTTGTACATAATACCTTCCAGATATCTTCATTTACTGGGACAGCTTTAGCATGGTTGAGAGATGACAGGTTTTATTTTCTCACCTGCAAAAAATGGGGGAGGAAGGAGTTAAACTAGTTAGTCCTCAAATTCTTTTAGCTCTAAAATATGATCTTCAAGTGTGCTTTAAAGGGTAAAATATTATGATACAGAATTTAATTATGTAAGCATGTAACCTATATGATGAAATCATCAGAGAAATTCTCATAGAAGATATAATTCTTAAGAGTTTTTAATAGATGCATAGTATTTTAGATAAGGACAAAAATTACTCATTCAGGAATATTCAAGGTCCCTGTACCTCACTCCGTACACTGCATATTCACACAGCAAACTGTGTTGATTCACATAAGCAGAAGAGTCAAAGACATTTATAATTTAAAAAATGACAATAGGAATCTCTGTTGGGGGAAAGGCAGACAAATTTGAGGTCCAGAGAACTGGGGGAAAATGTAAAGATTTGTGAGTTGAATTTGGAAAATGTTTTGGGTTTAAAACTGGAAGCCGGGAAAGTATTTTGCAGAATATTAGAGGCAGCAATAGAAAGAGAGGATTTTATGATATTTTTCAGTGCACTGAGTATACCTTGATCCTGCCTCTGCCATCCTGGTGGGAGGTAGTCAACATTGTAATCATTTTCATTTACAATTTTTCTGTCATTTGAAAGTTACTAATGGATTAGGCCAAATGTGGATTCACTGGTAGATGGGTTGCAGTTTTTACAGTCAAAACAAGACGAGGACATTCTGGGAAATGAAAGCAATTTGAGAAAAGAATAAAAGATGGGAGTCATAAGTTATGCTAATTGGGAAGTGATTAGACTTTCCTAGCAAAAGTCGGTCTTTTATATTGGAAACATTTGGGAAATGAAATAAGCCCATTGATTGCTGACTTTGATGAACTATGATGATTAGGTTAAGCTGACTTTCAATATGCTCAAGAATTCTGATAGCCTCCAGGATTTATCACTATAAGCTTTGCATATACTGGATACTTTATTTTGTTCTGGGACTTCTGTTTTGCAGCAGTCTGTGGAATGCATGATGAGAGGAAGAACTTCATGTCTGCAGAGCTGCAATTATAAAAATTTATGTTTGAAAGCGTGATGTTTGCAGTAGCAGGAAGACATATGAATATAAACTTCAAATGGAGTAGAAAATTTCCAAGTGAGAATGATGAGACTAAATGGTTAAATGGAGAATGAAAGAAAAGAAGTGTCCATGACTGCTCCCGGGTCCTGAGCATGAGGGGGGATGAGACCCGGGTGTTATTGACGGATTAGCACTAAATTATTTAAATATTGAATATTTTTTTCCCTGCATGTTTATTGAGAACTCCTGTGATTCAATACTAAGCAGCTTATTGAGAACATAATGGAAAACAATAACAATGACAAAAGCGAGGTCCCTTTCTCATGGTGCTTATCATTTAATTGGGGATTTAGGCATGGTCTTTGTTCATTATGGCTGCTGTAACAAAACAACATGGGCTGGATGACCTACTGTCACACAGGTGCTCTGACCCAGGGAACATGGTCAGGGTTCAGCAGGTGGAGGAACATACAAGATGCAATTAGGAGAGAGGACATGCTTTATTCAGTTGTGGCCACAGCCATTAGCCAGACCTCAGCTTCAGTCTCTTTCCAGTTCCATTTTAGCACTTATTGTATCCTTTCCAAAGATCCTTTTTTATATTCAGGCCAAACAAAGAAGACACATTGCTAACAGGCTACAGAAGGCAGGGGGGTGTGGGGAGGGGTGCATGCTCACAAGTTAATGTTTGCGACCTCGAGTCTATACGCTGAATCACAGTGTTTCTGGCTTGACCATGCATAACACAGTTGGTTCCCAGCCCTGGCTACACACCAAAAACATAACATAGCCCGCCAGAAGTTTCCTCAGCGAGGGAGTCTAATTATAGCCATTTTGGGGTCCAACACCTAGAGATAACAAAATTTGTTTCTCACAGTTCTGGAGGCTGTGAGCCCAAGTCCAAGGTGCTGGCAGCATAGGTGTCTAGCCAGGGCTGGCTTCCTCATGGACTGTCATTTGCTCACTGTAACTTAACATGGCAAAAGGGCCAGAGGTGTCCCCAGGGTCGCTTTTATAAGTGCAATAATTTCACTAATGAGAGCTCCACTCACAATCCAGTCACGTCCTGAGGGCCCACCTCCTGATGCCATTGGGAAGTGGAATTTCAAAGTGTGAATTTTGAAGGATGTAAGCATTAAATTGCTTTTAAACATCAAATCCCATGTTTATACATACAAATGTATAATTCCAAATGATAATACTTATGAAAGAATGGCATTTGTTTCTCTGGGAACATTTAACATGGAGATCAGGTTGAGTTTAGGATAATCTTACAAAAATATCATACTTGAATTGAGATCTGAATTATGATTAAGAAATAGCTAAATGAAGAGAAGGTCAGTTTCATCAAAAGACAAGCATCATCTCTTATGGATTTTGAGGGGTAGGAAGAGCAAGGTCATATAGAGCTGTATAGGCCATGGAAAGGATTTTGGTATTTGTCTTAGAAAGGCTGGAATGCAAGGAGAGGCTTCCACAGAGGGGGGATCTGATTGTCATTTCCAAAGTTTAATCTGGTTTCAGTATAGAGACTGAATTAGAGAGGTAGAGTGGGGGTGGGGAGGTGTATGAGGGGGTGTGAGAGGCCAGGAAGAATGATACTGTGGTGGTCTGAGCTAGAGCTGAGGGTCCCTGGACTTGAGTAGGGAGAGGGGACAGGAACTTGCCAGTGGGCGATTATGGAGTGAGGAGAGAAGAGATCGCACCATTTCTGAGAATCTTGAAGACCTAATGTATTTTGAGGGTATAACTCAGTGGTAGAGTTTGTGCTTAGCATGGCTAAGGTCCTGGGTTCAACTCCAGCACCAATAAATAATGAATGAATAGCTAAGTAAAAACAAAGGTCAGGCATCCCAGAAAGGTGAAATGTCAGAAAGAGTCTTCAATGGTGACAGAGAAGAAACCATCAGGAGGACAGTAAGAGAATGTGTCTGGACAAGAGACAAAGGCAGAAACAGGAGAGTGTGTTGTCATGGCAACAAAGGTAAAGAGGCTAAAATAAGTTTCTATCCAGCGCTGCATCTTGAGAAGTGCTGCTAGACAATGAGTTCTGGCCCATTGCCACCACCACCTCGTGGTTTGAACAGAACACCATGGCGGACCTCTGCCATTGGACACCAGGTGCTGTTACCACTCTCCGAATACATTCTCCTCACCAACCCCAGATGCACATCCCTAGTGGCTGCATCTTCAGGCAAAGGGAGGTCATGTGCATAGCCTCTTAGACTCAAGGAAAGCAAGTAGTTAGTTGGCTTTTTGTTTCTGTATGAGAAGCAGGGCGCAGCCACCTGCAAGGCTCGACTAATGGCTAATAGCCCAAATTTAGGAAGATGAGGTCAGAAGAAGGGTGGAAAAAAAATCAATTGGGAATGTCTCCTGCAGTAATCCTAAAAATCTTTTTCTCTCTGTGCCTTTCTGTGGCCCCTCGTGTCGTCTTGGCAGGTGATTTGGAGCTGAGTGCCTCCTTGAGCTAGGATTGCCTCGTGCGCATCTCCGCCGGGGCTTCTTTCACCTATGAAATCTTTCTGAGCACCCACTTGCAGCAGGCCCTGTGCGAGCAGCTGTGCATGCACAGAGGGAAAAGATGTGGCTGCTCTTCTCCACCAGCTCAGAGTCTGAGGCCTGGGGACCTACTGCGAAGATAGGAAGGTGTGCATTCCAGGACCACCCCTTACCTTGGTTTCGTTCAAGGCACCTAAGGGGGGTCTCTAGAGTCATATATTTTAAAAATATTTTGCGAAAATGAGCCCATATTTCTACCATTGGTGAAGATGCCTCGATTTTCCATTCTGACTCCCTCTGTGAAAATTCTCTTCCTCTTGCGGGGTAGTTGAGTGACTTAAGGCATTTTTGCCTTTGGCCAAGGAGGAGTTGAGTCAGGAATACAATTAGTTCCGAATTAGTGGGTTCCAGTTATTTGGTTTATAGGTATGTCAACAAATAAGTTGTACCTAGCAAAGAAGTCTGCTGAGAAGACTTTGGTAAGGCCTTGGGGATTGCTCTGATAGGACGGCAGTAGGATCCTTGTCCTCAAATGGCATGAACCTGGGAGCTTTTAAGGAAAATTTCTTTCATTATTAAAGAATTATAGCTAATTGTCTCTTTCCTCCTCACAGTTCCCTTTCTGTAAGACTACATCTGCCTCACGGTCACCTTCCCAGCATGCCCCATAGCAAAGATCCCCCTTTGTCCTGTTTCCCAAATGCTACTGCTAACTTTGCTTGATGAGAAGTGTCAAAACCTGAGCGAAAGCCACCCACTCCCGATCATCTGGTGGCCACCTCCACAGTCCTTGAGGTTATAGACACCTTCCCTGAACACAGTTGCGCCCTTTTTATTTTCCAGTTCATCTCTTGGATAGAGGTCGTAAACTCACATGGAAACGAGTTATCTTTGGAAACCTTTGGGTGGTTTGAATTTGAAGGTGGCTCAGGCCTTGAAATGTGGGTGTAATGACATCACGGACACTCAAAAAAGAAACCTCACGTATAAGCGGATTATCAAAACTGTACTCAAATTAATTGATAAGGCTCACATGCTCCATTTGAATTGCATTTTGGAAAAAATGTTTATAATGTTTCAAAAACCCTTCTTTTGATATCTTCATCAAAAGCGCTAAGGATATTCTGATAAAAAAATACTGAAAAATTATAATGTAACATTAAAATCATATGCAAAGCAGTGGTTTATTGAAATAAGTATATTTGGGGTAGAGAGAATGAATAGTTCTTAGATTCTCAATAATCCAATTAATGAAGAGAAATAATGCATATGAAGACGTCAGAAAAAGGTTTAAATTTCTTGGTCTTTTGACATAAATATTGCTATAGATGAAGAAAATGACAATTTATGCACTTCTAGTGAGGCTATCAGAAACAAACTAGTTAGAGTCAACAATTTACAATATTTAAAATTATTCATTTTACTGCAAAATTGAAAGATCTTAATTTATGTATCAGTTTTCTCAATTTGACAAAAGTCTTAAAAATGCCCCTGATTAATAATGAACTGTGAAGCTGAGGAAAACTCTTCTAAACTATCACATTACCAATTTTTTATTAATAATTTTAGTTGTGGTGAAACACATGAAATTTCTCATCTCAACCATTTTTAAGTATCCAATTCAACATACCTAAGTATATTTATGTGATTTTACAACAGATTTATGTTATTTATTTTTAAATATGAAATAAAATTCAGAAAATGCTGATTTTAGAATATACGTTGCAAAATAATTGTCATGTGAAAGGCAATCAAAGATATGTAGCCAAAAAACATACAGTATGGCACATAATTCTCTAGCTAAAATAATACTTTTATAATAATTTTATGACACTTGTGATGTTATAGGAAAGATTTACTAATTCCAAAGCATGTGACTCAGCCTGAAAGGGACATCTGACCTCTGTAAAACTCTACTAGATTGCTCACAACAGAAACCAGAAGAGAGACCAGCTCTAGGAATCTTAAAATCCTTTCCTTAACCAGTGAGACCATGTCACCTAGGAGTCCCACCAACAAAGAAAAAACTCATTTTTTTTTTTTTTACTTTTTTCTCCATTTAACTGTTAAATAAAAACATAAAGATCTTAGATATTAATAGGGTTCCACGTGATACATCCATACTTGTATGCAGTATACCATGTTTCAATAAAGTGAAGTATAACTATCTCCTCAAACATTGATGAGTTCATTCTGGGGAAAACTTTCAAAATCCTCTCTTCTAGCTTTTTTTGACGATAATGTGCCTTCCATTATCATCACCCCCTGTCACCCTATTGTGTGGTCACATACCAAACTTCTTGTTCCTATTTTCCTGTAACTTGGGACCTGAGATCAGCCTTTCCCCAGCCTCCCTCCCCCTGTCCCCAGACTCTGGGAGCTACCACTCCACTCTCCACTTCTAGGAAATCAACCTTTTATATTCCACATGAGTGAGATCATGAAGCACTCGTCTTTCTGTGCCTACTGATTTCACTTCAGGATCTCCAGTCCATCCATATTGTCTCAAATGACAGGATTTTGTTCTGTTTTATGGCAGGATAGTATTCTGTGTCTGTGTTCCACATTTTTTCATCAGTTGATTGACAATTAGGTTGTCTGCATCTCTTGGCTGTTGTGAGTAGTGGTAGGAGGGCAGATGTCTCTTTGACATATTCATTTTATTTCCTTTGGATGTATACCCCGTGGTGGGATTGCTGGAGCATATGGTAGTTCTATTCCTATGAATCTATTTCTTGATTCACAAGGCTCTTAACAACTTTTTTTTTAAAAAAATTAGTCTTTATTTTATTCTTAAGAAGTTTTAAAATTTATAATTATTCTTATAGCTTTGATCATTCAAAATGCATACTCATCTCTTTCTTTTCTTTTCTCTGTCTTTTGGGGACATGCTATGGATTAAACCCAGGTACTAGGGATTAAACCACTGTGCTACATCCCTGTCTCTTTCTATTTTTGACTTTGAGAAAGGTTCTTGCTAAGTTGCTGAGGACCTCACTAAATAACTGAGGCCAGCCTCTAAGTTGCTGTCTTCCTGACTCAGCCTCTCAAGTTGCTGTGTACCACTGCACCTGGCAACTTACTCATTTTTGTACCCAACTTTGAATAATTTTGTGCTCTTTTCTAAATCCTGCCTCTCTCTGCATAAGGCCCAGGAAAATTTGAATCTCTCCAATCTGTGGACTCACCCCTGCTTGGGGCTAGTACACAAAGAGCCTGCAATGAACCTGCACTTGCACAACACTTGGAAGGAACTTTTTATTCCTCATATTTTGGTCTAAGGAGAAACTATTTAATTACTCCCAAGGACAAAAAAAAGAGTTAATTCTTTAAACTTCACTTTTCCTGTTTTTCTTTTCTTCTCTGCTTCTTTACTTTACAAATAAATAAACTTAGTGTTTTTTCAAGGTCACATCTAATTGATTTTAGAGTTGGGCCTAGAATTTAGTTTGCTCGTTCTTTTTCTAACATTAGTTTCCATGTTTCTAGCTGCTCTTTTTCTTCTTTTTTAAACATTGTTTTTATTTATTATTTTTAGATATACATGATAGTAGAGTGTATTTTGACATATCATACATGGAGTATAACTTATTCTAATTAGGATCTCATTCTGTAGTTGTACAGGATGTGGAGTTATACTGGTCGTGTATTCATATATGAGCATAGGAAAGTTATGTCCAATTCATTTCATTGTAGCTATTCTTTTTTTCCTAAGATATCATAAGCACATACAAATTTCTTTCTACAGAACTTACTACTTATCCACGTTCAAACTATTAACACTATAACATCTTTAGCTACTTTACATAAAATAAATATTATCATAGACTAACTCACTTTTCAATTTAATAGTTTCCTCACAACATTCAGATTCTAAAGAAAACAGGTAAAGCAAAAATCGTATGGAGTTAACTTGAAAGTACCTGAAATAATCCATAATAAGTGAGATGCTCACTGCATGAGAGACACAAAAAACTGAGTCCAAGTGGGCTGAGAGCAGATTCTTGTTTCTCATCTTATGTTCACTAGCGGGCAAATACTGAGGATAATTATGGTGGCATCTATGGCACTACTAAAATCAATACCCAGCTATAATAGGTTTATATTCAAATTATCAGTATTGTCTCTCCACCAAGTCTCCCTGTATCAGACCACATTAGAAGTCTATGTGGAAGAATAGTTTGGCCAAGTTAACAGACTTGACTTGGAATTATTTCCCCTAAATCCAAGCAAGACCTTTTTTCCCTTCTCATCATTTAGATAACTGTGATCTGATAAACTGGTCTATGGTTATTGGCATAAATGAATGTCAACTCTCGCTGTTTGCGATCTGAGCCTAGGCCTGGCTCCATTAATACTAAACTCTCGATCATCAATATGTGTGAAAGATGCATTGGGGCATTTGGGTGTATGTGTCAGCTATGAAAATTGTCTTGGTGGTGAGCTAAAAGTAATCATTGTGTGGTAATTAAAGCATTTTAAAATTCCCATTGTGTAATAAGGAAGATTTCAGCATTTGCCATTTTTTTCTCTACAATGGTTGATTTGCTGCATTTATTCTTTGTCTTCCCAGTGAATTCATTTATTGCCAATGTTTTTACTAGTATTGTTAGCTTCATCGCATAATTAGTGGTATTCGGCTGCTGCTTTTTAGCCCAAAAGAACTGTAATTAGTTTTCATTCACTATTGGCATTTATGTAGTATCAGGGTCATTGTCAAAAGGCATAAAGACTATAATTCTATCACCAGGTTTTAAATCCCTAAAAATGCAAAAATCTATTTTGTTCATTTTAAGTAATAATGGAGGGTTATGAGCTAAAAATGATATAATTTTATTCTGCTTGGAAAGAAAGGAATATTATGGGATGCGAGTGAGTAATACATGCATTTGTACCAGGTGCCAGGTTGTTCTCGGCCAAGGTGGGATATTCTGTTCCTACTGTCTAGTTGTTAATTCTAAATAGCTTAAATAGTGTTTGAGATCCATTATTTTATTTTTCTGCACTAACTCACTATCTAACACAAAATAATTTGAGTGGGTAAAAATGTGGCTATGTATTGTCAAGCCATCTGATTTCAAAATTTCCATCATTTGCTAAGTAGCCTCCAAAAGGTTAATCATGAAGATGAAATTCAATACTGTTTGTAGAGCCTGTAAGACAGTGCTCAAAAATAAAGATTACTGTCATTTTTTCTTTATAATGATACCATCAACTCTCTCAAAGATCCAAAGTTTCAGTTCAGGGCCTCGAGATCACAGGCCTTGTTAGGATCAATGTGTTCTGAAATTCTTAAGAGGGAAAATGAAGATCTTAGTACTGAGTGAAAAGATGTGTCTTAAGGAGACTTTAATTAATGTTGGCTGAAGTTAAAAACCCAAGTAGTAGAGATGTTGTTAAAATCCCGCCAAGAGCACACATGTGTGCTTAGCATAAGGTGAAAAGTTCTAAAATCCTCATGGACATCTCAGAAGCATCTCAGGATCATCAGTGCTCTGCACCTTCTGTTCCAATGAATCCAGTTTGGCTACATGGGTTTGAGGATGGCCTCATCCCTTCCTTTTGTTTGTTTGTTTGTTGGTGCTAGGGATTGAACTCAGGGGCACTCGATCACTGAGCCACATCCCCAGCCCTATGTTGTGTTTTATGTAGAGACAGGGTCTCACTGAGTTGCTTAGCGCCTTGCCATTGCTGAGGCTGGCTTTGAACTCGCGATTCTCCTGTCTCAGCCTCCCTAAGTGCTGGGATTACAGGCTTGCGCCATAGTGCCTGGCTTCATCCCTTCGTTTCCATCATCTGCTTCTGGCTCTCGCATGTGGCCTGTATGAACCCTAGCGTGATCACCACGGCCTCACTTCAATAGAAGTGTATATACTGATAATAATTTTAAAGTGTGGAGATGAAAATTCTGGCTGCAGTGCAATCTTGGAGAGAGCAAGAATCAGGAGGGAAGAGTTAAAAATAGTCCGACACGACAGTGCTGGCTAACCCTTAGGCAGGTGGCCCTTGCTCTGTGTGCCATGCACCATGCCAAAGCTTCCACGCACATTAACTCCCTTGAAACTCGTGGTCACTCCACGAGGCGGGAACTTCTATTATACTCATATCATGGATGAAGAAATTGCAGCCAAACAGAGCGGCACCAGAACTGGACACACGGCCATTCTCTTCATTCGTCTCCCAAGGGCCCTCTTTTTAATGTTTGCTGGGATATTCTTGCCCTCTTTCTGCTGTGTTGAAATTAGCCAGGGATGTTCATTTTTTTTTTTAAGAAAATAGCTTTCTACTGGCTAATAAATTAGAACCAATCTGCAAGACTTCTTTATTACATATATTTTTAATTACAAATAAGATAATGTAAAGCATCTGACATAATTTTCCCATGTACATATATGAAAATACCTAAGCGAATCCCACCCTTGTGTACACCCAAAAGAATGGGGTCCTAATTAGAGTAAGATGTATGCCATGCTTGTATAATTTTATCAAAATGGATTCTACTGTTATGTAGAATTAAGAAGAACCAATGAAAAATAAATTTAAAAAATATACTTTGTTTTTAAGTCTAAGAGTCTTTTTAGTCAGTTGTACTGTTAAGATATTAATTGTGGATTGCTGTTATACAGAAATAAAGAGAAATGGAATGAAAACCAAGTATTTGGACTATTCAAGCAAATGAATATAAGTTGAGGAGTTTTAGACTGAGTTATGAAAATCACAAGCACTGATCACATGCACATAATTTTGTTAGCAGATCATAGAGTCAAGATACCTCGCTCTGAAAACATTTGCAATGTAAGTTTCTTCTCTTTGATGGTAAGTTTTAATTATACACATTTTAAATAAGTTACCAAGAATGGAAAGATTTTGTTTTTCTTTCTAGATGTGGAGCCCAGATAGAAGAAATGGTCAAAGTGTTGGGAGTATTTTTAATTAGGGAAGAGGAGTTAGGAACAAGAAGGAAAGGAACAGGCAAAAACAGGTTAGAACAGAATTCTGGCTGGTGCTTTTCACCTAATTGATAATTGGCTAAAAACTAGTGAATTAATTGTTTATTCAAATGACCGGTGTCTGGTGAGATAACATTTCTATAACAGAACATTGGAGGTCTTGCCAAAACCCCTTAAGGAATTATCACGTGCTAAATATAGGTAGTCGGTGGACCTCAGCTGTACACATGAGTCATCTCTCTTTTCTCTTTGCTGTTTTCATTGGCACTTTCATTAGGCTTGAGAGACCATGTTGGGTGCAGACCAGCAGTGGAGAAGGCAGACATTGGGTTTCCACACGTGGTGGACAGTGTGGTGCTGGGCAAGTGCTTTAGACTTGGCTTGAGCTCATCCAAGTTCTTATTTGTGCTTTCTCACTCATTATCTGTGGCCCCTTGGGCAAATCAAGGCTCTCTTCTGTAAAATAGGATAATACATGCACTGCCAACTCCATAGAATTGTTGTAAAGAGAGAAAATAAAACAACTACCATTTCAAGAGCATTTTGGAAATTGTTAGAGACAGCATAAGAATGGAGCCTTGTGATGGAGCAGGTGTGGGCTTGGGAGTGCCAACTGTAAAATGAAGAGAGAGGAGAAGTTGTTCAATGAGATGTCGTTACTCCAGACCAGCAGTTCAGGGCCAACTGCAAAACCCTTGGGGATCTTTCAAAATGTACCAGGACCTGCTCCCTATCTCTAGGGTTTTAGAATATTAATTTTTGGCAAGGACTCACATATACACGTTTTGCCTTCCTAATTTCCCCAGGTGCATCTAAAAAACAATCAAGGTTAGAATCCCTGCTGTCTGGTTTCTGGAACAAATTTTGTAATTTGGGTAAGATGGACACATTTACATTTTTAGTTTTAAATATTAAATCCATCCTGTTACAAAAAGGTTGAATGAAAATGAAATTCATGAACATAGTGTTGATGGTATCTAATTGAAGATAGCATCAGAGAAACAGAAGATAGCTTTCTGAGTTGGAAGTTACAAACCAAAATGAAATGACTATATATACCTAACTTTTAAGATAATTTTTCACATTAATGAGCCTTAGAAGCCAGGTTTGTGGAGCTCCAATTACTGAAAGGGCTTTGAAAGTGTAATATCATATATCATGAGAAAATATAATAACTCTGTTAAAAAGAGGGCCGAGGTAATAAAATTATCATAAACAACTTGATTCAGTTATGCTACAGAACATCTAGTGATTAAAAACTTCTATCCCCATAGCTTCACAATTTAAATTCAATTTACTTATATTTTTGCACTATTGCTAATTTTATTATTTGAAAATTCAATGATATGTAAAATATAAAGGCACCATTTTAAAACTAAATGTATATCTGCTGTAGGATGTCTCAATTTGCTACCTAATTTGAATAAATTTTAGGAGTGTTGGAAAGATGCTAAGAAGAATTAGTTTAAAACCATTTGGGACTATGTTTCCCTCAAACATAATGATGCTTAAAATAGAAGATAGCTTGAAGTTATAAAGTTTTATGTTCTGGCTTCCCATGGACTCTAGAATAAAACTTTCCTGTAAATGACCATGACCCTGTTAACTGAGCAGAGGAATTCTTTGAACGGGACCACAGATTATCTTGCCTCTCTTTCAACAGAAGAAACAGAGCCCAGGAAACACTAAATGACTCATAGCTACATAGCTCATTAGTGATAGAACTTGGGTGGACTTCTCAGCTTCCAATCTTCTATGTCTCATTCTGGAGAAGTCTGATAAATTTCGATGGGATATCATCTGGGATGGACCTTGGACTTGTATGGCTGGTTTTAATTTCCTAAATGCACTTGAAATCCCTAACTTATGTGTCTGAACTTTCAGCAACCAATTATTGGGAATTCTCCTAGTTATTATTTGGGGACTTCTGAATAGTCATAAAGCATCTCTATGTTTTAGGTTTCAAATACTGGCATGTATTTAAGATTCCAACACCACTTTCTGCAGGAATGACTCTAGATACCAAGAACCTAACCCACCTGTAGTGACTACAGGTTATGTGAGCTGATGTGCAAATGGGAGTTCTAAGCATTGCTAGGAGGCTCAGTCAGACAGAATTTGACTTCCTTTTCATTTGCTATACCACTGATAATCTGATAAGTTTAATATCCATACAAACCAGAATGAAAGTCTCCCTACATGCTTTCAGAGATACTATCCTGTTGGTTCCTATGTTGCTACTATGTGGCTCCTAAACTTGCTACTCTCAAGGAAGACTGCAGGGTCCTAGCTCTGCCATAGCTATTATGGTACCCAATTTATTCAGCTGGTAGCATGAATAATGCTAGTGGACAAAGATAGAGAAATAATAATTAAACATGAAACCTGTGCTTTCTAATTCTGCATATCCCCATTACATGTAAATTCTAAATGGCTACATAGAATATTTTATGTCTCACAAAAATGTGGCAAGAAAAACAAGAAAAGTACGGGGAAAGCAGTAGGAGAAGCAGTGTTTTGAATTTGAGCATTTGAAGATGCAATGTTATAATTTAAGAACTTGAACCAGTTTTATGTGCAAGTAATGAATGTTTGTAAGAGCTTTGATTCACAAATATCTAAAGAAAATTAATGCAAGGGGTACAAAGTCAGGTATGTAAAATCCAAGGTCTATCCCAAATTATACTTTGATCATTTGAGGTGTCAAAAGTCACCTATTCTTCTTTCCTCTAGCCTGATTCAGATTCCTCTATTTTTAGACATGAACCTCTCAACCACCACAGGCTTCGGTAGAATGAGTGCCAGCCTCCTCTTAGGAGTTTCAGGTGGAGAATAGTTGACAATCAACTTCTTCACGCTCTGCCCGAGGCTGGTGTCTTGTCAAAAGAGCAAGTTACACTAGGTTTTAATATTGCCATTTTCTGTCTTCTTTTTTTCCCCCATGACAGAATTGTGCCAGTTTTGAATAAATTCTTTTGATTCAGGGTTCTCCTGTGACAGAGATTGGGATGCAGAGTGGCACCATGATGGAGAAGGATCATTAATAATTTTATATAAGCCTTGTTAATCACTCTGAGTTCTGACCCACTCTCCAAAGACCTGTCTCAGAATCCCAGGGAGAGGAGGAAGCTCTTACGAAATATGAGCCAGGGAAGACATATCCACAAGAAACCAGCATCCATGGTCACATGGTATTGTTGCCTAGTAACAGAATTTGACCAGAGCAGCTCTGTCCTCAGGACAGAATGGATCACTGCAGGCCAGAGTCTCCAGGTTCGGATAGGCTGAGGCCCAACAAGAGAAGCAATGGCTGCCACCAGAATGCAGGAGTACTGGCGGAGAACTACTTGAGGAAACTACAGAGGAAATATGTCAGGCAAACATGGTGACCATCACATGGTTGAAATCAAGTGAAAGAACCTGATCAATTTCCTAAAGAAGGGTTCCTAATTTGAATTTCCATCTACTTTCACTCTGTACTCAGCCAGGGAGTAGTTGTTACTGTTTACTCAGTCAATGGCAGTTAATGTACCTGGGGAAATGTAGGTCACATGTCTATTTATCCTAAAGGTAGCTCACTATAGTTGGTTGTACAGTTGGCAGGTATGAAATTTTCAACTCTGTTATTGTTGGTACCACCTTCCTTAATACTTCTTTGTGATTAGAGTCTGAAATCATTGAAAAATAAAGTTGGATAATAGGAATTAATGAAATAAAACTAGACCATGAAAATCAATCAAAAAATCCTTTTTCAAATAATCTGGATAAATATTTGCCGGTAGGCTCTACTTTGAATTTTGCCCAGAATGTTCTTGAATTAACAGTTTTGGGACACTTTGCAGAGTTTAGATATTATTTGATACCAAAGGATATTTTTATCATTTGTGTATCAGAGCATTTATTTCATTTTTGAAAAGCAAGCAGCCTCTATAATCAGAAGGACTTCATAGCACATGTTCAGTTAAGAACTCCACTAACAAAAATTTCCTTAATGTTTTACTTCCGTGAACAGAGATCATGACTCCTTTATACATCTTCAAACAGAACTGTGACCTCTTTTTAATATAAGTTATTAGTTTCTTTTCAAAAAACATTTTGAAGTTTGTTAACGGGGGAGTACCCGGATCATTTGAATGTCACGGGTCTTTCCTCCCCTGTGGACCACAAAGCAGTTCCTAGTGGGGGCGCGGTGATGGTTTGGCCTTGTATCAAAGAGAGTCATGCAATTGATGTGGGAACTCTCAGCTCTTGGACTTGCCTAGCTTCTGGCTGGTGGTCTCACTTGTTTCTTCCTTCAGTAAGTAACACAATTTAAAATTTCAGAATTCTGAGTCTGCACACTTCTACCCTTTTCCCCCAAACATCTTGAGGTCAATAATTGGAAGATAGAGAACAAGAAATTATATCTAATCACTTAAGGCACATGCAATGATATCATTGTGTAATTTTTAAAAAATGCTACTCTGTGTGCCCCCCACCCACAATTCATTATTTAAAGGGTAAAATTTTACAAATGAAATAAAAAGCTTTGTGAGGCCATTCTGACCAATATCAGAGCAGAACCATCTGCTCAACTCTGTAAATTTTCAGAAAAATTTGGATGGCATGTTGTAAGAATGTCCTGCTGATAGAATCCACGACAAAGGCTCCCATTGATGTCCCCTACTAAACCAAATGTGTGTGCTTTATGGCCCAGAAAACAATCTTAGTCAGGGAAACTTGTTCTGTAAATGAAAGGAACAATTCCCACTCCAAATGTTCACAAGGCACATGTACTCAGTAAAACCCAAGACCAGCCATTCCCAGGAAACTGGCTGGATGTGCTTAAATGATCAATTATTTCTCAGCTCAAAAGTGTTGAGCAGTGGTTTGCTTGACACCAGAGTCAAGATTATGGAATGGAAACTTTCACAAAATAGAAGGGAACATTGAGATCATAGGATTTTCCTAAACACTTTAGCATATAAAATCTGAAAAATTGAATAGCAATACACAGCATCTGCCATTTTGTGATCCTGATTACTTACATATTTATATTCAGATGACCCCCAGGCTTGATGCCTCTATTTAATGCAATATTTGAGTGCATATTCATGAATTAAACAAAATAATAGCAACACAGGTCAACACTTAGGAGTTTACCACACAGCTCTCACTGCCTGAGATGGTTTGCCTGTACTACCTTTTCTTCCCTTCAGTTCAATCTTCAGAGATAGGGGCTACTGTTACCCCATTTTATTTATGTGGTAATTGAGGTCCAGAGAAGTTCAGTTAGGTAACCTGCTCAATGTCACACGATTATTCTAGGCAAAGCTGTTTTGATTTTAGGCATTCTGACTCTAGTCTGAGATATCAGCCACTACCCCATTTGGCTCATCCATTCATTGCACAAATAGCCATTAAGTGCCTTTCCTAAGTCTCTGAGCTCACAATTCACCAGGGGGAAAACTGTTGCTAAACAAAGAGCATAAATACATGTTAAGTGATTGTAACTGTGATGAAGAGAAATACACTGGTTCCTGTTGTCTACAGGGGATATCCTCCAAGATCCCCAGTGAATTTCTGAAACTGTGAATGATACCAAGCCTCATATACTATATATTTTTTTTCCTATACGTATATACCTATGATAAAGTTTAATTTACAAATTAGGAACAGTAAGAGACTAACCACAATAACTGGCAATAAACTAGAACAGTTATTAGTAGAAAAAAATTAAAAAAAGAACAGTATTGAAATCAAGATTACTTGGACATAAGCATTGTGCTACCATAACAGTGATCTGATAAGCTGGATGGCTACTAAATGACTAATTGATGGGTATTGTATTCAGCATGGATGTGCTGGACAGAGGAATGATTCACATCATGGAAATATGCAGTGGGTAGAGCAATGAGATTTTATCATACTACTTGGAGCATTGCATAATTTAAAACTTAGGAATTCCTTAACTTCTGGAACTTTCCAATTAATATTTTTGGATTATGGTTGACCTCAGGTAACTGAAACCCCAGAAATCAAAATTGCAGATAAGGGGGAATGGTAAAGGGATGGAGGTTAAAGGAGAGAATGCTATTTTGTGTAAATGGTTTTCTCAACCTCTGATGAGGTTGAGATTTGTACTAAGACTCGAATAAAAACATAGAACAGCCAGGCGCAGTGGTGCACACCTATAATCCCAGCACTTTGGGAGGCTGAGGCAGGAGAATCACAAGTTCAAAGCCAGCCTCAGAGATGGTGAGGTGCTAAGCAACTCAGTGAGACCCTATCTCTACATAAAACACAAAATAGGGCTGAGGATGTGACTCAGTGGTCAAGTACCCCTGAATTCAATCCCTAGTGCCAAAAAATAACAAATTAAAAAAACATAAACCAGGTGGATATTTGACAGAAAAATGAGTATAGAGGCTGCTGTGAAGTGAAACACTTGAGGAGCAAAGAGAAGCTAGAGTGACAGGAGTATAATGAACCAGAAGTGAGTGGCAGAAGAGGGGACAGAGAAGCAGGCTGAGAGGCAGGTCACCTGTCATGAAATATTATAATTGACAAATGCACCCTTCACAAGGTGAATAAGCTCAGTGTTCACCATTCAAGATCATCATGATCACTCAGTTGATTCTGTTGTGACAACATCCCTTATCCCAGCCAGAAGACTGCAACTGTGAACCTCTTCAACAGGAACTGATTTACCTGGTTGGATTTAACTTTTGAGAATTTGAGATAGATGGACTTCACTATGGGAAATTGATCTAGGGTGACCAATCTCCTAGTTTGCCTGGGACTGTCCTTGTTTTAGTGCTGAAAGTCACATATCTTGGAAAACTACTCATTATAGTACAAATGGAGGTGGCTGGTCACCTTGGTTTACCAATGATTTTTAGTAAATGATTGCTAGTGAAAGAGAAACAGTTATCCAGGCCCAGCACTACACCAATTCACTTGTTACAGGTTTGATTCTGTAGATAAATGATAGAAATAAAACCAATTCACAACTTTCCTTCCATGTTTATAGAAAATAATCTTTAATTTTTTTCTATACTGTCAAATGGAAAGCACGAAACATGCATAAGGCTTTGGGAGTGCTTTATAAGCAGTGAGCTCCCAAAGACAATCAGATCATTCTAAAAGGACACATATTTCTGACCACTTTTCTCACATTTTGCAATAAAGAAGGAAATAGAAGGTAATAGCTCATAATTTAACAGGCTAATGAGAAAAATAGATAAATATCTCAATTGGTGTTACAAAAATGTTTACTCCAATTCAAAAGCATTTCTAATGTTTTAAAAACAAGCAATTGTTAGTAGGTCCAAACATCCTTAGCAAAGTAACTAGCATTTATTAGAAGCCAATACAAAGCAATTCCATTATTGTGAACTTGGGCATTATAATCAAATAACAAACTAAAACTAGTATTAGCTGAGCTTTTTAAAAATGCAAAGGAAAAACAAACATATTACAATTTGAAATATGATGGAGCTAGAGTTGTAACTCCCGCTGAGGCCCCTGGGATGGTTCTGTTTCTTGTAGAGTACTACCTTTGGGCTGTGATTCCTGCAGGCCTGTGGAAGAATGCAATTAGGAGGTGTTTCATTTAAAATAAAACAAAGCAGCTACCTACACGTCTCATGCATACACTGGGCCAATTAAAAAAGGAAATCACCTGTTCCAGTGGAGTTAAACAGGTATTGAGGTCTTGCCTCTAAGTCAGATTAAGAGAAGGTGCCTACTAGGGCAATTTGGGGGGATTTACATGTAATTAAGGAATTTCAATATCATTTCAAACCTCTCAGGGCAAAAGCCTTTTCTTGAATGATATTGTATTCTCCTTTTGATTTTTATTCATTCATTAAAAAGTAAACACCAAGTATTGTACTAGAAGACTTTTAAATCAACAGTGAACAGTCTCACGCAATTATTGTCCCCCTCTAGTTTCCCCAAAGAAAGAAAGCAAAATTAACATCTTAAAGTATTCTACCAAATGTAAGTTCTTGGCTTAATTTTGTCACTTTATGCCTTATGCTCACACTTGCATTCTAATAAATGTAAACTATGCACATTCCCTCCTGTGTCTCTGGGATGTGATTTTTACCCTTTTGTTATTTTTTGTTATTTTTTGATTCAGAACCTCCTCTTTGGGTAGGTTGTGTGTCATAAGTTGTGTCTTTAATGGATGGTCAAATTACCATGCAGAAGAGTGTTTTCACTGAAGTGTGCACCATTACTTAAAGAGAGAATTACGATTCTTCATGAGAATCTCCACAGCACCTTCTGGGGAAGCCAGAGAGAGGCATTTTAGATGATCCCTTCTCAGTAACTTCAGGGGAAGGGAAAGAATTATAGTTTGGTGCTTTCCTTATATCCCTAGGGGCAGATGGTAGACACAAGCACTTCTGGGCATGTTCAGTTCAATATCATAATGAATCAAGTTTACTCTAAGTTGATTAAAAGAATGAGTTGGAGTAACTCAGCAATCTTGGCAGTTCTTAATATGTTTTTCCAAAGAATTTTAGCTGATACAAAAAAGAAAAAACAACTATGGGCATTGGTCATAGTTAGCTCCACTTAGCTGCTAACATGTTCATCCTTTTAAGTGTAATCTCCATTTAGTCATACACTAACTGTCAAAAGCATACATGAGCAAAATCTTTGACCTTGTGTTTAAAGTTGAGATTTCTTTGTCTCCGACAGCTTGGATCTGCTGTGATTGGGGAGCCTGAAGTTGAAGTGGGATGGGAGAGATTTATTGCCTAACCTTTTAGTCCTTCTCTAACTCACCAAGAGAGTCTTCTGGAGGTAAGAAAGGCAGCAAAGACCGCTTTTCAGATCACCTGTGTGGTGATCTCGCATCCTGGCAGGTATTCTCAGTTGACAACTTGACAGATATTTAGAGCTGACTTTTCTGGGTTTTTTTGAGAGTATTCTGCATTTCCCTGCAAAATCTGAAGCAGGGGTCAGCTTGATCTTTGCTGTATCATTAGTAAATATGTCTTGTAGTGGCAAACGATCCCTTACCACCTGGTGGCACATCATGAATTTTATCCAGTGCCTGATGAATGTGTGATGATCAATTGGAGACAAAGACAAAGTACCTTAATCCAGGTTGGTTAATCAATCTAAAGAAAGAGTTTGTACTGATAGGAAGTAAGGGATGAAAGAACATCTGCACAATGAGGAAATGATACTCACTGTGAGTAGATGGGGACAGGGAGGATGGGATTGAAGTCATTCACAGACAAGAGGGGAGTAAGAACACAAGGGTAGAAGCCCGGTTGCCAAATGGAAAGGGAATAAGTATTTGCTCTTGGGATTCTGACCACCAGACTGTTGAAATGTGAAAGAGGAAGTTGTGCCAATATATTGCACTTGTGGTTAGACAGAAAATAATTTCACAGCAACATATGACCCAGCAGGATTAAATAGCACCAAGTGTCCTTGCTCAAATGTTTCTAAGAATTAGGCAGACAATAAAACAGAGAAGAAAAGGAGGCAACGGATGTCATTAGTCTTTTTAAGAGAGCCTTATGTGCTTTTTTAAAGGATGGAAGTATAAGTTATAAACAGAGATTAAATGGCTGAAAAAAGGATTTAATTTAAAGGCAACAAGACCACTAATATGCTCATTAATACCACTTGGCTATTAGGAACGTATTTAATGAGATTTACCAACCACTAAAACCACCACGTCTATCTGTTCAGTTAAATATCAGTAATTTTGTTTGTTGTAGGAAATACAGTTAAACTATTCCAACCCAGTAGGAAAGCTACAGATAATAATAATGAGTAACATTTCTTTAGTATTCCTAACATATTAGCCATTGTTCTAAAGACTCCCTGATCACAGTCCCCTTAAGTTCTCCCAATGCAGTTGAATCAGTGTTACTGTGTCCTCCTTCAGAGTTCAGGGCACTGAGTCCTGGACAGTGTAATTCACTTACCCAAGGTCACATGACTACCAGTGGTGTGAAGTTTTCACTTGGGCATATATATATATATATACACACACACATATATAAAACATTTTATATATATACATTTATAGATTCAGGGCAAAGCTAATAGTGGCAGTCTTAGCAGTTGGACGCTGGTGATCTGATTTTCAGCACAGACCTTCATGTGGTCTCTGTCATGCTGGTGGAAGGAGTTCAGATGATCTCTTATAGAAAGTAGCCTGGGAGAGTCACCTGTCACAAGCCCTTGCTTTCACTTCTGCACATAGTTTCAGCCAGATCAAGGCCCAGAGACAGAAGAGCAGGCCTCCTGGAGTTGTGACCCTTGTAGCTCTTTCTTTGTCTCGGATGTTTAATTCTTTCATCGCCCGTGGTCCCTCAGATCTACCTTCTCTTTATTCACTACCCAAAGCTCTCTTTCTGACCATCCTGTAGCACGTCTGGTTTTGTATCTTCCGTTTTGCTCGTGGCCTGGGGTGGTAGTAGGCAGTGGCACAGGGAAGAGCTTGTGTCAGAGTCACTGGCTCCTCAGAGCACAGTGTTAAGTGTCTGCAGAGGTCGGAAAGCAAGCATGAAGACCCCCGGATGCTTGCATCTGTGGTGCTGGGCTACAGTTAATATTTGGGGGGCAGATAGTAAATGGAGAGGATTTAAGAAGAGACTTTGCAAAGGAATGTTGTGTTCACATAATTATTGCTTATCAAAACCACACTTCATAAATACAGCCCATAGCAGCATATTATTCTCTGCAATAGTTAATAATCAGTCCTCTAACTTATTATCTACTGCTAATGAACATATACCAAGCTTATTTCTCTCTCTAAATTCTTGCCCAATATGTCAATATTTTCTTCTTTGTCATTTTCCCTGATTTTTAAAAGTTGAAATTATTATATGATTTCATACCACTCTGTAGTGCTTCTAAAATCTTTGATTTCCTTGAGATTGTCCACCAGTAAAGCTTTTGAATAACTGAAGTATAATTCTCTCTGTATCCTTCATTTGGCTAAGTTTTGGGTTATGCCCTTAGGTTAAGAACTTGTGTACTTCAATACAGGGCCAATCGCATTAGTTCCTTTTACAACTAAATTACAATCTTATTAACAATATATATAAACTCCAATTAACCTTATGGAAATAATTATGCATACACACTAGACCATGTGGGAGTTGAAAGTCTGGAAAAGATACAGAAAGACCTTTAATGAGTTAAACATGTTCAGTTGAAATAAGACACACAATTCTGGAAATAGCAGAGTGGATGTCACCAGTAGGCTAAACCAGATGGCATGTATGACAGTGTCCCCTGTTAATGATTTTGTGTCATTTTGGAAACCCATCTTATTGCTCAGTAGTAAAGTCTGAAGGAAGCTCTTTGCATCTCATTTATATTTCCCTTGTTCTTAAACCTTCTTGGACTGGGAGGTAAAAACAGTT
Organism: Xerus rutilus; assembly: GCA_028644305.1. NCBI lineage: Eukaryota > Metazoa > Chordata > Mammalia > Rodentia > Sciuridae > Xerus > Xerus rutilus. The sequence goes on along the minus strand of CM053408.1, from coordinate 12,922,424 downwards.
GACTCTTAAGAGAACCCTCAGTTGACTTATAGACTCTTAATAAGCCAAATTCATACTGCTTTCTCCAAGCTGAGTAACTATTGTTACTCATAGCTGCTGGTGGCCTGGTCTGGCTTAGGTTGGAATAGGGTTGAACAATGCACTACATGGTGCAATCTCTGTACCCAGGGTACGTGTGTAAGTGGCCATCTTACCAAAATTCTCTATCACCTGAAAGGTGCTGACTTATTTGGTAAGATTTTCTTACCTTTTAATATCCTCATTTTTGGAAATCCACGATAGATGATGTTAGATAACCAATGTGATGGTGGTAACGGAACAAAAATAAACACCAGAGGAGAAGGCTTTCTTTTGAAGATGCACTCTTTCAGTAGATCTGGTTGATTACCAGCCCACAAGATTCATTCATACTCTCTTCAGCTGTCCCATTCAATGAATAAACCACTAGCTATATGTGGCAATTTGAATTTAAATTAGTTAAAATTAAATAGAATTAACAACCCAGTTCCTCAGTAACCCTAGCCACATTTCATGTACTCAGTGTCTACACAAGACAAATGGCTACCATATTGGATAGTGCAATTGCTGAACATTTCCAACATTGCAGCATACTGTCATGAACTCTGCCCCTGTGTTGTACAGTGATCTGGCCTCCTGTCTGCACTCTCATGGTGACACATGAAGTACCTTTCAAAGATTTGTGATCCTGTTCTTAAGTTAAGTGCATGGTATGAGTTGATCAGTGGGTCCTAAGTTGGATAGGTGTAAGTAACCCTGGTGTTCTCTTGCACAGTAGGGTGACTATGGATATTGATATTGTACTGTACATTCCCATGAGTTGAAAAGAGTTTGGTCTCATCATAAATGATAAACATTGGAGGAGAGAGCTATGTTTAACCTGATTCAACCATGACAGAATGCACACCTGTTTTGAAATATTACATTAACAGTGCAGGCAGGAATCTCCATCTCTCTGCCTCGCACCTTCCAGAGGATTATTTTCTTTCTCATTTCCTTAGATTGATGAACCCAAGGTGACATATGTTAGGGCTTTATTTAAATTCTTTAAAAGTTTTCTCTGTAAAAATCTTCAGGTTCTCAGATACTAGCAAATCTGCAGACATCTGGCTAGAATGTCATTGCCTCTGGGAATCCAGTGGGTGAAAAGATGAAGTGACCAAGGGCAGCAGCCCCGTGCATTACATTATCACCTGTCACTACCTCTTACACTCTCTGTAAGAACAAGGTGGTCCTCCCCACTCAGGCCAAGACCTGATGCACCCGCCAGATGTCCAGCGGCTTGTTTGACCTCATTAAAATTGAGCGATCATGTTAATGTTTGGGGCTGAGGCCAAATCTCTTAGAGCTGTTTAAAATTTCTGAGGATATTACCATAGGAGATTTGGTTTGTGATCTTTTCTTAGTATTTTCTAGTGGAACAGTCTGAATGGAAATTGACCAAGAGAGAATTAGATCTGTAAATTAGGATTAAAAACAAAATGTGTTATAAAAACTGCAGCCAACACACTGCTGGTTATTTTTCTTTATTTGTCACTCTAAAAACGATTCATGATATAAAACCCTAGAAAGCACAATATGTAACAATTACAGTTAAATCAAAACTTAAGAACTACCTAAGTATGACACTAGAGGTCCAGAGAGGCCCGTAACTATTGATGGTGTTTGTTTGGAGGAAGTAGATATTGGGGTCCTGACAGCTTCTACCCAATGCTGTACCAGCTCAGAGTCATGACCTCTTTTCCCATACCTGTCCTGCTGAAGGTTAGAAAGGTGAATTTAGATCACAGAGAAAGTGCAGCCAAGAACAGTGCAATTCCTTGTGACTTTGCCAAGATCACGTTGGACTGGTAACTGATCAGATTTTCCGAAAGCAGTAGATTTTCTTGAACATAAATCAAATCTCCATCTATGAAGGAAAACGTTTTTACTTTCCATTTAATTATTTACTGCCAAAGGACATTCTTCCAGTATCGCTTGGGCTCCAGTGAACTTCCCCGCACAGTGGTCCTGTCGAATCGGTGCAAACGCCTCCGCTAATTGGTGTCCTGCCCTGTTGTCCTCATGCTGAGTTCAGCATGAGGCCCATCTCTCTCAAAGAACAGGCTTAGTGGGATGAAAGCTCTGGGTCACCACAGAGCACAGATGTGCGGTGCCCAAGAGTGTTTGTTCAGTCAACATGGACATTTTCCAAACACAAATCATACAGGTGACCAAATTTGATTGTTGTTTTTAACTTTCATGGAAATGATATTTACAGCACTGTTAGACGTCAGTGATCCCCATACTAATTCCTCTTTTTGAAAACTACCATTAGCCACAGAGGTGGCCAGAAGCTAAGGATGAACCCCTTTTCCTCACTGTCTGCTGACTTCTTCCACCTGCAGCAGGGACCTTCTGGGCACAAACTTGTCATGCCATCTCACAACTGTACTTCAACCTCTTTGTCTACAAAATGATGATTTGGGACTAAAAGTATGACATGCCATAGGCACGGTGGCACACATCTGTAACCCCAGCGACTCTGAAGGCTGAAGCAGGAGGATTGCAAGTTCCAAGTCAGACTCAGCAACTTAGAGAGGCTCTGTCTCAAAAAAATAAAAATAAAAAAAAATTTAAAAGCCGAGCGCGGTGGCTCAAGCCTGTAATCCCAGCACTTTGGGAGGCTGAGACAGGAGAATCGCGTGTTCAAAGCCAGCCTCAGCAACGGTGAGGTGCTAAGCAACTCAGTGAGACCCTGTCTCTACATAAAACACACAAAATAGGGCTGAGCATGTGGCTCAGTGGGCAAGTGCCCTGAGTTCAATCTCCAGTGCCAAAAAAAAAAACAAAACAAAAGTTGGAACAGAAAGATAATATCGGCTTTCACCTCATCTTAACAAAATCACAATGCCTTACATTTGCATGGTAACACCTAACCTTTATCTAGATGCACTGTAGTTTTCAAGCACGTTTACATTTGTAATTTGAGCTGAACTTCACAACCATCCTGTGCAGTGAATGAACAGAGCAGCTATTGTTGTCCAGAGACTCAGAAAGTTCAAGTTGGAGAGCTGAAGTGGTTAGTGGTTGAGCTGGCCTGAGCCCATTTCTTTTGTCACTACTACAATGACTGTCCTGCTTTACTTAACTGTTAACGACATTTGTAATACTTTTTCAGATTTAAACAATATTTAATGGGGGTGGGCAAGGAAGAATAGAGGAACTCTGGATTGAGCAGAGGGGAGGGACGGGATGGAAGGGGGTGTGGGGGGGAGATGGTGGAATGAGATGGACATTATCACCCCTATATATGGGTACGATTGCATGAGTGGTGTGACTCTACGTGTACAACCAGAGAAATGAAAAGTTGTGTCCCATTTGTGTAAAACATAAAATTAATTAATAAAAAATATGTACATTTGATTTTAGCTTACTAAAACCATGTTTGGTTGGTTTTTCAATGTATTTGACTTCTATTTTAACCATATTTCTATAAAATGAGATTGTATAATTGTTGTGGAAATTATTTTTTTTTACTTCATTTTCAAAGATATATGAGGAAATTTAATTTCACAGAACTAGAGGTAAATGGATCTTGCAGGTCTATTATTGCATTAAGAGGTGATCTTAGCAAGGAATATATGTGTGACATGTCAGTAGAAGGAATGGACATTAAATTATTTGAAAAAACCTAAATGCCTACAGTTAATTACAGGACAGTACATTAACACCTGCATTTCAGACTGTGGAGGCATGCATAGACTGCATTTTTGTTTTTTGTTTCTGCTTTTTAAAATTCATACCAAAAAGAAACACATGGTAACATTGGATAATCTTGGAAATTTTGTTTGCAATGTGACTATTCTTCCTAGGCAGCAAAGAGGAAGAGTCAAATGTGAACAAACTGTCATGGTTTGTTGAGAAATCTAGATGCTATGTTTCAGCAATTATTGTCTAACTTCTCAGAAAGATTTTTTTCACAACTATGATTATAAATCATAATTGAGGTCTCAAAATGCTAGTTCCCAAATTCAAAAAACAGCAATTTCAAAGCTTTCGTGTTAAGGGATGTTTGCTTTCCTAGCAACTATCTTTCTGTGCAGCTGAGAACAACTGTAAATAAGAGGCAAGCTTTTACAGGAATTTATCAGGATCTAGCAAAATTATTCTATGTAATTTCTGGTGTCTTGAAACTCTGGAGTAGACGTTTTCTTTCTAGGTTTAGATTTCTTATATGAACATGGGCATTGCGTTGGATCTGAAATGCTCCTAATAGCTCAAAGGCTTGGTCTTTGGTGTCAAAGGCTTGGTCTCCAATGCAGCAAATTTCAGATGTGGCGTTTTGGGAAATGATGAGAACACGACGGCTCTGATCTCATGAAGAGATTCATCTATTGAGGGATTCGTAGCTAAATGGACTGTTGAGGGATGGTAGAAGGTGTGGGTGGTGGGACCTATTTGAAAAGGTGCTTGGAGACATGCCCTTGGGGATGACATCTTGTCCCTGCCCTTTCTCCTCTCTAAGGTACTTTCTGTGCCACAGCTTTCCACCACCGTTTTTGCCTTGCCATTGGCCTGAAAGCAATGGAGCCAGTCAACCATGGACTGAAGCTTGTGAAACCATGAGACAAAAATAAACCTCCCTTGCTTTACATTGATTTTCTCAGGTATTTTGCCATAGCAACAAAAAGATGACTAACAACTATTTAAATAAGTGAACACTTTCATAAATAATATTTTCTGTTTTCAAACTCTCCTCTCTCAACAAAGGACATCTTCAGGGAACCCATTCTGGCCATTTTGAATGGCATTCATCTAAAAGTGACATTCTCCACATAGACTCATTTTCTTGACTGAGTTGCCCTTTAGTAGTTTGGTCAAGTCTTCTTTATCTTGGGATACCGAGAAAAAAGACTTTTATTCTTGTTTTGAAAATCTTGCTGATTTGCCGAACAAACCTCCAGTCTGATCTTTTCCTTTTGTGAGTTACATAAGTCGTGCTGTGTGAACTAACATCTTGTCACTCATTGTCCTAAAGTAAGAGCCAAACTGGTGAGAAGCCACCTACTGTTGAATATCAAGCCTCTGCCAAAAAGGCAACAGCGACATGCTGTTCTGCTGTGCCCCGAGTGATCAAACAATTCTGAGAGCAAACAGGAACTCCAGCAGCAGGAATCAAAGGCCTTCCCAGCCAAGCAGAGTGGAGAAAAGCAAAGGAGAGGTCTGATTAAGGTGAGGTGACACCATGCAAATAAAGGCACCCTGACTTGGTGTTTTTGTTTAGGACTCTTGAACACCATTAGGGAAGGCAGCTGCAGGCGGTTGCAATTTTTATTTAATGGATGGAGAAACAATAGAACACCATTTGCTGGAATCATTTGGTTTTCCATAAGGTTTCTATGTATATGTGTTTATATTTGTATTTATATTTATATTCTTTTGTTGTCCTGAAAAGACTTTAAAGTACCTCAGTCTATTGTGCACATGCACATATGCACACATGCATGTTTTTGGTTAAAGCCAGATTATTTTTCATAGAGAGAAACAGACAGAATATTTGAGAGTCCTCAACTTCATAATGGAGTTCATCAGAAATAAATATTTTCATGTCACTTAATCCTTTTGGAGTTGCGTCTGTTGCCCAGAATGAACTCTTAGTATTGTAGGGTATTGAAAGGAATTGCCTTGGCAGAATTATCTTTTTCAAGGTTAATAATGAAGTTTAAATTAATTTCTTTTAAAATTATGCCCATATAGATTCTTGGGAATGATTGTTTGAAGATGTACAAGTGATATTTTCTTAATTGTTCATTGCTTCAGAACCTTTAGAATAGCACTGTGGCTGAGAAGATGCAAAAATGAGCAAACAGGGAGAGAGGACAGTTCATGGCCTCTGGTCAGTAGTGCTCAGACTGTGCCCATCACTTAGCCCTCTACCCCACCTGCTGCCCTTTGGTTACTTGTATGTCTTTTACAGATTGTTTCCATCACCATTAGTTACTGGCCTCAAACTTTTTGAACTGTGATTGGATTTGGTGTAAAGAATAGGTTCTCGGTGTTGGACACTAATGCTTAAATATAGACCATTTCTGGTTTCTTATTTTCAGCATTTATTGGTCTGGGTTGTTATAACCAAGTAACTTGGCCTGAGTAGCTTATGAAAAACAGAGACTGATTCTTCTCAGTTCTAGGAGCTGGAAGTTGGAGATCAGAGTGCCAGCATAGTTGGGCTATGGTCAGGGCATGCTTCTGGATTCCAGACTTGTGACTTCTCCTCGTATTTTCACACGGTGGAGAGAGTAGAAAAGCTCTCTTCAGACTCCTGCAAGGGAAATAACCTGATTCACGAGAGCCCCCACCTCCTGAGTTCTTCTAATCCCATTTAACTGCCAAAGACCCTACCTTGTAAGTCTGTTATCACCTCAGACTTCAACATGAATTTTGAGAGACACATGCATTTGGTCCATCATATACCCCTTTGTGAGATGCCACCCCCCAGCTGCACCCTCAGCTCTGTTTGCATGTAGTTTGTTCCAGTCTGTTTGCCCTTTCTATATTATGCCGTTCTCTCCTGTCTCTGCATCATCCCAAGGAAATGGGGTAATGTCTCTTTCCCATCCTGCTGTCTTATGAAGGTGCAGGAAGTTCTACTAGGACGACATGCCCAGCTTTACTTCTCTTTTCATGTCCTCACCCCCTTCGCTCCCGAGAAGATGGAGTGTGACTCATCTAACTGAAGGATTTGGAAGAAGAACCAGCCAGAGTCCTCCTTTTCTTTAGGAGCTGGCCTGCTCTTGGCCTCGCCACCTCCTCTGTGCTCTTCTGGCTCAGCATTGTCTGTGACTGCCCGAGTCGGGACCACCCTCACCCACAGGTGGGACCTGTATCCTCCACCACCCTCTCTGGTGATAGAGGTTTTCATCAGTTAGGGCTAGAACACATACCACAGTCCAGGTGGCTTAGACACAACAGACATTGATTTCTCATAGTTCTAGAGTTGGAAATCTGAGATCAAGGTGTCAGCAAGGTCAAGTGTTTGTGAGGGCCTCTTCTGGGTTACAGAATGCCACTTTCTTTCTGTATCATCACATGGCAAAAAGAGACCACGGAATTCTAAAAGTCTCTTTCACAAGAACATCCCTTTCATGACGGCTCCACCTGTATGATCTGATCACTTCCCAGTGGCTCTACCTGCAAATACCATTGCCCTGCGGGGTGGGATTTTAGCATATTAACCTGGGGGTACACAAATGTTCGGTCCATACTACCTCCCCTCTGCTGTCATGTTTGGGTTATTTTCAGCTGATTTTTTGGGGGAAGAGAGGGGTGCTATTTGGGCCCCATGAACCAGCAACACCAGTCTTGTCTTCTTCTCTGGGTATGTCTTTGCCCTTCTTTTAACTTCTTAAAACTTCTACCTTACTCAACTTAGGTATCCTCCCTCTAAATTTCCTCCCTTTCTTTTTATTCCCTGCTCCTGTAGGAGCACATATACACTTATTCTGTAGCCTATTTTCTTGTCTCTTTCTACCAAAGTGGAAATTTCTTGAATGCTGAGCTGGTTCATCTTTGTTTTCCCCACATCTATCACAGAACCTGGCGCATAGTGGGTGCTTAAAGGTAGATGGAATGGAATAGATCAATTACGAGAAGATCTAAGATCATTTATTTAATCTACTAACATTTTGTTAGAACAATTAAGCACTGTGGTTATGAGAGAAAATTCACGAGTGTGTTTTCTTAAACTACTCCTTATACATCGCAATTATGAAGATATAACTCCAGGGCTTTTGTTCTAAAGATTATTCAACTCTCACTTCCAAATGCCCTAACAGTGTTTGAGTTTGGGCTCCTAAGTTTTCTTCCCAGTATAATTATTTTGGCTGGCACATCCAGTAAGCATAAAGCTGAGGGTGTAATGTGTATACACCTTGGAAATGAGAGTTTGTATTTGAGGCTTAGCAGCAGAATTCAGGGGATGAGGAGCAGAAAATCTGATATATATATTTCATGGCCTAGCCTGGAAATAAATCCTGAGGCCCACACTAATAATGTGGCTCATTTGAAGTCAATGATTTTGAGATGAGAGGCAGAGTACCAACCAGTGATTGACTCTGCAGACAGTAGATCAGGTCTTAAATCAAAGGGCAGCCTCATCCTTGTTTGCTACGGACACTGGCACCTGCCGTTCATCACCTGCTTTATTCCCACCCTGAGCATGATTGACACCTACTTATTGTCCATTTCGGTATCTTTTCATGCGTATCCATCCTATCCTCCTAAGTGGGCTGTAAGCTCCTCTGGAATAGTGTGACAACAGTGATACACTTTTTTTTGTAACTTGTAAGTCTCTTCTGCAGTGCCTTGTACATGGTTAATGCTCACAGAAAGTTTGGTGATTGATCCTTTGTGACATTGACAGGAAGAGTAACTTCCAACAGTGAAACATGAAAAAACTTGCAAATCCTAATCTTTATGCTCTGAAAGACAATGGAAATCACTAGCTGTTTGACGCTTCCATTGTCTTCCTTTAACTTCTCCATTATGCCAAAATCAAGCAGATTTTTTCTTCTAATTTACTTAAATAAAGGGCTATTGTATCTGAAAATAAAGTAATGGAAATTCTGGAATGATGTAGTGACTCTTGGGTTCAATATTGGTAAATAATATGCCACTGTAGAGTTCCGGGAGAAAATAAATGCTTTCGTTTCAAAAACTGTCTGTTAAATGGAGAGACAGGTGTATCATGTTTACAAGGGATATGACATTATAAACTCAGCCAAAACAACCCATCCAGATGTGCAGTGATCTGTATCCACGAACCCAGAGAACCCTGTCACAAGTTTTATGGGTAATTTTTGTTTGTGAGTGTTTAGACACCTTAGCAGCCAACTGGAAGGGGGCCAATATCAGTAACAACACAGAGATGAAACACCATTATCTAATCAACTCCCATCAAACCAGTCAGTGGTAAAACAGTGCTTCCTCGAAACACTTATTACAGATAACATTTTGGTTGTTAAATTTATGAAGTGTAAAGTTATATAACTTCTTTTTTGAAAAAGTCAAGACTGCGTTTTTGCATGCATATCCACCCACAGACACTGTTTGGCAGTGGAAGCTCTAATAAGGTCATTGACAAAAATAAATTACATAAATTGTATTTAGCAATTTCCAACATTCACTGAGAAAGTCCACGCAAGGGGCATGGCCTTGCCAATTATGAAAAATGTTATCCTGAATAATTAGCAGAGTATGTTGACAAAAGTGTGAGCGTGAGCGGAGGCAGCATGCTTTATCTACTGGCATATAAGAGACGCTATTTTGAACCCAAAGTTTTGCTAATTTAACATGTTTTCCTCCTACCATAAATCTTCCTTGTAAATTTGGTAAAGGTAGTGCTTATCGTAGAAGCAGCCATTTCTGTTCTGCATCATGTTTCTTATCATGAACAAATGTCACCCGCTCAATTAATTGGGAAGTAGAGGGGCTACTCCCCTCTTGTGTGGTTCAGCTGTTGGGTGCCCCCGAAGAATGGGGAAATGTAATGCTTATTTGAATTTCCTACTGAAATTTCCTGGGACCACCTTGATTGCAGATCTCTGTCCATACCTAGATAAAATTGATTTTTTCTGGGTTCCTCCTATTCTTCGTCTCACTGGATTCAAGGTATGGAGAACCCACTCTCCAATACACACACACTTGAGCTTAGGCAGGCAGGCACCTTGGGCATTAGCTGCTCCATGAACTTGCAATGACTTGGGCTACTTTGGATACACATCCAGGGCGCATTCCTGAAGGGTGTGGTGGGGTCTTCAATACGTCTTGTGGAGAGCTCCATTATTTCAGTGTTACGATGTCAACTTCTGACTTCATAATTTTCAGAATCAGAGCGATTCTTGAGATACACAATATTAATTGCACTCTTCATCTTCCTGTGAGAGAACTCTCTCAAGAGTCACAAGACACCTAACACAAAACCAAAAACACTTGCTAAATCAGAAGACCCTTTTCTGTCTTTGAAGCCTGTGGCCCTGATGTAGACGTGTCCAGCTTTCCCACACCACCTTTGGGCATCTCTGCTCATTCTCTCTCCTTCTCCAGTATCTGTTCTTTCCTTTCTTTCTTTAAATATGGGAGCTTCTCAAGTTGTGCCTTTATTCTCTTCTTTCTGGGGGTTTACTGGAAACCTGATCCTCCTTCATGATTTATGTTCAATAACTCTCCAGTTTGAATCTTCATTCCTGAGTTTTGGAAGCACAGTCCCCTGTCCATTTGTATTTTGTATGGGTAATTTTTGTTTGTGAGTGTTTCACTCAGCCATGCTGAAAACCAGCTGAACATCCTTCCTCACAAATTGTCCTGTTCTGTGTCCTTACTCTTGTTAACTGCTGCATCATTACCATAGTCAATTGTGTTCAAGCTTCAAAACTTCATCTTAGCTCTTCCTTTGCCTCCAGATCTAATGATTCATCAGATTGTGTAAGTTCTTTCTTATTGGTATGTCATGTGTCCCTTCCTTTCTCATTGCTAGTTCTTGGTTCATGTTTTTCTTATCTTCTTCATGGAAAGTCAACAATACCTTTTAATAGGCACCTGAGTCTCTCTTTAAATCCAAATTCAGCTTACGAAGTTCCTTTAAATTGATTTTGTGGAAATAATTTTTTTCACTATAATTCACTGTTCCAAAAGTGGCCTGGTTCACCTTCTAAATATTTATTGAACAGAATTACCAAATGATCCAGCAATGTCACTGCTCGGTACGTACCCAAAGGAAATGAAGTCAACATTGCACAGAGAGAGCCATGCTGCCACATTCATTCCATTGCAGCGCTGTTCATAGTAGCCAAGGTAATGGAATAATTCAAGTGTCCATTGGCAAAGAAAGGATAAAGATACGGCCTCTGTCTCTCTCTCTCTCACACACACACACACACAGAAGCAACTGGGAGATGATGGGCATACTAATTTGCTTAGCTGGAGTAATCATTTTGCTGTGTAGTTCTGTATCAAAATATCATGTGTAACCCCTATATATATGTACAATAAAAATCAATTTTTTATTATGTGCTGGGGATGCTCAAAAATTCTGGGGTACAAATATGAAAATGTGAGACACTGTCTTGTCCTTAAAAAGCTCCTAAATAGGTAATCAATAACCATAATATACAGTGATTCATGTAATAATCCAAGTATTTTCCGATCTCTAAGTTAGCTGTTGAGAATTACTTTTCTCCTTACGTCATACAATGCCTTGCAATTTTCAAAGTCCAAATAAAATAAGGTGTTTTTCTTTCATTGTCTCACCTCCTGATTATTTTTCCTTGTTTTGAAGTCCTATATAACTTATAATAATTTATTTGGAAATTAATCACTTGCTAGTTTGTCATCTCTTCTATTTTGAAATCTAACCGTACTTTGATGTTTCATGTTTTGTCTTGTATTCCCATTCAGGTTGTCCGCGTTGTGAGGTTAGTGACTAGATCTTAAACTTACTGATAGAATTCAGGCCTTGGTAGCACATTACTATTTTGTATTCACACACATTATAAATGATAAGTAATATCATTTCTATCCCGATTTAAGCCTAATAGTGATATAAAAGAGTTTAAAATATTTTGTGCACTCAAATTTTTATACAAAAATTTTAATGTATGCATTTTCAAGCTTCTGTTCTCCTCAAAACCTATCCTTGCAATTTCTAAATCTCATCTATCTTTAACAGTTCCCAGAAGAATTGTTGTTTAAAATATAATTCTGTGCTGTCTCCTGAGAGATAAAATATGTCCTTCAAAATAATTTCATTATAATACATTTTCTGACTCAGGAGATGCTGAGTTTTGTCAGTTTGGTCTCAAGGCAAACTTTGTATTTTTAACCTAAGGAAATAAAATATAATGCTAATGATACGGGAACTGAAAATTCCATTAGATACTATTCTATATTTATGCTGAATAATTAACTAATTTAAGATTTTAATATAATAAATTTGTTATGATTTAGATATGAGGTGTCCACCCAAAGCCCAAGTGTGAGACAATCAAGGATTTTCAGAGGTGAAATGTATAATTATGGGAGTTGTAATGTAAGCAATGGATTAATTCTCAGAAATGGATTAACTGGGTGGTAACTGTGGCCAGGTAAGGTGTGGCTGGAGGAAGTGAGTGGCAGGGGATGTGCCCTTGGGGTTTATTTTTTATTCCTGTGGAGTGGAGCTCTCTCTGGGCTTCCTGGTCGCCATGTCCTGAACCATACTCCTTTGCCGTGTCTTTCTGCCACCATGTTCTCTCTTACCTTGGGCCCACAACTATGGGGTTGGCCATCTATGAACTGAGACCTCTGGAACTATGAGTCCTAAATGAACTTTTCCTTTGCTACGTTGCTATTGTCAGATCTCTTGGTTACAGTGACTCAAAAACTAAGTAAAATAAAAGGCTTAAAAAATTAAGTTCCTATGGTGATTGAATAGTTTCCTATTGTTTTCTAAAAAACTACCACAGGCTTAGTGGCTTTGAACAATGCAAATTTGTGTGTTCTTATAGTTGTGTAGACGAGAAGCCCAGTGTGAGTTTCCCTGAACTACAATCAAGGCATCTGAAGGCTCGCTGCCTCCTGGAAACATGGTGTAGGGGGTGAGGGGACGGTTCTCTTGCCTTTTGCAGGTTCTAGATACTTCACATTCTTTGATCTCCTTTCTCCTCCATCTTCCAAACCAGAAAAATTGAGGGCCAAGTCCTTCTCTCACTGCCTTCTCTTTGGTTTTCTCTTCCATCATCACCTCTGTGACTACAACCAAAAAAATTGTTGAATTTTATGGACCCTGAAATTATATTGGGTAAACTCAGATAGTCCAAGATAACTCTTCCCATTTCAAGGTCCCTGACTTAATCACATCTGCAAAATCCTTTTTCTCGTATTAGGTAATGTATTCATAGATTCCAGGGATTAGGAGACACACATCTTGGAGGAGCCAATATTCTGTTTACTACAGTGATCAATTTTATACATCCATAACAGTTCATTTTCAATTGAATGTTTTTCAATATCATTAGTAAATTTCTAATAATTATGCAATCATAGAACTTGAGGAGTCCACAGAAGTTATCTGTGGTAGTCAGCACTCACAATAGCCCCCAATGGTCCTTTCTTCTGGGCATTCATGGCCCTGCACAGTCTCCTCCTGTGTTGAACTAGGGTTGACTTTGTGATCTATAGAATATGGTAGAAGTGAGAATTTCTTCTGAGATGAAGCTATAGAAAACACTATAGCTTTTGCCTTGGACTCTCTCTTTGGAAACATTAGATGCCATGTGATGAGGACCCTCCAGCCTCTTAGGAAGAGGCTCCTCTGAGGAGCCTATATCAATAACTGGCACCAAATTTCCCATGATATGGGTAAGCTACCCTGACCGTAAATCCTCCAGGCCCAGTCAAGCCTTCACTTGACTTGATCCTGGCTGACATTTAGACCACAATTGCATCAGGGACTCTGAGCCAGAATCTCCAAGCTTAGCCTCTCCCAAATTACTGACAGTGGAAACTCTAAGAGATACTAAATGTGCATTGTCTTTTAAATCACAGTTTGGGGCAATCTGTAACAAAGCAATAGATAACTAACACATCATCTAATCCACCATTTCCAACGCATGTTCTGAGAAGCACCAATTCAGTTAGATGCTGTCTGAAACCGTATTCCTTGTTCTAATAACTTTAAGGAACACTATATACTCCAGACCAATTCCAGGATGATTAAAATATATATTTGTAGGAAATAAATTCAATCAATGTGAACTAAAATTATTTGACTGTGGACTAGGTCATCCCCACCAGAACCACCTTTGTCACCTATTTTCAAGTTCATCTACATTCTCTAAATATTAAATTTTATCTTAGAGCATGTGTGTGCAGAGGCTTCACAGCATCAGGGAGTAACATCTATTTCCCATTGACCCGCTTTTCCTGTCCTCCTATTATACCATTAGAGTGTTTATAATAGAAATTTTAATACAAGTAAAACATGTCTTTAGGAGCAAAATACCTTGTTCTGTTTTCAGTTGCTTGCAATTTAGGGTGAATAAACTATTTGAGGTTTTAGTGAAAAAATACATAATACATGAGGATCCTATGACTTTGATGAGGAGCACAGTATTTCTTTCTTCTTCAGAGGTTCCTTTCTTTTTCTTTAGAGGTTGCCCCTTGATGTTCCTCTGGCCTCGATCTCTCTATGGGGTGAGGATTCTACAGGGGCTAAGGGCACTTTCCCACCTAGACCTATAACCCTTTTCTAGACTCTACTTTAGGGAACAATTGTCTAAGAGCTCCTTGCTTACCATGGTCTGGAAAGCATCTCCCATGAAACCACTCTCCTAAGACCATGCCACAGTATCCACACAGTGGGTCCAAGAGGTGACCAAGTAATGGAAGCTGTTTTATTTTGTGGTGTGTAGTCAAATCTCCTGGCCCCTCACAGTGTAAATTACAACTAGGATAGGAAAGGGAAGAAGAATATCTTGAATGTTAGGGGTTCCTTCTCCTAGAGACTCAATATTCAGGCACAAAACTATAAGCCTGCATTTTCTAAATTAGAACTGCACCTGCCAAGTTGTTATGAAAGTATATTTGTCAAGATAAGTGATAGAACATATTTTATTTAGTAGTTTTTTAAAACTGGATTTGTAATTTTTAAATATTTACACACATGGTTGCGATGTTAGTACTGTTATTCCTGCCCTGTAGCTTTACTGGTGGGCGGGCTGAGTGTGCTGTGTGTACACACATGCACACATGGTGGAAAAGGCGCACAGTGAGTCCGGGAGTGGAGAGGGAGGGGATGTAATACATACCAACTTTCCAGCTTTCATCCTGGTCTTGAACCTTTCATTCTCCATGGTATAGAGTTGGTTCCGGGGTACACGAGATTAATTTTAGACATTACATGTAGTTGGTATTTATGAGGTAGTTCTCAGAAGGACTTGAAAATAGTGACAGCCTGTAGATAATATACTCACTGGCAGCTAAATTCCTGGGTTGGAATTTTCCATTCAACTGGATTCCGAGGAGCCTAAATGTTGATGCAGTCTTTTTTCCCCTTAGTTTATAAAGGGGATACCTAAGACCAGAAACACCAGAATTGCCTGGAACATTGTTGGAAAATGAAATCTGGGTAGCCCTCCATACCAAAGACCTACCGCAAAACCCCTGAGGTGGCCCACATACTAATCTAAATCCTCCAGGTGATTCTGAGGCAGCTACAGCTAAGACTTGGGAACCAACCTCTTACTCTGTATCTACTTCCTGATAGAGCTGATCAGACAAATATGGCTGAAAATTTTCTTTATTTCTGGCCACATTGACTCAATAGACACTATATAAACATCATTGAGAAAAAAATGGCATGAGTTTATAATTGAAACAGAGAGCTTTGCTTTAAGTTCTTTCTAGAAGAAATGCACATGGTATTTTAGATGTTATGGTAATTGCTAAATCTTATCTATTTAGTGTCTTTTGTTAATGCTTGCTCTCTTGAATTTCCTTGCTTTTATATTTAGCATTGGTTCCAAGTTTTTTATATTGTTGTTTTCCAAGTTCTAACCCCCTGAAGGATGCTTCATCAAAGACTGAAATGTCATAAAGTAAAATCAATAAATTACGTTAATGCTGAACCTGATTTGAAATAGAAAAAGAGAAAACACAGTTTTTTCTCCACATGCAATTTAACATCCAGAAGAAAAACAAATCTGTTGCTTGGTTTTCCTTATTTTTTTTTTGTTTTGTTTTTCTAGTTTGATTAAATTTTCTGGTCACAATAGCAATGCAAATCCATTCTGATATTCACTGTGAAATGAATAATTTAAAAAAGATGTTTTTATCTAGTGACAGGAAAAGAAGATGGAAAATCAATTTCTGAACTTTCAAGTAGGGTTAGTATTTATTAATTTACTTATTGGTGGTTAGTATAGTTTTACTTTATGTCTACTTAGAAATAAAGTGAATTTACATACAGAGAAAAATCAAGAGGGGGTTGCCATGGTTTGGATAGCCACTCTCCCCAAAGGCCCATGTGTTAGAAGCTTAGTTTATGGGATTAATGGGAGGTGGTAGAACCTTTAAGAGGTAGGGACTAGTGGGAGGACATTAGTTCACCAGAGATGTGCCCTCTGAGGAGAAATTGGGACGCTGACCTCTTCTGCCTCTTTTGCTTTCTGTTCACTTGTAGGTGAGGAGTCCTCCTCTACCATGTGTTCCGCCACAGGCCTAAAGCAACAGGACCAAGCGACCATGGACTGAAATCTTTGAATCTGTGAGCCAAAATAAACCTTTTCTCCTTTTAAGTTGATTATCACAGGTATTTTGTCACAGTAACAGAAAACCGACACATGGATTGAATATGTCACCCTGTTGAGTATGCATTCTAGTTGTCATGGGACAGCTCTTACTTTCTAGTCATCGGTCATTTTCCTGGTCTTATTTATCAATGGTCTTAATATGGATGTTGCAAGGCAGTAGTGCCATTGGTTATTCAGGTGAATGTGAAATGAATAGATCCTGATCTATAGCAACCTGTTAAATCTACCTGTGTATTGCTAAGCTGTGAAACCACTTCCATCATTAACCATGAGTGCTTTCATTCCAAAAGACACTTTTGATGAGTAGCGTTCCATAGAGCATGGCGTGTGCCTATTGACTTGTTATTTATAATTATTTTTGCTTGTTATTTATAATTGGTCTCAGTCATGTTTTGGGTCTATGTTTAGTTTATGCAAATTTACTTTACACTTTCAACAGCAAGCTTCCTTATTTCATTTGCATTCTACCACTACCTAATGATTTTATATTCTTAGTGGAAATTGGAAAACATTTTTAAAAATGAACATTGAAGCTTACTGGAGTCATACCCAATTGTGTACCAATGTTATGAGGGCATATGGAATATATTTAGTAAACAGAGAGTTTTTTTTTAAGAATAACTCACTTAATTTCATAGCTGTGTCTTAATATGTAACCCCTGAATTCTCCTATTATTTCAAAAGAATTTCTATCATTTACACAAAAATTCTTAAACTCAAACTTTCATGTTAAAAATAGGTATTTACTATGAGTTCTCAGTCAAAGGAAGTAGCAAGCAATTTGTTCTTGCATTTTTTTACAGAGAAGAAAAGATACAGAAAACACAAAGCTTCATGTTGAGAAAAACTTAAGGACGCATAGTGTGATAATCAGGGAGAATTTCCTTGGTTTTGTGCTTACAAAATAAATTTCAAGTTTCAATTTTTATTTACTTAAATGGTTTATGTACATTTGAATGTTGAAGTATTTCTTATCAAAATAAATATCTGAAATTAGAGAACAAGAAGAGATGATTTTCTCATCATGGTAGAGTGCTTGCCTATCATGTATGAGGTCCTGGCTTCTATTTCCAGTACAACACAAGCGAAGAAAAGAAAAGATTTCTATATATATTTTTTTCAATTTGCTGTAATTAAAAATGACTTCTCAGGGCTGAGGTTGTGGCTCAGTGGCAGAGCGCTTGTCTCACATGTGTGAGGCACTGGGTTCAATCCTCAGCACCACATAAAAATAAACAAAATAAAGACACTGTGTCCATGTATAACTAAAAAATATTTTTAAAAAAATGACTTCTCAGCAGGCATGGTGATGCATATCTCTAATTCTAGTAGCTCGGGAGGCTGAGACAGGAGGATCCTGAGATCAAAGGTAGCCTTAGCACTGGTGAGGTGCTAAGCAACCCAGTGAGACCCCATCTCTAAATGAAATACAAAATAGGGATGGGGATGTGGCTCAGTGGTTGAGTGCCCCTGAGTTCAATCCCCCATATCACCCAGAAAAAAACCTCTCACTTTGATTCTATTTAAGGAAACCAAATTTCTTGATAAATGTTATATGACATTGTATATAATATTATTTAGTAGCCTCCACTATGTTTGCCTCTTTAAGAAAAAGAAGACAACATAACATCATTAGATGGAATCTTTCATTTTAGATTTGTAGTTGTTTAAAACTTGTATAAATAAGAATATGAGCTACCAAACTCTGACCTATACACAGAGAGTATTCTATTCATTCAACATGATACATTGAAAAATCCGTGTCTTTCATTTCAGTTGAAATGCTTTTCCAGTATTCAGCACATATTTATTATTTGCTTCCCATGTGCAAAGTATCTATATAGAAGCTATGATTACAAGCATGAGTTAAAAAAAATTTCCCTGCCCCTCAAAGTAGCTTGTAGTCTAGTAGAGGGAGAAAAACATAACATATAGAGATAATAAATATAAGTTTATTTATAGCTCCTTTACACTGAGAGTCTGGTACTGTAACAACTAATAGTCATTGGGGTGCACTAGGCTAAGCTTTTTTAAACTTCTAAGTTCATGCTTGAATATGAAATTTAATTAATGTGTCATACACAATGGTAATAGAAACTGTAAGATGAAGAAGTGTTAGCCCCCCTTTCACTGAGATGCAGGTTTAATGAACTTACTCCTTGCCAGATACAAAATAATTAGCTAACCTACATTGGGAAGGTCAGGTATTTTGTAATACCCCATACATATAGAGTATATAGCTGTAATTATAAAATAATACTGTAATTTTGCACCTACAAGGTTAATTTTGTATTACTAAAGTAAATTGAGACCTTGTGAGTCTCAACCTTGTATGATTTAATGTGCAATCACTGAACAATATTTTTAGCTTGGTCTTCAGCTAATTCTCAGGAGATGCTGGAGAAGAATGTTTGCGTGGAGGTTGATCTACTATCAGGACAGCTGAAGGTAGCCTCCAGTGTGCAAGGACCATGAATGTGTTATCAAACTAAAATGAAGAGCTGCAATTTGTATATCGCAACAACACTGGTGAAACTCTAGACACCTACAGGAGATGAATCCTCACTTATCCTTCTGGGATAGACCTGTCGTGAGCAGTTTTATTGCATTTTACAGGTGGGATAAATAACCAGCATCAGGTTGGTCGCAGAGTAGGAAATAAAACAGAGCTCTTTTTATTTCTTATCTAGTAATTTAGCTACTGCTTTCCCTAAACAAATCATGATATTCTCTCTTACAAGAGTCTCCAAGTTATTTTTAATTTTGAAATCTGACTTTCTCAATTAGATTTGGGGGTAGACTGCTTCTTCCCTATCATCTAACATTGGTCGCACAGTAGGTGCATATAGTACTTTTTTGTTTTTCTTGCTTTTGATTGTTTCTAAGACTTTTGATTTTATGAGTAGCTGGTGCTGAATCAGAAAGATTCAACATCATGGGCATGCTAATTCATGAGTATCCTCTGACTACTGGCACATTGAGTACCAACTTTGGCTTTGATGGGCCTGTACTTTTCTAACATTTTCTTACTTGGAACAACAATGGTACTATTTTCTGATTTTACCATGAGAGATGCTGTAGAAAAAGCAAGAATTAGCTTTAGTTTTTCTTAGAAACTGATAATGTAGATATATGTTATTATGAACATGAATAATAACAATTTATTATCTAAGGTAAAATGCCAGAGTAAAAATCGTTTGCGTAGGCAATCGTTTGTTAGTGTGAGGAGGTTTCATCAAACTCTTTCTCCATTCAGAGATAATAGATTCCTAAATGGATTTTTCTTTTTCATGAATTTGCCTCAATGTTTAGAAGCAGATGAATTGTTACAAATATCAGACAATAATAACAAATCTTTTAAGTTCCCTGCTAAATTTAGAGCATGAACAGAAATAGAAAATCACAATCCTTTGAAACATTGAATTTGTTTCTTTCAATTTATTCTTTTTCATTCAAGTTAGAAGCCCAACCACAAATTCCTCAGACTTGCTGGACTTGGGTGTTTGCTGAACTTGAGATGCTTTGTTTTAGATGTAGTTTTTATGGTTTTTTTGCTCTCAGGGAATAGAAAGTTGTCTGTCCTTTTTTTTTTTTTTGCAAGAGAAGACCATAAACCAACCATAAGACTGAAATAACATCAGTAAATCTCGTAGCTGAGGGATCCTTGTGATGCCTTTCTAATGTCCATTAATAAATGAGGAGTTTCTAAGTCGTGTGAATAAGCTGCATTGGAGGAAGTAGTGTGTTCTCGAAAGGCTACAACTCAAGGGGAACGCAGTGACTCTCATATATGTTAAAAGCGCATATTCTGATCAGTGCTGTTTCAGAAGATCAAAATGGAAACTTCAGGTATAAGTTACAGGTGAGTAAATAAGGCTTAAAGAAGCAATGTCTAGTAGTGTCCTGAAACAGAAAGTATTCATACCTGGGTGAAAGTATCCAGGAAGGAGTCTTGAATTCTGCAAAGGACTTGAACCCCACAGACGCCAAGGGCCTCTCGACCCCGGGTTTTGGCAGGTCCATCTCAATGACCATTCTTATTGTCAAACACTGAAAACAAAACCCACCCAGTTCCCAGATGGATGTCCCCCTCCAATTTTAACTAAACAAACAATTCTAAATATAAAAATGTCCAAGTTTCCCATCCTTCCTAAAATCTCTGACAACTCTCTTGCCACTGAAATCTATAGACTCTCATTTCTCAGTAGCGTTCAATTATGGTTCTATTTATTTTCATCGTCTATCAACTAGGTAGGCCTTCAGCATCTTGGATCTATAGTCACAACTTAATTACCACTGTTTGCACATCTGATCCTTAACCTGTCATTTCCTTATAGCACCGCTTTTATTATGTCTCTCTCATTACGAGTGCAGTTCTACTTTATCCTTATTAATGTATTCAGATTTAAAGCCTTTCTTCATGTACCACCCCGCAGACAAGCTATGGGTACCAGCACCGCTAAACTCTTCACTGTGTTCTTCCAAGAATATTTCTTAGATTTAACTTATCCTAAGTAAAAGTGCCCTCCCTTTTATTCTGAAACTCACCTAAACCCCACCACATGATCTATAATCCAAAGAGTATCCACTTTTAAGACGAGTAGTCCCCTAGATTGGTTTACATGCATATATGAAAGTTATGAATGTGAAATTGCTAACTAGTTTTGGAGCTGTGACTCTGTCATTTTATATTTCACTTTTCCACAGAATCAGAAGCAATGCATGCCACGGGTATCTATTGAATGCACATGAAATTCCTATCAAATGGTGGAATCAAAAATTATACACACTGGCTGGTAAATGGAGGAGAGGCTGAATTGGATTCTCAGGGAAAGACTTTGGAGACACTCGTGGGTCCGAGTGCACACGCTGATTCTCTTGGAGGTGGAAACAGAGCCGGGAGGTGATGGAGTCAGCTGCTGATGTAAAGCTTGTCTTTTCTCCTGGTCCATTTTGATGAGCAGTGTGCCATGGGCTATTAGGCCCCCAAATATTTTGGGTTAGAAATGATAGCTCAGTGCACATAATTCTCATTTTGCAGCAAGGGCTTTAGGCTTTATTACATCTGAAATACTACGGAGCACATCATTTTGACTTTTATTTTTTATAATGTATTCAAGATGAACAGAGATTTTAGTGAATTCGATTCATATCGTCTGTTCATTTATTAGTGGGTCTCATGATGAAACCATAAACCTGTCGCCCAGGTGGCACTAATGGACTCCTTCATGAGCTCCCGCAGCAGCAATGAGGGTGAGATTTGAGTGGAATGGACACTCCTTTACCTCAAGAGGTACACATGCTGCATGTGTAGTGTGAGATCCTGTCCTTGTTAGTGACTGCTGCGTCCTTTGGAGGAGATCACTCCTCCCCTAAAGCTCCCAGCACTTTTATTTCAGTCTCATCTGTGCATCTCAATCTTACTTTCTTGTAGTTATTGGATGTCTCAGGTAGAATCTTCTTCTAGAGTCAATAGAGAAATAGAAATAGCAAATATAAATATGATTTATAAGACAGCTTTTAATTTTTAATATCTTAGCCTTAAAAGAATCTATCACAGAAATATGGAGCCTGGATATGAGTGTCTGTGCAACATTAAATAATTAGCAGTTCACCAACACAATGCTAACAACATCTACATCATGGGTCATATAATTGAAAGTCTGCTGTGGCGGTAAACATTAATAACTTTAGAAAAGGTTATTTATTATAGATGAAATAAATGCCCTGGAGAAGATGTGTATTGTGCTAGGAAAGCGTGTAACAGGGAGAACTGGTAAGTCTGGGAGGGACAAGGGCATGGGGGAAGGAGCAGAAGGTTAAGGAAGCATCTCTGAGAAAGTGACATCTCAGCTGGGGACGTATGAGGACAAGTGGGTCTCTAGTGGGGATGGGGCTCTCAAGCAAAGAAAACTATGTTTAGATGCAGGAAGTTACTAAGCTTTTCAAAGAAATGAAATAGGGACCAGGGGCCTTGAATATGACAGTAAAGAAAAGGAGGATTGTAAGATTGGGTGGAAATGTGAGCAGAGGTCATATCATGAAAGATCTTGTCAGTGAAAATAAGGAGTTTGAATTTTATTTTTAGAATAGTGAGAGGCCCTGCTTTTATGATGTGATAGATCTTAAAGATTACTCAGATTGGAAAGCGGGGAAGAATGGAAACAGAAGACCAGTTAGGAAGCCTTTAATAATTCTTCTAGAGAGAGAGATGATGGTACTTGAGCCAGGACTATGATAGAGAAAAGAAAACAAATTTGAGATGGAGCATGGAGGTCAAACATGGTGGCTGTTTTCTAGTAGAAGGAAAGAAAGTAGAGCTGTCCTTCAAGGGTTTGTGACACATACAACTGGGCGGATGGTGCTGTCATTTCCTGAAAGGGAAAGGGCAGAAGCCAAGCAAGTGTCTGCGGTTGAGTTCCCGTTGCCTGCAGGGGCGTGGAAAGAAGGTGGCTGTGGATTCCACAGTAAGCCCCACAATGGGCGTGAGAGGGCAGGGAACTGAGGCTGGCCACCTTTGTTCCAGTGTCTGTAGTGGGGATCAGCTGCAGCCTGCCTTTGCATGCCCCAGACAGACAGACAAAAAATAAAAACTTCCCATACACAAATCTGGCTTCAGAAACACTGTGGATATTGTAGACTCAATAAGGTTTTGTGAGGGCCAGCAAGCAAGGGTGGACATCATGTACCCGAACTTTTCAACTAGTGCCATTGAAATGTTTTACTCCTTTACGGAGGCTCTTTCTCAGAGGGAACTACCTCAGTTCCTACCTCTCCTTCCACAAGCCTATCTCCACCTGACCCTCCCCTCACCTGGTCTTCCACAACAAATCCTTTATTTCTGCATGTAAGTTCAGCGTCCCTTTATCTATGGTCACCCCTAGGGCTGCCATTCAGTCTTCCAGCAAAATAAAAATCTATCTTGGAAGCTACCTGCTGGAGGATGATGGGGGAGAGGACAGGGAGGATCATGAATAAACATTCTTTGTGCAAATGAACATGTTAGCAACGCGTCCATGGTATCTCCAGCCCTAAGGGTGGAACTCCAATGCTGAAAAATTTGGTACTAGAGGAAGAGCCATTACAGGAATTAATGTCTAGTAACTTCAGGGGTAGAAGGAAAATCCAGAGGCTGGAGAGCCCAGAAAACAAGTGTCTGGAGGTTCAAGAAGAATCTAATGATCAGTTTTTCAAATATGTTGGAAGCTCATTTGCATATTCAAAGAATGTAAATAGTCCAATTAAAAAAAAATCTGCTCTATATACTTTAAGCCAATGGAAAATTGGCAGTCCTTAACGTGTGCACCAAGCTTTGCCAAGAATTTCTTTCTTTTCTTCTTCTTTTTTTTTAAACTGGCAAAGAATTGTTTTAATTTTTTACATAGTAAATATAGATTATAAATAAGAACAAGGCAAACAACCCAACAGAGAAGTGGGCAAAGTAACAATCAGGAAATAGAATACAAATGACTAATAAATATAAGAAAAACCTCAACCGCATGCTATGAATTTCTTTTGCCTGAACACAGAAACATCACT
The DNA here is from genome assembly GCA_028644305.1 of Xerus rutilus. Classification (NCBI taxonomy): domain Eukaryota; kingdom Metazoa; phylum Chordata; class Mammalia; order Rodentia; family Sciuridae; genus Xerus; species Xerus rutilus. Next base: position 12,898,539 of record CM053408.1, on the reverse strand, counting down.
GTTACTTTTTCTTTTTTCTCTTTGTAGGATGGGGTTGGTAATATGAACAGAGAATCCTAGTTCCACATTTCCTAGCAATTCTGAGATGGAAGGTAATTGAATTTCTGAAGTTTTAAATTGAAAGGTGGTTCAACAGCAAAAATTAATTGCTTCACAGGCAAATGGGTGACTTAGGCAGGAGAATGGGATGGCAGAAGAATCCATGTCATGGTAGGAAACAGGATGCTCAAGAGAAGAAACGCTTTTGAGTACAGACAGAGCAAGTTGAATATGACTCTTGCAAACATTTTCAGGCTTTAGAAAGGAAAATACAGAGAATTAATTAAACTTCGTATTAAAATGAGCATTTATCATGCTGTTTTGCTTTGCTTCCTCTCAGTGACAAAGGCAGTCTCCCTGCTGTCACTCACCTGGCCCCCCCAAACATTTTTCTGACTTCCAGCTGGCCCTCGGTTATCCAGTAGGGGAACATTGATGAATGCAGTTATCGCCTTTCTCTCAGTATCTCTTGAACAATGCAGCAGATTGTCTCTTGCCTTCCCCATTCCTCTTCCAAATCTTACCATTAGGAATTTATGGCAGTTGCCACCGAGGAATGGGGGCTGCAGCGATGGCAGGCACAGGCATGGGGACATACATGCTCCTAGGAGTTAACACTGTGCGCCACGATTTTGACTACCTTGGATCCAGCTTGAGGCAAAACTGGAAATAAGGAAATATAACCCAGGCATGCATTCAAAGTGATGCACACTCTCTTTACTCCAAACAATAATTCGATCTGGGCAGCCAGCATTTGCTTTGCTACACCTGTGAGATCCGGAGATGATTAAACATTTTAATTCTTTCTCTGTTGGACGTTGAAATTCACAGCCCGTTCACCGACGCTTCCCCTCAGCTTACTGTGGGTGTGCTTGAGACTCGGGATCAGAATAGTAATTTGTGGATTATGACAGTAAGGCTGCTCGGGGTTACTTTTCAGGCATTCCCCAGGGGTTTCCTTAAAAATCTTACTTGAGTTTTTCTCAGACAGGGCCAAGGAAAGCAGCGAGAGAGACATTCTGCTGTTTGGGTGATGCAAAGCAAGGAGGGAAGGAGAGAAGAATGGAAGACAACCACCCAGCATGGACTGTCCCTTTGGTTGCTTCTGTTGACCCTTTGCAATGACAGGTTGTGTAAATCCAGCTTCCTTCTGCCAATAAGATTCTGACAGTTGACCACACGCTGTGCATCCTGCTTTATCACGATAAAGAAACAGGTAGCGTTGAATGAATACATGTGATGATTTGTCAGGCAAGTGGCAGGTGATCAGCCCCATTGTGAAAGGACCCTAATGTCATTGCCATGCTGAGGCTGTTTAGGGAATGTGAAATGTGGATCGTGGCACTGAGGCAGTTGTCGGTAAATCAGATTTGATTTCCCCTCTGAGGGCACAAAATAAACCTTGTCGTTATCACGAAGAGAAATGAAATCTTTAAATAATGCTCAATGTTTTGTCATCTCTGCCTGTCGGGGTGATTTAACATAAAATTTCCCCAAAGTAGGAAGTTCAGGTATTATTTCATTTCGTTTCAAAGATAAACTTCACAGCTTTTCCCTATAAATTACTTGAAAATCCCCCAATTTGCAATTGTGGAGGTAACTTAAGATCAATGGTGTTTTAAAGTAAAATATTATTAGTAAGAAATGTGCTTTGCGTTTAGTCCCCTGCCAATAGCCTGCAGTCCCTGAAAGCAGTGACATCCTAGTGTTTATGAGAAACTATCAGAAGGACCAAGAGAAGTTGCTGATAAATGCTTTGAGTTAACTGAAGAGTTTACTCATTGATCTTTTGACTGCGTATTTCTTCTATGACCCGTGTTTACTTATTTTCATGTTTTAAACTCCTGTTCACCTTTTATCTTTTCCTCCATTCTGCTTAGTTAATGGTAATAAGACTTTGTAGATAGTTGCAAAATTTCTATTACCCTTAAGATCTAAAATGCCATTTCAAAGAAAAAAATGCCTTTCTTTCTTCTTATATTATTGGCATATGAATAATGCATGCTCACTGCCGAAAAAAATGGAGATACTAACTACAACAAACAACCCCTGTGACCCAGAGAGAACCGGTGTTAGCATTCTTGTGCATGTCTCTGTGGAGTTTATACACCAAGTATCTTTTATTGAATGTTGGATCATTCATTCTCGATGGCAAAGTGTTAGAGAATGAAGCTTTGCAAATTTTTATTCTTTGATCTGAATATTCAAATTCGTTTACTTGCAAGCTCTATTCAGTGTTTTATTGCAGAAGGAATACATGTTTTTTCTTCCTTTTCACCAAAAAAAAGAATAAGAGGGGTTAGACTACCAAATATAACCTAAGCCATTCAGGTTACATCTGAAGAATACTTTCTTGATGTTGTTATTAGTTACTGGAAAACGCCTTATTGGTCTTTTAACAGTTCACCACTTCCAGTGTAATTCCAGGCAACAGTTATCCTATTTGTTGGCTGGATGGCAGACCTAAGTGACAAGTAACAGAATGTTCTTCCTAAATCCCTAATTAGGGCCCTGTTAGGTTAGAACAGACTAACCAACAAACTGGGACCCAAAATACTGTCACAGCTAAAGAATGAAGTCGTTATAGACAATAGAATAGTAAATTCTGAAAACCAGTAAAACTAATGAATGCTTTATTTCTGCCCCATATTACTCTATCTGCGTAAACTCCCTTTGGAAGGAAGCAGACATGGGAGTCCTTAGGGAAAGTTCAAGTTCAGGTTGACTGGGATATTCCAGCATCACGGGCATTATCAGTTCCTGCTCATAGTGAACTAATGAGTTAGGTACTCTTATTATGTTAATATCACAGATTCAGTAAGAGTGAGGCCTGTTGGTCAATAGCATCTACTGCGTGCCAGGCATTTACTTACGTACCAGCATACAGGCAAAAATCCTAGCCTTCTAGGGCTTATATTCTAGTAGGGGAGATGGGAAATTGATGAGGTTAATAAGCAAATCATACTGAATGTAAGAAGATGCAAAAATAAAGAGAGAGGGAGGTTGGCAGTTTTGTGACATAAGATTTGGTTGGTTTCACTTGCAGGTCCTCTGGCTTCAGATCTGTGCTACTTTGATTATAGTGAGGTGCAAGGAAGATGCGATTTTTATCTGAAGATATTATTGCCTGACATGGATTCACAGGAAAAAATAATTTCTATGGTTCATTAATTATTTTTCAGACAAGCAATCAAGACTGAAGAAATGTCATAGAAAAAAAAGATTGGGAATCAAAATGCATTCTGCTGTCATGTATAACTAATTAGAATAAGTTTTTTAAAAAAGGTTGGAGTATCCCAAATGAGGAAGTTAAAGAAGTTTATTTTTCAAAGAAAAAATAACACTATTACACTAGAATCAGTCAGCTTTGGATCCTTTTTTACTTCTAGCTCTGTATCAGCAAGCTCATGGAGTATTCAAAATACCCCAAGACCAGCAGATGTTTGAGATGTATTTATTTTGTCAAAATGTCAACTTGACTTATTTTTCATCTTCTGATTCTGTGGCCCCGCCTTCTGCACTCTGCCTTACTTTCCCTCCATCTCAATCCTTCCTCAAGTTTTCCCTCCTAATTTAGCCAAGATCAGAAGAATTTTCCTTCTAGAGAATGTGACTCATGTAGAGTGCACTGGGCACTGAAACCCGTTCATTCTTTTATCTGTCAGAGTTCGTGCAATTTTAAGAGAAAAGACATCAAGGAAATATAAGGGTGAAAAAGAATATTATTATGACACTAAGACAGGAGATGATCCTGTCTGAAGTAGTTTATATCTTGGCGTCAGGTGTTCAACCAGAGAAGCAGGACCAGTGGGAGGGGTAGATAGACGACACACAGAGAGAGAAATAAAGATAGACAGGTGGTAGATAGTGAGGTAGCTAGAGTGGTGGTGGAGGGAGGAAGGAGAGAGGGAGGGATGGAGGAAGACAGATTTATTACAAAGAATTGGCTTACCTAACTGTGGGATTTTAGACTTCTGGAATCTACTGGGCAGGCAATGAGGAAGGACAAGTTCTGGGCAAGTTCCAGCGTATGGACCTGGGCAGGAGCTGTAGTCCAAAGGAAGAAATTCTCGCTTAGCAGAAATTCAGAATTGCTTGTTAAGTTTTTTTTCAACTGATTGAACAGATCCACTCAGATTACACAGAATGATCTACCTTTCTTAAAGTTCACTGATTAGGGGCTTTAATTACATTTGCAAGGTAGCTTCAAAGCAACACCTAGAACGGTGCTCGATTGAATGACTAGGGGTTATAGTCTAGCTAAACTGACACATCCAAAACAAAACTCACTTTACAAATTTGAGTTTTGAGGATTTTTACTGGGATATGTATAGCAAGCTCTTGAAATATATAACTTTCCTTTTAAGGCTTTTAACATTTAAAACAATTACTTTTTGTGTCAATGCTTTTATCTTTTCAGCTGCCTGCATATGTCAGGAGCATAAAAAATTCATTTTCAAATGTGATGATAAATTAGCCCAACGTCTCTGCGTATGTCTTTCAAACTCACTTCATGTTAAAAATAACGCAAAACAAAACCCAACTATCTGTTATTCACGTGCTGTGTTAGTTACTCACTGAAGAGCAAATTGTCCCTTCTTTCCTCATCCTTGCAAAAACTCTTGTTTGTCTTTTATTTTATTATTATTATTATTTTTATGGTGGTGGGGGTGGACAGGCATTGTGCCCAGCCCTGGCAGATAAGATGAGTCAAAACCTAACATGAAGATGTTTTTGCTAGTAATTGGTAAAGAGCTTATCATGTGATTCAGTTTTAGCCAAGGGGGTAAAAATGGATATTAAATGGAAGCTTTTCAAATGATTTAGCATCCATATAAGAAAGAAGCACCAAAGAAGGCCATTTTGCTTCAGCCCTCTGCCTACTTAGGAACACCGTGGAGTGATTCTGTGATGCTTGATGCTCTGTGGCCGACATCTGGCCATATATGCATGCAGTGTTGGCTCTTTGTAGATGGCAGAGCAAATAGAAAGAGTTGTGTCCTGAGGCTACCGTTGAGCTACTGAGCTAACCCGCTGTATTTAATGGCATACTTGAAAAATATGAGCCATGTTATAGTGCCAGAAAATGAGGAAATGCTCAAAATAAAACAAAACAAACAACAACAAAACCCCCACAATGATAAGTACATGTCAAAGGGACACAGGAGCCAAGATCTGTGAATGGCTGGCATTGGAAAATCAGAGCAACAAAATAAATGAAGCAGCATTAAGTTACAATCCTAAATATAAAGTAAATATCTATGAGTTCATACTCATATAAATAAATCATCAAATGAATAAATAGATGGAGGAGCATAGACAAATTTCCCCTATAGAGGAATTCCGGATAGTTTGGGTAGGCACCCCTGAGCGTATCTCACATCACATCAAGTGAGAATTGTATCTTTCTCTTTCTTTGACACTCTCTTCTGCCTTTGATCGTTTTGGACCCATACTGGTAGTTTAAAGATAACCTTCCTCTTGAAGGTGAGTTGTTTAGAAAAATTAATTCCATCTACAATCTTTTTTTTTTTTTTTTTTTTTTTAGAATCAAGAAAAAACCCTTATATACACGTTTATTATTTAAGGACCATGCCAAGAGAAATAAATAAATATTTGTAACACACAGACATTCATACATATTTGGACTTCTACCTCACCAAAAAAGAAAAAAAAAAAAACCATCTTAATTTTCATGAACAGATCATATAACAATGTATTGTAAATGTCAAATGAGGAAGT
>CM053408.1:12795383-12892258 GCA_028644305.1 Xerus rutilus | reverse complement strand
AAAACAGAAAAAAAACAAATTATCAGAAGCTGTACACACTATTCACTGAAAACATTTGTTGAGGCAAATAGAAAAAAATTGTTACAATCATAATTTTTCTAACTTTGCACAAAATTATAAGCAGATTACATTCTTCATATTAAACATCTTTATATGCACTTTCAATGAACAGTATATATATATATATATATTTTTTTTTAGCTTTTAAATTTTAGGTCATAAATGGATAGTGAATAAGTTTGGACAATATCAAATTTTACTGCCAATGGAGTTTTTGGTTTTTTTTTTTTTAAACTTACACTTCAGAAATATTGTATTTAGGAATTGCAAGGAAAGGGTTATTGAATCTTTATTTCTCACTCTGGCCTTGAAGATGACAATGCTTGTGATTCTCCAGCTTCCCTGGAAGTCTCCAGTATGAATCCGCATGTATCTTATTGACTTCTCCCTTTGCAAGCTTAGCATTGTGTTTTCCTGTGACGTTGTTAGTCACCACTTGTCCACCAGTGGCTTTCCATCTTGCAAAATCTGACTTACATCTCTTCTGTCTTTGTATCTTCTACCATAATGTTTGAACAGATGTGTCTTTCCCTGTTGTATTCCTTAATACTTTCTTAGTGGAATTTGAGGAATGAATAGAGGTAATGGGATGCATCCAATCTGTCATGTTCAACTGGAACTCACCTGCCAAGGGCAACCAGTACCCTGAGATCTAGATAAAAATGGTTCACTGAGTCAATGGAATTGCAGAGTTCTACAATCACCTGTCAGTTAATTAAGAAGGGTGAGTTGAAGATCAAAGAGTAAAGGGCAGTAATTGTAGGCTCATTAAAACTGCTGGGCTTCAGGGTGCTAAATGTGGCTCCTCCAGCCCCTCTACCTCCAGTTTTCAAATATGGCCACACTCACATCTCCAGAAACTGTGATAATTGTGGGGTAGGGTTCTTGCCTTATTTGGCAAAAAATGGGATGAACTGAAGTATCCTGAGAAAAGAGTTTATCCTGGATTGTCCTAGGTGGGCTCTAAATGAGGAAGTTTAAATTTGGCCCCTGGGACAAGGTGATTGTAGAACTCTGTAAAGAAGGAGCTCAGAGACTTGAGTGACAGGTGAAGGAAGACCAATAGCTAGCACCAGCTGGAAGATGCAAGAAACAGATGCACCCTGGATCCTCTGGAGGGCATGCAGCACTGCCTACACCTCAGTTCTGGACTTAATGGCTTGTAGAACCCCAAGAGGACACCTTTTTCTTGTTTTAAGCCACCCAGGTTGGGATAATGTGTTCTGCTGGTTCAAGGAATCTGATACACTACATGCACAAATGTTGTATTATCCTCTCTGAATTAGAATACACTCTCTCATGTGAAATAAACCTGTGAATTATTTTAGTTATAATTTTGGACAAGTTGTTTCTCTTCTATAGGCTTCAGTTTTAAAAACTGAAAATTAAGGGTGATGGTCAATTATTTAAAATGTCTCCAATTCCATAGTACTCTGTATAAATCTTAATGTAGCAAAGAGGAAATTTACCTTTTTATAGCATTCATATAATGAATATGTAAATAAATTCCAAGTGGAACTAGTCACAATATTGCTGTTATTGGGCATTTAAAAAATAAGCCTATGTTTTCTTGCTTTTTCTTTTGAAATAGCTGTTTAGATGTGCTATATATGAAAGCAATAGTAGACAGACTACTTGCTTGGATTTATTAGGGATATCTCATCTAAGCTTAAATTTTTGTAAAAAAATGTTTGGTTTACATAGGCTATTCTATTTTATAGATGTTTATATTAATCTTATAAAGAGATTATGTGAAAATCAAATTAATGTTTTTTTTTAATCTCCATTTTTGTGTCCTAGATGGCTGTCTCTCTTCTCTATAGGGGTTTTCTTAATTTAAAACTTAATGGTTGGCTGATTCAATCATAGAAAATTTTAAATGTTAATGAAAAACACATTTTACTTTACTGTTTAGTACAGGGACTATCCTCTTCTTGAATATAATCTGTCACCAAACAGCCCTGGTTCTTATTCCCCCTTATGCTCCCAAGGGGTTTTGTTTCCTTCTTTTTAAAAATTATTTTCAAGTACTTTCTCATCGTCTAACAAGACCAAAGAGTCTACCCACTATTTTTTCAACATTTCCTTTTCATATAATATTTAAATGCTAGTTTAGGTATAACTGATGCTTAGGAAACCCTTGCTATGTTTATCTACTTCCCTGAGTTCATTGTTTTGATGAAATATTTGTGAGCTACGTACATTATCACCATTCCCACTTTGCAGGTAAGACAACTGATTCCCTGAGACATTCAATAATTGGCATCAAGTCGCTTAACTATGGAATAGATGAGCCAGGATTCCAACCTGGCTTCATAGCTGTGGCTTGACCACTAACCCACTGGAGAATCTGAGTGAATATTGACTTACTGTCCTACTTAAATTCATCATCAAAACCTGAAAATATTGGCAGGGCTCCACTCCACGGGGGCGTTTTTTTGGCAGTTTTTTCTTTGATCATCGAGTACCTGTACTTTATATTAACTTGTGTTAAAGGAGAGTAATCCCATGAGCTCTGCTTAGTTGTCTGACATCATAAAAATTCGTGAGGAAATCAAGCATTGACAGATACAAGTTGTCTATTAAGTGGTGACAATAGCTTTATTTCTATGCTGCCTCATCTCTCATCTTGTCCTTGAGCTTCAGGACACTCTCTTGCTCTAGGCTGCAAGGACCCTATCTGAACAATTGCAAAATTTCATGGAGGCTTGAGTCTATAAGAAGCTTGTTTGCTCCTCTGTCCAGTTTTTGCCTCGATTGATAGCATAGGAGATGCCATTGCCACAAACAGAAGAGTTGCATATGCCAGAGAGGGAGGATGTTCAGAGCCTAATTGGAGACACCAGTCCTATAGCTAGTCATTCCTTTAAAAAATCACATTTTTGATAATGCTGGCTAGTGTTCTGTGAATGGGGATTCTTGAGCTTTGGGGTATGATGGTTTCAATCTGGACTCTTGAGCCATGGCAATCTGTGGCCTGAGTGAGGCTGGAAGCATGGTTGTCCTCATCAATCTTCTTCCACATGCTTTCCCAGCTCCACATAGCTGGATATGAAGTGATGGACATCTGAAGCTGCCTCTGTGTGCTGGGAGAAGAGAAACTGGGCAACCTTACAATTTTGTGATTCTTTTCTTTTACTAGGTCTGAAGGAAAGGAAGATCAAGAAAGGAAGATCTCAGACTATTGCTCTGAGAACCACATTACTGAATCTTTTACATATTTGCTCTGCTTCGAGATTTGTGGGGTGGAGCTGAAGGAATGGGATCTGAGGCACATTTGCAACTATGCAGAATTTAATGCTGTAGCTACTTTCCCTGAGTTGGTCAGACATTCACTTTTAGCTTTAATTCAGCTTTCCTTTTCACTGAGTGTCAAACCAACATTATTCCATTAGCTGTCAGTTGCTTAATATTTATCCACAGTATCCTCTCTGAACATATCCTTGAATGAAACTAATGAAATTTTCCAGGATTCTATGTTGCTCCCAAACTATAGCAAACAGTCTCAGGCTAGTGGGAATTTTCAGATTCTGAAACAAGCACGAGTCTTTCTTTATGGTGTACACTCACATCTACATAATAAGTAAAATGAAAGGTACAGAGAACAAACATATGCTATGATCTATCTTGTGACACTTATAAGGATTAATAAATATTTGTTTCATACTTCATTATTCAAAGTTTCTTAGGACTAAGAAATACCCATGCTAAGGAAGGTATATTAGATATTTGTGGGTTGTTTTTAAAAACCTCAAATTAGGGGCTGGGGATATATAGGGGTAGAGCCCTTGCCTAGCATGTGTGAGACCCTAGGTTCTGTTCCCTGCATTGCAAAAAACAAACCCAACTCAAATGAATAAACCCTTCTCTGCATTCACTGCCAAATACATGATCAATTCTAGACAAACAAAAAATGAACATGTACGTGCTTAAATAATTCACCCTCCACCAAATGAGCTCACAGGCTCGCTTTGTATGAACTAACTATAATATAGTCATAATAGAGTTTTGTTATTTATTTATTATGTTGTATGCATAGAGATATATTTGTTGCATAACAATAAGGAAGATAATTTAAATAGTGGGATACAAAAGGAACCAAGAGCTGTCTGCTTCCCTTTGACAGCTGCCACCTTGTGACACTGATTTTGGCTGATGGGAGGCTCTCTTCTCTCACTTCCTTATAACTGTCCCTTTGAAGCCATGTTCTTAGAAAGGCTGCCCTTCTAGATAAATGCCTCAAATGAGGACGTCATGGCAAACTGCATTCCCATCTTCTGACTCTAAAAGCAAACCAAGGTCTGTTCGTGAGGAAAAGATTTCTTTGTTCCAAGTCCTGCAGATGATATGGTGTCTTTAAAATGACCAGCCAAAACTGGGTGTGGTGGCACACACCTGTTAGCACAGCTCCACCTGAGGCTGAGGCAGGAGCATCACAAGCTAGGGGCCAGCCTAAGCAACTTAACAAGACTCTGTCTTGAAATATAAAAGGATTGGGAGTTACTCAGGGGGTGACTTTTCCTGAGTTCATCCCCACTACTGCAAGTAATATAATAATAATAACAATTTTAAAATAATAAATAACATGAAAAGAAATCTAGAACTTCTTAGAGAACTTTTTAGTAGTCCTTGGTGGTCATTTGGCTTCCTCTCTATTTTCTCATGGGCCAGAGAAGGATTTGGGTCCTACTTATGGACTGAAGTTGTACCAAGACTACTTCAGAGTCACACCTGGGTGGCTCACGGCCAGTTATTTGAAGTGCACCTTTTATTCATTAAGGCAAGAACCAGCAATCAAACCTTCCTGATGACACTTGGTGGAAATTAACCCATAAAAACTCAGGGACAAACCAACTAATTATTCTCAAATTAGTCAAGTGGAAAAGGGACTAAGCTTCCAAGGAGTACAGGCCGCAGGAGTTCCCAAGTATCTGGTATCTTGTGAGGAATCTGAGCAGTAATCAAAACAATCATGCTCACATAGGCATGAAGATATTCATGAAATGCTTCTGTTTTGATATTTAAGAGGGGCAGACAATCGAAACAAGGATGTGATGCATTTCAGGATGTTCACTTTGTGCAAAACACAGGTGAATGAACGCTGCCACCCAGGATTCACCACGTACCTGGGCTCGGGTGCATTTTACTTATGGTACTTCATAGCTGGTTAAAAATTACATTATTGAGAAAAGAGGAAATTCCATACATTTGGGCTGTCTGTTTTAGGACCTGCTTCTATCACAACATAAACATCTGTATGGTAGAAATACAATTATAACCCAGAACTCTACAGTTTCATTCTGAAAGAAAAATCTCCTGAGCTCTGCAAGTTGCAAATAGCTTGTATAGTTGGATGCATCGAATCGTCTTCAATTACACAGCTGTGGCAGATGACACCTCAGTCCTCCTGAGATACTCAAATATAGGTTTGCTATACAAACAGACTTGCCACACATACTGCAATTACCCCGTGTTTTGAGATTTATGGCATATGGCTTAACTCCTAAAAAATACAAACAATTTCCAAATGTTTCAAATATTTGTTTTTTGTCTGCAATTTATAACCATGCTCTCTCAACCTTAATCAAATTATTGTTTCTAGGATTATCATGTATCATTTGCTTTGTACCTTTCACTGTAAGGCACAGGTTGGAGTAAAAGTTCTTGGGTTCTATGGTAGAGTCTCTTTCCGTCTTGTTTTGTGCCTGGAAATAAATTTCAATTTCCTTTACTTATATAACCCATGCATTACTTTCTGACCCACTTTAACATTTTTGTCCCTGTAGGTGGTAATGTTAAAACTACAGACAACCCAGAGATCAGGTGCTTTGCTGGTGTGGGTGGATGGATGGTGCCCACTTTATCCAAGAGCATCCTGTTCACATCATCGCTGCTCCCACAAGGAACATGGTGTGGTCTTGGAAACACCGTTGTTCTTTTCCTTCACCTATAGGAGCCTCTAGCGGTGGCACAGTGAATCTAAAGCACTCTTCCAGTTGTGACCCACCTTCCAAGAGAGAGGCCCACAATATAAACCTAGAAAGCCAATGTTAAGACTATTGGTGATTTAAAATAGAATTAAAATAGCCTTCGTTGATCTGTATCTGGAAATATATTTCAGACCTAAATAAGTACATGGAATATTCTCATTGCCCCAAAGACACAGTTTGGACAGTCTTGCCTCTTCCTGTCTTCTTCTTCCCCCCATTTAAAAATTATATGAAAGTGGTAGTGGCTTCATTTCATTTTTAGTTCTGCCAGCCAAAGGCACATCTGTTTCATGAGTGCTGGGCCCAGCTAGGCCTGAGAGATATGGTCTTTATCATTCCAAGCTCTGAATATTATATGTGAGTTACGGACAAAAAGTCATAAGGGCATGTAATGTTCATCCATCTTTACTACTTATATTTCACGACATTTTCTATTGTGTGGAATTAAATTTAAGGTTATGTACGTACTATAAATAAGAAAAGAATCAGAGGTAACATTTACATGGCATTTCCCCAACATTAATTAATTCCACAGCAAAATAAATATATCTTGTGACAGAAAGCTGCCTAAATTTTATAACTAAATTATTTATTGCTTGAAAAATGATTTGGTTGAATGATGATTTGATAAGTAGTAGAAACAGAGAGAGAGAGAGAGAGAGGACTGCGTCGCAAAGTGTTCTTTTCATTCATATTTGTATGGAGATGATTTGATGGGCCTAACTGTTCCCGGGGATATACCTGGTGTTTTGACTTACTACAGTGGTGGTCACACAGCAGTAGGCATATCGTAACCAGCTTAGAAATACTTTCTAAATAAACTGCAGATAACAAGTCAAGGGAATTATGAAGTGTTAGTGAGAGATAAACAAATTGGGTATGTGGATGAATCTGGGACGAGGGATTTACTAAGAAAGGATAAATGGCAAGTACATTCCCCTCCCGCCCCCGCCTGCTCTAACACATTCTCACAAATTTAGTGGCTTAAAACAACACAAATTTAACTTCTTTGTTCTGGGGGTCAGAAGTCTGAAATGGGTCTCACTAGGATAAAAACAAGAAACCGTCAGGGCTGCAAGTGGTTTTTTTGCCTTTTCCAGCTTCTAATGCTGCCTCTCTTTCCTGTTCCTGGCTCTCTTCCACCTTGGAAGTCAGCAGTGGTGACTCAAGTCTCTGTCACATAACATCACTCTGACACTGACTCTTCTGACTCCCTCTTTCACATTTAAAGACACTTGCGATTACATTGGGCCTCTCACGATAACCCAGGACATTTTCTCTGTTTCCAGGTCAGTGGGTGAGCTACCTAATTCCACATGTAACCTTAATTCCATTTCCAACTTCACCTAGCATTCTGTTTCCAGGATTAAAGCCATTTTGGGGAACCTTTATGCAGCCAACCACAGAAGAGTAATCTGAAACAGGAATAGGAAATAGCAGAATGCATGCCCAGCTCACCACCACCTGGCTCTTACTTGACAACCGTAGAGACAACCTTCGTCCAAGCCTCAGCTCACAGTTCTGGGGTTTCTAGCATCATGCGCTGGAGAGGATTACTCAAGTCAGAAACCTGAGCATCATCCTCAAAACCTCTCTTGCCCACCACCGATAGTCAATTTTGTCATCAAGTTTGGTTGATTTCATCTCTTTCACGTCTCCTGAAAGTTTTCTTTTGTTGTACCCTTGACCTCATCTTAGCCTGGGTTCTCATCACCTTTCACCAGAACAAGTGCATTCATCTCCCAACACCTGTTTATTTTTAGAGTTTGTGAAGTCAGTGCATCTCTATTCTCACAGAAATACCTGCCTGGAATTTCTTTTATTAATGTTTGTGTCAGTGCACTGTAGCACATCATAGTGAGGCTCATTTTCACATATTCAGACATACGTGGAATATAATTTGCCCCATTACAACCTGCAGTGTCTCTTCCTTCCCTCCCCTCATCCCTCCTGCTGGTGCCCTTCTCTCTGCTCTATTGCTCTTCCTTCTATTTATTTACTGTTTTTAAATTGGTTCTTTACAGATATACATAAAGGTAGAATTCACTGTGATATATTCATATACATACAAAGAATAATTTGGTCAATTTTATTCCACAGTTCCTCTCTTTACCCATCCCTCCTCCCTCCACCCTCAATCCCCTTCTTCTCTTCCACTAATATCCCTTGTGGGATTCTCACTCACCAGCCTTTTTAGGTTTCCTTTTTCCTCTCTAGCTTCTTCATGTGAGAGAGAGAACATTTGACTTTTGACTTTCTAAGTCTGGCTTGTTTCACTTAGTGTGATGTTCTCCAGTTCCATCCATTTACCAGCAAATGCCATGTCATTCTTTATGGTTGAGCAGAACTCCATTGTGCGTGTGTATATGTGTGTGTGTGTGTGTGTATGACATTTTCTTTATCCATTCCTCTATTGATGGCCACCTGGGCTTGTTCCATAATTTGGCTGTTATGAATTGCATTGCTCTAAACACTGATGTGCCTGTGTTGCTCTAGTATGCTGATTTCAGTTCCTTTGGACAAATGCCAAGAAGTGGTATAGCTGGGTCATATGGTGGTTCCATTCCTAGTCTTTTGAGGAATCTCCATATTGTTTTCCAAAGTGTTTAAACTAATCTGCAGTCCCACCAACATGAGTGTACCTTTTCCCCCACACCCTCCTCAGCATTTATTATTTTTTGTACTCTTGATGATTATCATTCTACCTGGAGTCAGGGTGGGCTTTTAAAATTCAAATCTATTAATGCCATTCAATATTTTTGAAATTCATTTAATCATTCCCCATATTTTATAGCAGGATTCCTCATCTGGTCGGGAGAATCAGAATCTTTTTTTTTTTTTTTTAAACATTTTGAACTACACAGATTTCTAGTCACTTGCTCCAAATGTAAAGATGCTACTTTAGGGATCACATTCTTTCCCTCTCATTGACCAGCCTTCTAAAAAACCAAATAACCACAACCATGGCATACAGAGTAATCATTTTGTTGCCCATAGTCCTTAACACTTTGTTCTATAGAGCTAGATAAAAATCAGAAGAAAACTCCAGCCGTAGCTTGACCTTTTTAGTTAATCTTAGGGAATACAGAGTCACAGAATCATTGCCTATAGCTAGGAATAGTAACCCCAAATAGAAACCTGTGTATGTTATTCAGCACCCTCTTTTCCACAGCCTTACATAAAACATTTTCACCAAAATCCATCTGTTATGTCTCCTACACATCTCTTGGATTTGTCTAGTTCCATGTTAAAGACAAAATTTCCAACTTCTAGATGCATTCATGTGCATTCTAGAGTATTCCAACAGTTATTCCCATTTTTGTAGCTAAAGCCAACCCATAGATTGAAATTTGGTGAAGTGTACACAGTCAGTTTTTGATTCTGCACCAGCTCTTGATCTCTCGACTTAGTGTCTGTGATTTCTAATCTGTTCACATACAGTGGAGAAAGAGGCATGTGGGCTGGAAATACCTTCTTTGACTATTACATTCAGAAGTTTATTTCATACTCATGACCTGACTGAAGTTAAAGGCTTCTTTCTTCTTGGAGGGTGAAACTGTGAGTCCGGTTAGAACTCCCAGCAGTGGGGGTTCTCACCTGCATTTCCCTTGATGCAGGTTATAGAATCTCTGACTCTAGGAATGCTGTAATATTTTAAGCATGTCAGTGCTTAGATCTATTTGTCCCTGTGGGTTACAAACAATAATAAAAGAGTTCACATGTGGCCCACATCTAATCATGGCAAGCACTCTTGAGTGCTTTGCATCCATCAAATTTGGGAGGCAGGCCACTGAAATTTGCTGTCTCTTCCTCCTGCATAGGAGGGATCCCACTCTGCTCTTGAATTTTTTCAAGTGTAAAGTCAAGCTCCCATCCACTGCATTTCCCCAAGCAGTATGACACCTTGAAGCTCTCCACTGAGGCCCTTGCATCCTAGTTGAGGTGTGAGATGAACAAATCCTTTACTTTGGGGCAGGTATTTCTCATAGAAGAATAATACATGAGTCCCCAGAGTCCCTGGAAATTCTCTCCAAAACGTTTTGTATGTATCTCTTCTCAGGGTGAGAGGTGGAAGTGTCTCTTATAAGTATTCTTATACTAACTGTGATGGCTAATTTTATGTGTTAACTTGATTGGGCCATAGGTGCCCAGTTATTTAGTCAAATAATTGATTGGGGTGTCTTTCAGGGTGTTTTTTTGTTGGAATTAATATTTAAATTGATAGATTTAGTAAAGCACATTGATTTCCATAATGTAGTTGGGTCCCATCTAATCAACTGAAGGTCTGAATAGAGCTTTTTCCTGAGCCTTTCCCAAGTGAAAGAGAATTCCACCTATTTGGCTGCCTTCTGTTTTAGTCAGCTATTTTACTGCTATGACTAAAGGAACCAAACAGAACAATTTTAGGAGAGGAAAATTTTATCTGAGGGCTCACAGTTTCAGAAGTCTTAGTCCTTAGAAGGCTGGCTCCATTCCCTGGGGCCTGAGGTGAAGCAGAACATACATCATGGTGGAAGAGTGTGGCAGAGGCAAGCGACTCACATTTTGATCAGAGAGCAGACTTCACTCACCAGGTACAAATACATACCCCAAATCACACTCAAATTCCCATCTCCTCCAGCCACACCCTACCACTTCAGTTACCACTTAGTTAATCTCTACCAGGGGATTAATTCACTGACTGGGTCAAGACTCTCATAACCCAGTTATTTCTCCTTGGAACCTTCTTGCATTGTCTTACATGTGAGCATTTGGGGGACACTTCACATCCATACCATAACACCTTCCAAACCAGGACATCAGTTTCTTCTTGACTTTAGACTCAAACTTCAATGTCAGCTTTTCTGAGGTCTTGGACCTGCAGACTCCAATATACATATGTATACATATTGTATGTGTTCTGTTTAGCTGGAGAATTCTAACACGGTTAATGACTTATTTCATAGCTCATTGTGATTGCTAATATGTATTGCTTTATAGTCTCACCCTGAGTGTTCACTGAGTCCTGAGCTTCTTAAAGGCAAGGACCATTGCTGATATGTTTATCTATAGCACCGACGGTACTGGTATGAAGAAGACAAACGTTTTTAAATGACTTAGTGGCAAAGATTCCCACTAGGTTAAAATCCACCAGATGCATCCACTGCTGCATCATTCTAGAATCAGTTTTCAATACAATGTTTTCAATACCTCTAAGGTCCATGACTATGCTGTTATATTCTCTTATATAATGTAATTTGTGACTTGGTGTTATGGGTTGAATTGTGTACCCTCAAAATTCATATATTCAAGCCCTTACCTTAAGTACCTCAGATTGTACTATGTTTGAAGAAGGGCCTTAAAAAGATAAAGTTAAAATGAAGCCTTTAGGTTGACTCCAATCCAACATGACTGATGTCATAATAAGAGGATATTTGGGCTTACAGAGACACTAGGGATACATACACACAGAGAGGAGAGAGGTCTCAGAAGGAAAAAGCTTGCTACTATCAGATTTCAGCTTTCTAGATTTGACCATTGTGAGAGGATAAACTTCTGTTCTTTATGCACCTGATCTGAGGCATTTTGTTATTTATCCCTAGCACATTGTATTACTGATGCAGTCAAATAATTTTGTGAAAATATTAGTATGTATATTAGAATGATGAATTTTAAAAACAGAATAAATTTTAAGAAATGTAAATACTCAAAAATGATGTAACGGAACTATTTGCTTTGTATTATTGTGACCTGATGTTATATGTAATGCATTGCTACCTTCAACACAAACATTGCACGTAGAAACAGGTAGTGGGTGGCACTGAGTGAATATTGCTGAGAAAAACCTCTCTCTCTTTCTCTCTCTCTGTCTCTTTTTCTCTTTTCTTTGTAGAGAGAGATGGAAAAAATTGAAAGTCGGGTTTTTGTGGTGGGGTTATATTTTGTGTCTATCCAATGTGCAAGCTTCCCAGATTGCTTTAAGATAAACTAAATCTTAGAAAGTTTGTGACAAAATAATCCTCCTACAGAATGCTCTGTTGCTGGGCACAATGAGCAGAACATGGCTGTGTGGTCTCCAGCAGGTAGAAACCACAACCTAGCAGAGTTACAAACAGCAACGTAGGGGTGAATTGCAGCCACCTAAATGCACAGGGTGGGGCCCCAAAGACCTTCCATTGCCAGGCTGGAAGCTGGATTGAATTTTCCCAGGCTGGGTTGGTCTGGGCCAAACTGCTGTAAAATGTCTCATATTTGTTAGGATATTCCTCCCCACCTCCAGGAAAAAAAAAACACAAAAAAAACTCCATCCAGGATCTCTAACCCACAGCCATTTTACCAACTGAAAAAAGTGTTGAACATACTATGGAGAAAGAGGTCCTGCACCTGCAGGAAGCCAAATTCAAATCCTATTAAAAAAGTTCTTATTTGGCAGAATTTGTTGCCAGGGTCCACAGCTCCATATTCAAGCTTGGGAGTGTCTGACTCTATTCTCTGCTTTCTGATCTTGCTTCTCTTGATGAATGGACAGCTGTGGAATCTTTCAGGATAGGCTCTCATTATCATGAGAACCTCCGCTGTTTTCCTATATGGTCTCCAACATTCCTGCACTCACACAGGGATCTGCTGTTGACCCAGGATATGCTTCCAATTCTTTAATTCCTCATGTAGTAGCAGATGGGAGAAACTATAGTTTCAGAAAGCAGCACATCAAGAGACCAGAGCAACAGATATATTTTCAACTTATATGCATTCCTAGAAATTAGATTTGTAGACCTTAGAAGGGCCAAACTAACAAGTCAAGCAATGAAAAGGGAGGAATAATACAATAGAAGATGGTGTAGTCTTGAATAAGCCTAATTTGGACAAGATTGCAAAAAGATATTTGTGTCAGAAAGATGAGTAGTGGTGGCATCAGGAATTTAAATTCTACCCAGACCTGGGGTCCTAGTTCAGTTCTTTTGTATCTATAAAGAAATTAAGAGCTAGGACAGATCTTGGCTCTGAATTTCTCTCTCTCTCTCAAACCAATGTGACCAGATAACTGGTCATACACTTTGAGCATTTAATGTGTTGGCCTTGAATAGTTATATTTTTCTGTAGGTATAACTGATTTCAACTATGCCAGTCATCCTAATATTTCCTCCAACTTCTTGTGAGAGAGTTTTGGGATATTTTCTAAAATTTTGATCATCATTTATTATTGTCTAATGTAGAAAACAGCATTTCTAGAAAAAGTTCTTTGGCTATCTAGTTTAGTTTAGTTTGGAGGGGCTTTTGAAAGTCCCAGAAATCAGTCACAGTAGCTTTCTATCTTGGGATAGTCTCCCCATTGCTTAATGCTAATGTGAAGAGGCCATCATGTTGGGACACAAGCTTGACTTCTGAAGCTCTGGGATTTTAATATAAAGAGCTACATTGAGTTCACCCTGTGGGATTGTCATTCTGTAATTCTACATGAATGAATCTTGTGTTCCATTGCTCCAGGGAGGAGAATGCTGATAGGGAATCTGGCAGGAACGTAAAAAGATGGCCCTAAAATCCACGTTTCATTGCCTTCCTTTTCATATCTAACCAACAAGTGGCCATTCTAAAGACTGCTCCCTTTCCATAGGTGTGCCTTTACATGGTGCACATTAATAAAAGCATGTGTTTATTTATATAGGTACACATCATAAAACACATATTTAGCTTTCTACATTCTTTAGCTAACAGGTGAAAGAAATAGTTTAGAGTCTAAAGACTCAAATTTGCTATATACTTATTTTCATTATCTTATTTTATTCTCATAGAGACTTGATGAAGTAGATAGTAATATCTTAGTTTTCCAGATCCAAGGTCACTATAAAATAAGGCTGGCTGCTATTAAAACAATTCTCTCTGTGGTTTAACCCAACCAAGATAAGTACTTACGCAGAGGCTCCTTGTGGAACGGTTTTGCTCCAAGTGGCCAGTGGGGGATATGGGACTTTTCCATTATGTGACTTCACCATTTTTGAGTCTTTCACTTCTAGGTACACAGACTAGGCAAAGTGGGCTTGGAAAATGGCTTGGACTATCTTAGGAGCTTGGCCTGAAAGAGGTGTGTATTACCCCTGCCCCCACCCTGTTGCCTGATCTCAATCATAGGGCCACCTAGTGCTGGGGTGTTGGCAAACAGAGGCACACAGGAATACGGGCAAATTCTAACCGTTCTGGGCCCCGCACACAGTCAATAAGTAGAAAACCCCAGCAACTTCAAAATCCACTTTAGAACACATGTTCAGCCAAATCAGTTTGAAAACCTGTAGGTGTCCTCAGACAATATGAGGATATTCCGAAACTTCTTCACAGACTTTTATTTTAGCATTGTGTAGATGTTAAGATAATTCACAAGGGCTAGGGTTGTAGCTCAGTGGTAGAGCACTTGCCTTGCACATGTGAGGCACTGGGTTCGATTCTCAGAACCACATAAAAATAAAATAAAGGTATTATGTCCATGTACAACTAAAAAATAATTATTTAAAAAAAAGATGATTCACAAATTTGCTGAGAAGATAATATACCACAAACACAAAAAAATATGACCTTGTCTGACAAAATTTTCAAAGGGTCTCCATTTGCAAAATTGAAAACAACTTTCAATAAATACAGTAATTGATTGTACTTTTAATTGCATACAATTTAAATTATGGATAAAATAGTTAATAATATATTTATTGGTACTCAAAATAATTTTTCTATCACCACACGATTTTTTGGTCAGAAGTTCAGGGAAGTAGCCTGTGCAAAGCTTCATATGTTATACTGCTTTAGACACTGATAGCTGTAATAGTCCCTCCAAGTACACATTGATGGGACTCCAGACACTGATCTAGATTCTACGTCTAGGTGATGCCTTCATTTCCCAGTGAATACTATAAACATTCAGTCATTACGATTGTTAGTGGTAATTTAGAGAAACCTACTACATTTCACATAACCAGCAACTAAGTGCTAGGATTGATTGCAAGTAAAGCACATCCTGTCTGGCTTTGCTGGTGGTTGTGGCCTAGTAAAGGTGACTGGGGTTTTAATCTTGACTATTGCTCTGTGATCTTGGGCAAGTTACTCCAACTCCACATACCCCAATTTCTTCATTTATAAAATGAAGATAAAAATAAATATCTTGGGCTGGGATTGTGGCTTAGTGGTAGAGTACTTGCCTCACATGTGGGAGGCTCTGGGTTTGATCCTCAGCACCGCATATAAATAAATGAATAAAGGTCAATCAACAACTTAAAATATTTAAAAAATAAATTAATTAATAAATTAAAATCTTTTCTGAGTAGTTTTCTATAATACATTTAAAGCACTTAGCACAGACACTGACATATTGTTCTTCCAAGCAATTATTGTAGATGTTACTAGTGTTGTTTTAGTCTCAATCGATTTTTCTAAAAGATAGAGTAAAACATAATCTGCTTTCCAGAGTGGTTGCACAAATTTTCAGTCTCTCCAGCAATGTATGAGTGTACCTTTTCCTCCACATCCTTGCCAACATTTACTGTTACTTGTATTCTTCATAATTGTCATTTTAGTTGGAGTGAGATTAAATCTCGGTGTAGTTTTAATTTGCATTTCTCTAATTGCTGGAGATGTTGAACATTTTTTAAAATGTATTTCATGCTTGTATAATTATATCAAAATGAATTCTACTGTAATGTATAGCTAAAGAAACAATAAAATAAAAAAGAAGAAAAAATAAAATACACATAGAAGTTTAAAAAATAATAATAATCTGTGCATAGTGAAAAGTGAATGAGGTATATATAAAGAATGTCTGAATAATAACTGAAGTTATTTCTGCAAATAACTTCAAACAGAACCCAAATTTATCTCTCTCTTCATTTGCAAGAACATTGACACTGTTTTGGGTAAGTTTGTTGGATCCTAACTGTCCTTTATCGTCTGAAATTTGAAGAATATTTCTGTAAATTTGCAGGGTTGAATAAGAGATACGTGGTCCTTAATGTTTCCTTGGCCAGGACTTTTCCATGATTGTTTCTGTCTGTGGGTCATTGAACTGGTTCCATCAGTTGGAAGTATTCAAGATGGGAACATGAGGAAGTACCCAGCAGCCACTGTCTTCTCTGCACATGAGTCAAAGAGTCAGGTTTGTCTGATGCCAAAGCCAGGCCTTTTCTAATTCTAGAGATAGATTTATTTCCTTTTTTTCTAATGCTTGTACATAGAACACAAAGAAACTATTATGGGAGTCAGATGTACAAACAAGTTCTGATTTAGTTGAGAATCTTAGATTTTCCCTGTGTTGTATTCAGAGTTAGCATTCATGTTCTGCTGCCCTGGCTGATGGTTGTTGCCACTTCTCAGGGCTATAATTAATAGAGGCTCAACTAATCGGTGGCAGGATTAGATACCCAAGTCAACAGATGGGGTGTCGTCTACAGCAGGTTATGGTACCGTGAATGTTGACGTTGTCTATATCCACTCTAAGTCCTCCAATAGATCGGAATTAGTGATTTGAAATCAAGAGAAGAAGAAGAAATAATGCCTGGGGAAAATATCTTCAGACTCTCTGAATCCAAATAGTGAATGCAATAGTAAAATGAATTGCCCTTCAGAATTTGCAGGGTTTTCTACTCAGCTGGTGGATTTGCAACACTGGATTAAATTGAAATCCTCACTGAACTGGAGGAAGAAGGGAGATCTGAGCAGGTTCAGTGGCATCTCTGCTGTTGTCTTGGAGTGGAGACTGCTCTTGAAAGCAGCTCCTGTGTCCTTGACAGTTTCCCCGCCTCCTTTGGATTATGGAAATAGCGGCGACAGTAGAGTTGCTATTCTTCTTCTTCTATGTTGTAGTCTTTCTCCTGGTCTGTGTTTCTTTCTTAATTAGGATTGTCTGCCATCTCTCACTATTGAAAGGTAGGTAAAGTCCTAGTTCTCCAGGCTTCTGAGTAGCAACATGATCAGCAAGACCAGCTTTTGGCAGCAAAATGAAATCATTTTTAATGTTAAACAAAATAGCTGCAGGATTCTACCAGCAGCCCAGGTCTAACTGGGAAATGATAAAAGATGAAGTCAGGATAGCACTCTCTGATCAAATGGATAGCCTTTAGACAAAGCTTTAAAAAAAGAATCCCAACCTAAAAGCCACACAGCAGTAAGCCCCAAATGTAGTAAAAAATTGAGCCACTTATAAGAGTTGGAGATTAGTAGAGCCTTACTAGGGACCCAGGTGGGGACACCATGGAAGGGAGTTATGTTTTTCCTGTGGGTGGGCTTAAACCTTGAGACAAATATGTTTTGTGGGAAACACAACTTTTTGTGTGTGCCACGTTTGTCTAAGGAAGAAGTATTCCAAAGGCTCTAAAGGTCATTTCAGTGAGTTCTACTCTACTAAGCTTTACTGGGCAAGATGTTTGACCCCTTCAAGTAGCTTCACATTTGCTGTAAAGTTTAGCTTTAACTCTTGGAAGTCTATGGAGGAGAAGGCATTGACATAGGGAACTGGGGGGTTGCGGAGGACTGGACACATGGGGCCATCTGGGGAAGACTGCACCATGATTCATAGCCCTCAGGTGAGGCTTAAATTGCTATGGTGCAGGAATCAGCATGATTGTGTCTATGCAAAATGAATGAAGACACGCAGACCTATTAATCTCCAAAAGGCTTTCATTTTTTTCTACCAAAAAGCAGCTTTGCTGGGCCCAAATTATAGTCTCTTAACCCCAAGAAGATACACACATTCTTAGTAAAGGCAGTATTTAAGGCATATAAATGAAGGTTCTCCATGTGTGCTTTGGGTGTGTTTATTGTGCAAAACACTAATTTAAATCAATGGGCGGTAATACCTGTCTCATGCAGTGTGCAGATCGCCTTCATGAATGTCACTTTGAAATCATGCAGGGGCATTCCTTTCACGGTTCAACAACACACTTTGGAAGAGGTCGTTTTGATTGGAGTCATTTCCTGGCCTTTGGTTCTTCCTTTTGCGATAATGCCATTGACTAACCACACACACACACACACACACACACACACACACACACACACAGCACCAATGAGGAAGGCTATGGGCAACCTCTGCTTGCAGTGCACTCCTTTCTTTCCTGTAAATGTTTCCAGGTGATAATACAAAACATTAGCATGTGTGCACCATAGAGAAAAGCCACAGGGTAATCATTAACCTCAGGTGTGCTGCAGGCCTGTCTCTCTTCTCCTCATCCACAGAACAAGTGGAGTAAAGAAAGCGGTGCTACGTGAGACGTAGGGAGCACGTGGCCTGTGACTATGAGACGTAGGGAGCACGTGGCCTGTGACTATCAGGGGCGACAGTTGCTGCACACTGTCCCTGACAATACCTGATGCGTGTCTTGGTGCTTTATTCCGGCAGAGAGTAAACTCCCCTACAACGACCCTAGGTGCCAAAATCGCCGCCAACTTCCATTCTCATCACCCCTGGACTTGGGTACGGGTGAGACGTGCCAGAATTCTGTACCCAGGGCTAACGCTTTAAAAAGTATTTAAGCTCTTGAAATATCTTCATGTATAGACGAAGTATAATCACTACTTTTTGGATTATGATATTTAGGGAAGGGAGGTGATGGGGAAGTCTTGGATCCTCAACTGAAGTCTGAGTTTCTTAGAAAAGTGCCCTATAAATTCAAGGTATAATCATCTGGTTCACTGTGGTCATTATTTCCATCTAAACAAGTTTGTAGATGTGGAGTTGGAAATAAAAAGTCTCATGGAATGCAGTCATGAGAGCCATGAAGAACGTGGACCCTGGAAAGGAAGAGCGCCCTGCTGGAGATGTTTTCGGGCTTGTTAACTCATGAACTTCACAGGAACAGGGTAGCACCGTCCATTTCACTTTCCACACCTGCTTGGTCCCATATTTGTGCCATCAGATTGTGACTACTGTGGCTACTGAGGAAAAGAATACCTCAAATTATCCATTTAACTTCAACTAATGGGACTAGGAAGTACCTCAAAAAGAAAATTGTATTTACTCCACATACCGAAGAAAGAATGAGAAATGTCTGAGGAAAATCTAGGAAAGGGTAGTAAAGGCCCTGGGGTAAAGGTATATAGCAAGGAAGAAAAAGGTCAGAAGAAGAAAACTTCCATGGAGGTTTAGCTGAAGAGCCGTGGTAGAGGCAAGAATATCTACTCAGGCTGTTTGAGGAGGGGTGTCAAATGCTGGCTTCTCCATCTTCCATAGGCAAATGTTAGAAAATCTGCCTTGCTCACTCATTGTGTGGTTATGAATTCCTTGGGACCCCTCAGAGACCAAATGAGTTCTGTATCCAGATTTTCTCAAAATAGCAAAAATTGTATGTGCCGATAAATTTGAAAGCAAGAAGATTAGGGAAAAGCTAACCTAGAATTTAAAACACACGTCTTTCAGTTTCTGAAGAAAAATTTAAACCAAAGCAAATTTAGGGGGAAGGGAGAACCCTGGCTATATCTGATGATATCTGGCCTGAGAAAGAAAATACATAAGTGCAATTAAAATGAAAATGCCTAAAGGAAAGGGAGGAGAGAATGGAATTATGTTAATTGCTATTATGGTAATTATTAGTAATTATTTTAAATAGAATGATGTTGAATATTTTCACATGGCTTAACTGTTCCAAAGTTATTGCTATTTTATTTTCTAAGCTTTTTTTGATTATCTGAATACTTGATATATCTGAACTCAGAACTCTCGTTTTATCCCTGCAGGGTTTTTATGTTGGAGTTGAAATAACAAGCTTGGTGCTATCAACATATGCCAATTCAAACAAAATGAGAAGAGATCAAATAAATAATAGCCAACTAGGATGTGCGGAGATGTTTATTGAGTTGCATCATATTCTCATTTTCTGCTAATGTTCTTCCCCACGTTTGTCCTTGAAGACGAGGGTAATCTTTCAGGTCATCCAATACAGAGACAGCCTGTGGATCATTACATCTTAAGAAATAAAGGACCTTAGAGATCACAGCCTTCCAATCTATGTTACCTGCATTCTGATAATCTAGAATCAAAATCTAGCCTCTGCCTGAACTCTAGGAGTTTATGAGGCTGACAGTCACATTTTCTGAACTGTTCCACATTATGGAAGCATTTTATTTAAGCTACAGGATGTTCAGTGGAAAGTCTTGCTGTTGTCTACAGATGCCCACAAGTTGGAAAAGCATTCTAAATTAGGGAGCTAGACTTGCAAAGGAGGTGACCTTAAACTGGGTGTGCCTGAACTAGGTATCACTCAATTCAGGCATACCAAGGTTGAGTAACTTCAGGGAAAACATAACTTTGGGAATTATTTTCTGTGTGCCATGGTGTGAGAGTACATGTTTTCCTTCCTACCCTAAGTACAAGGGAGAATCAGGCTAAAACCTCATGTGAGTCTGTTTTCCATTGCTATAAAAAAATACCTGAGACAATCAACTTATAAAGAAGAAGGATTTATTTTCACTTATAGCATTGGAAGTTTGTTTACAAATTGATCGGCCCTGTTGCTTTGGGCTGGTGGTGGCACATCATGGCAGGAATATATGTTGGAACAAAACTGCTCATCTCATGACCAGGAAGTGAAAAAGAGAGGAAGAGACACAGATCCCACTATTACCTTCAAAGGTACACCCCCAATAACCTAAATTCTCCCACTAGGCCCCACTTGTTAAAGGTTATATAACCTCCAATAGCACCACCCTAGTGAACAAGCTTTTATCACATGAATCTTTGGGGGAAACTTAAATCCAAACTATTAGCAAACCCTGACATGTAATCCCAGAGGTTTCACCAAAGAACTATCAGAACTAATAAATTTAGCAAAGTTATAGGATACAAAATCAACAAGCAAAAATCAGGAGCAGTGTTTTATGTCAAGAGCAAATTTTCTGAAATAGAAATCAAGAAAGCAATTCTATTTGCAATAACTACAACAATAAAAACAAATAGAACTCAATTTAACCAAAGCAGTGAAAGATTTCTACAGTAAAAATTATAGAACATTGGTGAAAGTAATTGAAGTGGACATAAAAAACTGGGAAGACATTACATGTCCATGGATTAGAAGAGATGGTATTTTCAAAATGTCATACCACTCGAAGTGATCCAAGATCAAATGCAATCCCTATCAAAGTTTCAATGAAATTTTTCACAGAACTAGAAATATAATCCTTAAATTTGTATGAAACCATAAAAATCCCTGAATAGCCAAAGTAACCTTGAGAAAAAGAATAAAGCCAGGGGCATTACATTACTGAACTTGAAAATGTACTACAAAGCAATAGTCATTAAAACAGCATGGAACAGAATAGAGTCTAAAAATAGACTCACACTGACAGCCAACTGATTTTTAACAAAGGTGTTAAGAACATGGGTTGGAAAAAGGACAGTAGTTTCAATAAACAGTGCTAAGAACATTTAATATCCACATGCAGAAGATGAATCTAGGTCCCTATCTCTCACCACTCACAAAAATCAACTCAAAATAGATTATAAACTTAAATGTCAGACCTGAATCTATGAAACTACTAGAATAAAACATAGTAGAAATTCTTCAGAAAGTTGGATAGGCAAGGTTTTATGGATAAGACCCTGAAAGCACAGGAAACATAAAATTAGACAAATGGGTTACATGAAGCTAAAAAGCTTCTGCAAAGCAAAGGAAACAATCATTAGGGTGAAGAGATAACCTCCAGAATTGGGGAAAACATTTGCAAAGTGTATGTCTGACAAGAGATTGATACACAGAATATAAAGGGAAGACAAAACAAAACAAAACAAAACAAAACTCAGTAGAAAAATACTCCCACAAATAACCTGATTTAAAGATGGATCTAAATAGATATTTCTCTAAAGAAGACTTACAAGTGGCCAAGAAGTATATAAAAAAAATACTCAGCATAACAAGTCATCAGGGAAATACAAATTGAAACTACAATGGGCTATCCCCTCACATCAGCAAAAATGGCTATCACCAAAGACTAAAGATAACACATGCTGCTGCTGATGTGATGATGCAGAGAAAAGGGAACACTTGAACACTCTTCATAGGAATATAAATTAGTATAGCCATTATGGAAAAAGTCCTCAAAAAAATTTTTTTTTTGGTACTGGAGATTGAACTCAGGGGCACTCGACCACTGAGCCACATCCCCAGCCCTATTTTGTGTTTTATGTAGAGACAGGGTCTCACTGAGTTGCTTAGCACCTTGCTGTTGCTGAGACTGGCTTTGAACTCGCGATTCTCCTGTCTCAGCCTCCCTAAGTGCTGGGATTACAGGCTTGAGCCACTGTGCCTGACTTCCTCAAGAAATTTTTTAAAAATACTTTTATGATCCCAAATCCCACTACTGGGTATATCTCCAAAGGCAATAAAATCAGTATGTCAAAGAGACATCTGCACTCTCATGTTTAATGCAACATTATTCAGAATAGTCAAAAATGGAAACAACCTAAGCATCCATCAACTGATAAACAGATGAAGAAAATGTGGTACATAAATGCCATGGAATACTGCAAGCTATGAAAAGGAATGGAATTCTTTCATGTGTGACAACATGGATGGAACCAGAGAACATCATGTTAAGTGAGATTAACCAGGACAGACAAGTTTTGCATATTCTCACTTATAGGTGGGATGTAGAAAAGTTGATCTTTAATATAAAATGAGGGTAGAATGTTGGTGACTAGAGGCTGGGATGGCAGGGGAACACGGGGTGGGGAAAGGTTGATCAACGAGTAGTGAAGTTACAGTTAGAAAAGTGTAAGAGCTTCTGGTGCGCTCAGGCACAATGGGTCAAGTATTGATAGCAATACTGTACAGTATATTTCAAAAAGCTAGAAGAATTTTGAAAGTTTTACCATACAGAAATGGTAAATACTTGGGATAAATGTGTTTAACCCAATGTAAACATTATACAATGTATACATGTATTGAAACATCACATGGTACTCCATTTGTCTGTATAATTTAAATATAGAATACATATTATATATATCAGTTAAGATGAAAACAGTTGTGAGAAAAAAATGGCTAGAGAATTAGAAGATTTGAGACCTTGAATGTAAAGGATTTTACACCTAAGGGAGCCCATAGGTGTTATTTTCAAATATTTGAAGGCATTGGATATGGTAAATGAGTAAATTATTTCCATGTCTGCAGAGACAAAAATACAACCAAAGTTGAAGCAAGAGCAAATCAATTTCCTCCAATTTAGGTATTTTTTCCCTCTGACCAGTCACACAGTTATAACGTATAAAGTATTCCTCTTTTCCCATCATTGGTGGCATCTAGGACAAGACTTTCTGCCCCATTTATTTACAAGAACAACATAGTTCAATAATTTGTTATTATTATTATTATTACTATTATTATTTTGTAGTACTAGGGGTTTAATCCAGGGGTACTGTACATGACTGTTTTCATCCACTGCCAGTCCAGTCACCTCTTTTTACGTCCTTCTAGGTTTAGACCATTGCTCTTCAATATGGGATGTCTTGCAAATGCACTTTGCACATGGTGAGGCTGATTCTGTCATGATTCCTTCTCTATCACACTCCATGGTTATTATAAAACTATTCTGCATTAAGATCGAGGAAAACTAGCTGAACACTTATGAGAAAGCACATATTCAAGGTGTGAATTGGTGATTTTCCAATAAATTAGTGGTAAGAAATAAGATTTGAGTCAGCTGTATTTTAAAAATAAGGCCATTCTTTCATGTAGGTGGAATGGTTAGGTGGGTGCCAATCTGGTACGATTTAAAGGTTAGTATTAGACAGAATGTGTTTTCCAATTCTGATGCCTACATGCTAGTGATTCATTTGGTATTTTCCACTGACCAGACACACAACTTTTGGAAAGTCCCTTGTATTCCAGTATATTGTTTTTCCTTAACTGTAAACTTAGAAGCTGATGGAACTGAATTCAGTTCCATAAACATTTAATTGAGTACTGAATATAAGATACTGTCTTATCATATAAAAGTGATGATTGCTGCCTACAGGAAGCTAGACAAATGTACAACTGACATGTTTCATCCCAGAACAAACTGGAATAAACTAGAATATAACACAATGAAGGTCCATATTGTCTTTCAAATATCTGAAGTGGGCTGGGAAAGAAGCTCAGTAGCAGAGCACCTGCTCAGCATATGCGAGGCCCTGGCATCCCTAGAACCACACATACAGACTCTGTTGAACAATCGAGTCAGTCCAGTGCAGTGAGACCCAGGGCAGGCTTTATCCAGTTCTATAATTCAGTGATTTCTGAACTGATTCCCTGTTAAGAGAGTTTCTTTGTATAGAGTTGTTTAGAAATGTGAATATTCCTATGTGAATATTCCTGTGTAACTTATTAGATATGTAAGGTTTGTTTTAATCAAGTGAATCTCTCAGATCAATTTCACATTGGCTATCATGTCAATCTCAGAAAACTGGAGAACAAAGTCATCTTGATGGCAGGTCAGAGCTGACAAGAGAGTAAGAAATGGTGTTCGGAAAAGGTGAATGCACACAGGACTGAAAACTGTATTTACTTCCCAAATGTCTTATGCTTGTTCATTTAATTCTACACAATTGAACCTCAAGTTGCTTGGAGTACTTATTTCTCAAATACTGCATGTGGTTGGAAAGTTTGTTAAAAGTCACATCAAGTTTAAAATAATGACGTTGAAGCTCAAGTCAAAGTTTGATAACTTTCATTGATAAAATGCAACTAAACAGCCTGTTGGTAACAGACTCTATGGAGAATGAAGAGTCTCAGTCAGAGGTTGGAGTGTTGTGAACTGAGGAAGTGAAAGAATGTCACCAGGGGTTTTCCCAAGAACTGTGTAATTCTAACCATGTGTGTGTTACAGGAAGTCCCTGATGCTGGCCTGACTTGCACATAAATATTGAGCAGGAAGTGTGTGATGCTACAATTAGATAAAGCATACATTAGGGAATCCCTGTAAGTCAAGAGTGTGTAACCAGAGGGGCTAAGATGATGGAGGAGTACATGTAGGCATGCAGATTTTTTTAATGGTACAAAGTAGCTTTTTGACTCTATGGTCTATTTGAACATGTGCAATTACATTATAAGCTCAAATGGAGTTAGTTATATATTGTGGGTGAATGAAAGATGTTATGTGATGGACTTTAGAAAGGACAAAGTGACTGTCATTCCCCTCCCTCAAGCAGAATTCATACATCTCATCATTTGGCAGAAGCAAATTATGACCAATGGGGCCGTGAGCTATGCAGTGATCAGTAGGGCATGTTATAATATGTGATTATGAACGTTCTACACCTCATGAATGATTGCAAATACAGTCATTTAATCCTAGTTTTTCTGTGTACAGCTAATTGTTTTCTTATTAAAAAATAGGCCCTATAAAATTAAAGTGTTTTGTTGGCATGTGTCATGTGAACTAAAACACTTTCTCCTCTTTACCTTTTATTATTCAATATTTTCTTAAATTGATTATCAATCAATCAATAATCTTCATTCTTTAGGATTGTACCTCCTCTTTTTGTACTTTAATACTTGTTTTTAGTCATATTATTCTTGAATTTCACCTATAAGACAATTTGGTGAAAGACATCAAACTAAAATATTTGATTAAAATATTTTACTGTAATCTTTAGAAGTTATTTTAGTCTTCTGCATGATTTAGTAATTTTAGTTGTTGGACTCTTGTATTTATTATTCAAGTTTACACTAGATATTTATAAGCTAATAATTCCACATGATTTTGTAATAAAGATCATCTGCCCTCCACCCCAACAAGGGAACAAGGTGGAAATTTCTTCTTGAGGAAGGTATGCTTTTTATTTTAATCTTTGAAGATGAAATTCCTGATCACAGATATCTGCTTTCATAGAAGTATTGTTAAACTATTCTCACAGTTGAGAATATAAACAAAGAACTAGAGCTGGAGTTGTGGCTCAGTGTAAGGCACTGGGTTTGATTCTTAGCACGACATATCAATAAATAAATAAAGGTCCATCAACAATTAAAAACATTTTTTGAAAAGAACTATTTCAGCTTTGGTTCTGACTGGGGTCCTAACATAATAGATACTAACTGTACCCATGTTCCAAAAAGAGAAGTGGATCCGGGCTGGGATGTAGCTCAGTGGCAAAGTGTCTGCCTTGCATCCGCAAAGCCCTGGGTTTGGCCCTCAGTTCCAAAAAAGAGAGAGAGACAAAAAAAGCCCACCCAAAAAAATAAGATAAAGAGAAGTAGATCCATTTACGTGGGACTTTAAAAAACAGGGGTTATATGGGAAAGGGAAAGGGATGCTTTCCTCTCACCTCAAATGTAATGAGAGGGACTCTAAAACCATTCAGAGAGTAAGAGGGACCCTGAGGACAACTGGAGCGCACCTCACACTTAAGAAATCTGAAATGTGAGTATCAGCTTGAGAGTCAGTGCGAGTCCAGAGAACATGGCCACCACTAGGTTGATTGGCCTGTGTTATGGCTGGCCTGTGCCTCTTTCCAAAATATATATGTTTTTTTGGAAAGTCCCAATCCCCAGTCAAGTATAAACTTATTTGGACAAGAGTCTTTTAAGTGTCATTCAAGTTAAGATGAGGTTATAGTGAATCAGGGTGAGCCCTAATCCAATAACACTGGTATCTTATTAGAAGATAAGGGATAGAGACACATGGGAGAGAATGAACATGCGCAACAGAGGCCCAGATTGGAACGACACACTCACTGGCCAAAGAATGTCAAAGATCACCGCAAACACCAGAAGCTGGAGAGGCACAGAAAGACTCTCCCTACAGGGTTCAGAGGAATCATGGCCCCGCCGTCCCATTGGTTCATGGATTTCTAGCCTCCAGAATGGCAAAACAAAATATTTGTGTTGTTTTTAAGCCATTAGGTTTGTGGTACTTTGTTAGGACAGTCTTAGGAAAGTATTACAGAACGTAGCTATACTCTGAATAGTGGCAAAATTTAGACAGTTTACCATAAACAGATTGTGAGCTGTATGAGAGGAGCATGGCAGAGGGTCATTTTAGATCTTGCACTAACAGACTGCTTAAAAGGATGAGGAAAACTAGGCAGAAAGATAATGGAAGTATACGACCAGATACCAAGGGCTTGGAGAAGAGTCCCAGGTAGTCAGATAGCAGTGCCTGTCCTGGGAATTGCTAGCTGAAGGTTTCCTCTGATGCAGGTATCCCAAGATCCCAAAGGCTCCTGCAAGGACAGGGGTCTGCTTAAACACCAGTGCAGCCATATCCACGCCTAAGTAAAACTTTCTTAACATTTTTTCCTTCTGCCTCCTCTGTTTAGATCCTGTTTAGGAGAGGTAACAGCTCCTCAGTAGCAAGTGAAGGGAAGAGGTATTGAAGCAAAAAGAGGATAAAATAGGGAGAAAGACCATCATTCGTTCTACTTTCCTTCTCTGTAGGTGGTCAGTGTGAATCAAGGACAAAGTTTGGAGTTCATATTGCAGTAGGCAGAGCATAATAATGTCCTAGGACCTGCATGGAGACCTGAAGAAGACTTCTGGATGATCTTAGCTTGGCAGGAAAACCAAAAAACCTTCCCTTGACTCTTTGTAAACTGGGAGTGTGGCAGGGCATGGATATTGGAGTGGTCACCTGTGAATGGGTGTGGATTAGCAGACTTGAGAAAAGAATCGCGTTGTTTTTCATGCTACCATATAGGTAAAATACGTGCCTGGGTGTTATCTGCCAGGGAGGCCTCAGAGTTTGTGGGGAAAATGGTGAGATTCATTAAGTGGACAGAATCAGAACACCAAATGGTTAGTAATAATAATGTTGACAATAACAATAACTAAATTTCTAAGGACATTGGGTACAACACTGTAGTTGACCATACAGATACATCATAGTGGTATAAGAGGCAAGATCTCATAGAGACCTAGAGTTCTAGGTTTTTTACTGCTGCTGTGAGATAGCATCAAGTGACCTAGCTCATCCAAGTATCATTAGTCAAAATTATCTGGTGGATTGAAAATAGATTTCTGGACAATACTTAACAGAAATTTGGAAATAATAAATTCGAGGTAGAGCCTTCAAAGCTCTAGTTTTATAAAGCTCCATACAGGTTAGATTGATGCAAAATTAATTGAAGGATCCACTGATGAGATCCACAAGAGATGATCTCTTAATTTACTTTTGAGTCCCAGTTTTCTCTATTTTTAACTTATAATAATAGTAATTAATAATAATAATAATAATAATAATAATAAAACTACCATTTGTTGGACACTGAACATGTGCTATTTTAGATAACTTACATACATATCCTCTAATCCAATGGTCTTCAACAGTGAATCTTATTATGTTCATTTTCTGAAAGGAAGTTGACATTTCTTTCTTTGGAATGCTCAGTAATTTTCCTAAGGCCATATGTGGAATCCACCTGAAATTCCTCCATGATCTAGTGATATAGAAATCTGTCTAACATATATACATATGTTGACTTGAGCTCTTCACAGTACCATTAAAATCCGGTACCTCATGCTTTAGTTAACTATTATGCACTTATTTTCACAGTGTCTTCTCTTCTGGCCTTTTCCACTTATCCTTTATTTTTTTGATTAGTTTCTTTATTCCCTTATTGCTGTCCCCCTTGGCAGTGCTTGTAAGTCCCTCGTAAGTGCTTATTTCTCTTTTTCAACTTTAAAAAATTGGATAAAGTCATTTCACATTGGAAATGGGTGCAGGCTTTCATGGCATTCAGATGGAAAGAGTGAATGAAGGGTTTAACATGGATCAGACAGAAACAGCAGTTAGCCCTGTGAGTCAGCTGAAGGAGAAAGTGATAGCTCAGAAGCTCTCCCAAGATTCAAAGGAAGAATAAAATTTTTCAAAATAACAGTTCTTATATCTTAGCTAGATTTTTTAAAAAACGAATACTTATACTTGAGTATTTAGCAGGGGTGGGGGGGCGGGTATGATTTGGATTGAGGTCACCAATTTAAATTCTACCCGTTCCTTCCCTTTCGTACCCAATTGCCTTTGTCTCCCTCCTGCCTCTGTTTAATTGGAGCTTTTTTCAAACTTGAACTGATCTGAATGGAGTTACAAAGTGAAATTAAGCAATTCCCTTGGAAGGAGCAGGGATGCAATGCTTTAGGAAGCTTGTTAATTCTTCTCTTCCCTCTGCCACCCTGCTCTGCTCTCAGGCCTCGCTGGGAGCCCCTGGAGAAGGAGAATTAACAAGCCCCTGAAGCTAAACCACTGCAGCCTTCCAAGGGAACTAGTTAATTTCACTTTGCTGCTCCATTTGGAGCAGCTGGGGGTACTGGTCTTGAGGGAAATAATAGGACCTCGTGTTTGCAACCCTTTCCTTTTTGAAATTCTAAGTTTGCTTATCAAACCCCCCTTTCCCAAAATGGTGTTCACCATATACTTCCATCACTGGTTTATACATTGGCCCAAACTAATCACATTTCTGCTTTAGCTTTTATTTCTCAAGCCTGCTTGGACCTCCTGTATGCTTTTTGATTCCTAATTCTCATTGAATAGAGTCTTTCCTCCATGCTCAGTGATACATTTATCACTAAGCAACAGATTGTTGAACTTATATTTTCCTATATACTTTTGACTATGGTGCTCTCTGTTCCCTTTCTTTGGTCCGGGCTTAGGCAATTCCATCATGGTCTCTTAATGCAGGCTTCTACCTCATGCCTGGTTCTTTGCTTTGCCCAGAGGGCACCATGGAAAGGAATCGGATGGCCCCTGGTGGCTCTCACAGAATTCTCCTTCCTGAATTCTCTTTACACTTCTGTAACATTAGCACACTCTTAAATTCACAACCATTCTTTTTCTAGGTTAATAAATTCATTGAACATTAACAGTTTTAAACTGTCCTCTGGGGGCCTTCCACCATTAGCCTCTTTATGTTCTGAGCCTTAACCATTTAATTATTCTCTGTTCTTCTCAAGGATGTTTTAAACCGAAGAGTTTTTTCTTTTTCTTTTCTTTGGTCTATGGTTCCTAAATTTTCCTAGTTCCTACTTGTGGGGAACTTTCATAAAAATACTGCTCAGAGTCTTAAACGAATTGCTTTCAGTCTTCCTGTGTATAGTCCTTCAATTAGTTTCAGAATAATGAGAGCAAATTGGAGATGAGCTTGCAAAAGTTTATCTTCAAAAATATCACCATCCTGAAGTGACTCTCATATTGCCCACTGGTGTTCCTGACAAGCAGAGGTAGAATCTTTTTGATATTAATTTACATACATTTCTGTGGATCATCGATTGCTGTTGAATGTTATGGTGTCGCGAATGTATTAAAAAGTATTCTTTTTGGAAATCATGGAAAACTCTCATTTTGACATCAGAGCTTCTGACAAGTAAATCTGTTCTCATTATCTCAACATCTATGTTGGCTTGTAAAATTCCGGCAGGTTTATGATGCATCTCGGTATCCTTCACTACCTCCCCTCGCGCTTCAACATAAAGCTGCCACTTATGCTAAAACAAGCTTGATAAGATTGTCTTATAGATCCAATTCATTTAAACTGAACATTGCTGCAGACACTAATGTCCTTTCACCGAAGCTCTTCCCTGCCTGAGTTAGAATATTATGCTCTGGAGTTGGAAGGATGAGGAGAGATGTACTATCTGCACAAAATCACCACTCACTTCTAAAGGGTTAGAGCCTTAAATAGCAAGGTATTCATTCTAATAGGAATAGAAGAAAAGTGCTGTTTTTGCACTTTCTCAAATGAGGCCATAGACTTCAGCCATCTACTCTACTCTCCTTAGTAAGTGGACAATAAGTATAATAATAAACCATGGCTCATTTTAGATGTTAACCCACATCCAAATACCTGAATGACCTTCTCTCAAAGCTGTTTTAAATAAATGGTGTATAAAATACACACCAGGAGAGTCATAAACGGCCAAGGTGATATTTGAGGCCTTATGGGAGGCACTCATTTCAAAAATTCCATGCTCTGTCACCTCTAATGATCTTTGGCTCTTCATTTAGCTGAGAGTTGGCTTTTTAATGAACAAATGCCTTAACCAGTCTAGATGGCATTCTTATTATGGTCATATATTTTGGAAGTGTGATGGGGAAGAAATTGATATAAGAAGGTGTATGAGAAGTAAAAAAAATCCGGAGAGATGGAGGGCATCCATGTCCCATCACAGTGAGGATAAATTTAGTGGAATGGAGGTACCTCTGTTAGTGATTGACACTTGATAAAGAAAGCATGATATTCTGTACCCTTAAACCTTGAGCAGGATGGATGTACTGAGTATTTGTTCAGATATAAGTCTGAGTTAGTGGGCCAGCCCATAATTTGTATGTGTGTGTGCATGTGTGTGTATGTACATGTGTGTGTGCCTGTACAAGTTCTCTCATCAGTTACAGAAATCTGGATGTTCCCTGGGGTTATAAAACAAGGCCAGAGCCTTCTGAGGTATTGTGGGAAACACTGGACCAGATCTATTCTAGATCTGCTAGCATATCTTGGATTCCTCCAGTTAGAGAAGGAAGAGGAAAGAACCTACTTGTCAGCCTTCTAGTGGTTATCTTGACTTGGAGACTGTCCCTCTGTAGGTAAGTTCTAATGGGATTTAAAGCAGCCTCATTTCCCCAGTCCTGACTGGACAACCTCAGAGACTCTTGGATGATGCTGGGATCCTTGTAAGAGTGAAATAGTTCCCCAGCATCATAGGTTCCTAAGTCAGGGAGCAAGAGAGGACTTCAGATGTCTTGACTTCTGACTCAGTTGGCTTGCGTCATGATGCAAAAGGACATTTAATTCTCCTTAGTGACTAGTTGTGGCTTATAGACAGCTCTATTTTACATGGAAGCATCTTTTCTCTGCATTGGAAATGACATATTGGAAACGAAGGTGTTTGGCTTAAGGCCTTTAAGCATACTTGAAAAATTATATTTGATAAATCTTTGGGCTTTAAAGGTAGCCCCTTACCATTTTAAAGCACAGTGTGCCAAATGCATGGTTCTAATCACACCTAGGGGGATTACTAGCTTTTTATTACCAAACAGAGACATTTGTTTTTGTACTACAGAGGGATGTCAGACTAATCAAGAAACACAAATGGCATGTGATAATTGCTTTCATATAATTCTGTGTGACTTACATGTCACTCAGGTGTAGAGTGACATGTAAGTATCTGCATATACTTTCAGCATACTAAGTAAACATGCTTCCAGTATCATTTAGACTGATTCTTTAAAAATTTGCATAATATTTTTATTTACTTAGAAGATTAGCATTTCAGGAAAGGTAGTTTCTGGGTGTTCTTTTCCATGTATAAGAAAACAGATCTCAACAGTATGTATCAAGCCAGTATTATATGTTTCAGAGTCTTGCCATTTTTTTTCACTCACAGTAGGAAATGTGTAGATGACAATGATTTAGCCACACACTTTGCTTTTCCTTCTGCTTTGTGTTTGTAATCTATGTTCTCAGGAAGATGAAATTGAGAATCTACAAAGGTACCAGTCTGTAATTCACATGTGATGAGAATGTGTCTGTTTTTGTGCTGCTGTAGCAGCATACCACAGACAGGGTAATTTATAATGAACAGAAATTTATCAGCTCACAGCTCTGAAGGCTGGGAAGTCCAAGATCAAGGGGCTAGTGCCTCGCTGCATCATCTCATGATGGAAAGACAAAGAGAACATGAGAGGGTGAGATGAGGAGAGTGGACCCACAGCCTCGAACCCTTTCATATTCAGCATGAATCCATTCGTCAGGGTGGAGCCATCTTGGCCTAAAAACCTCCCATCAGCTCCCACCTCCCAACACTCTTGTGTTGGGGGTTAAAATTCCAACAAATTTTTTTTGGGGGGCCACCTTCAAAACACATCAGAAGGGAAGAGTTTGAGGAATTTTTTAATATGTCGAATAGGACTTTTCTGCTGAATAGCACGTTATTGCCTGGGAACAACAAGTCCTGAATATTAAAACAGAAACATTCTGTCTTGCTCTGTCGTCATGAAAGAAGAGAAGGTGATTTTTGAAAACCAAACAGGAAAAGCTTTGAAAAACTCAGCTAGATTTCAAGACAATTTGC
This sequence comes from Xerus rutilus, assembly GCA_028644305.1. Lineage (NCBI taxonomy): Eukaryota > Metazoa > Chordata > Mammalia > Rodentia > Sciuridae > Xerus > Xerus rutilus. The sequence continues at coordinate 12,859,224 of CM053408.1, read as the reverse complement.
CTAGTGCTATTTTATAATAAACTGTATGTGTGTTTAGCAGGGAAGCAGGGCAGATAGTTGCTGTCTCCATTGTTCTGAGGTGCATCAGAGCTGTCCTGATGTCTGTGAGACAGACAGCAGGGTAGAGGGCTGTGACAGGTGGGACTGCTATGCACACGGGTCATTCTATCACTGGGGATCAGCAGGCGCACTTACGGCACTACCTTAGAGGTAGCAAAAGTCATTTTTTACTTTCGTGTGGTCATATCTACTATTCTTTTTCCAGGAAAGGAAGTTTTAAAAAATTATATCCTCAGATTAAAGATCTTTATGTTGTGCTCCATTAAAAAACAAATCCAGTCCCAGAGGCTCGGGAGGCTGAGGCAGGAGGATCACAAGTTCAGAGCTAGCTTAAGAAAAAGCAAGGTACTAAGTAACTTATTGTTTCTAATAAATAGAAAACAGGGCTGGGGATGTGGCTCAGTGGTTGAGTGCCCCTAAGTTCAATCCCTGGTACCCCCCCAAACAAACAAACAGATAAAAAACAAAACAAAACAAATCTAGGATCTCATCGGTGTGCAAAAACGGTTTATTTCTTCTCCTATCAGTGTGGACTCCAGTCTGCATCACAGTTTCTTTATCTGGGGATCCAGACTAAAGGAAAAGGTCTTGTCTGAGTCTGTGGCAGAAAGAGCATTGGCAGAGCCACAAGATGGCTACTGCAGTATCTGGCCAGATGTCACGCACATCAATTTTACATTGCTTTCATCCTAAGGCATGTGACTTGGTGTGATGTTAAGCTCGTCCGGTTGCGGAATGTGCCTTTCCCAAAAAGGAACACTGCAAGTCTCATGGCCAAAGACAGGTCACACGGCCCTCTTTTAGGAAAGGAAATGAAAACGAATACTTGATACGTAAAACATCACCTTCATCACCCTTTGTCTGTTTTGAAGGACTGTGGAAGTAAAACTTGATACTTTGGAGATCAGGCTATGTTTTTCCCCTCTTCTTTATACTGAAACACGAGTGGCTAGTTGTGAATCCCAAGCTTTAGGTTTCACAAAAATCACCAGGACAACTTATTAAAAATGCAGATGCTCAGTGCCACCTCCCCTCCATCCCATCCCCATTGTTATTTCTAACATGGTAGGTTAAAAGTGGGACCAGGAATCTGCTTAAATGTAGATTCTTTAAACAGAAGCATGTCGGCTATCTGTTGTGGAACCCTGGCCCAGCATCCAGAGAAGTAAAGGGTTTCCATAACATTCCAATCCTTAATTTTCCATATTTCCTAGATTCACCAGCCTTGTCCCAAAGTTTCTATCATTTAACATCCTTGTTATTTTTTCCTGTTCCCACTCAAAGCGGAAGGAGAATTTGAGAGAAATTTCCAGTTGTCATGAAAGATAATTAATATTATCAGGAGGGAGATATTTGTCTTGTAGACATCCTGCCTCTGAAGAATGAGGAAGGAGATCCTCAGAAGGTCACTGATCTATGGATCCACTACCATCATTTCAAGATAAAAGGTTTTCAGAAAAGACCATCTCTGTGGTCTCAGCTGATTCAGACTCTACCAGGATGGAACTGGGGTTCTGTAAAAAGGACTCATAGATTTAAATGGGGAAATGAAAAGACAAGAAAGAAAATGGAGGAAGAGGAAGTGGGGAGGGGAAAAAGGGAGGGGAAGGGCAAGTGCAGGAAAGCTCTCTGGGTGGCCTTGGATAACCCAGTTCTCAGCCTGGTCTCACTTAAAATTCTCAGGAATAACTATAGAGTGTGCTGGGAACCTAACACCTTGAGATAAGGAGAAACAAACTTCTCTGCTAGCCCTTTACTTCAGAAATCACTGTGCAAATAAGAGACGTACCCATCACCTCCCTGTGGTTACTGTACAGCTGTTATTTAGTTAACTCATGGACAGCAAAGCCTGAAATTGTGTTGCCTCCATCTCTCCCTGTGATTAACTCGTGACAGTTTACACAACAAATGATTGAAAGAGGGAATTGTGCAACAGATGAAAGTGTGGCAGAGAAATGAAAAGTAATACGGCCAGATATGAAATGAGATGTGAAAGACGACGGCTGACCGTGGGTGTGTTGACACTGCTGCCGTTGGAGAGATTCTAGATAGGAGCCCCCGGAACTTACTAAAAGAGAACTGAACATAAAAGAGAAAAGTAGTTTTGATGAACAGGATGAAGATATCCGAGAGGAAGCGAAGCTGGCTAGAAACACTTCACATAAAAAAACTTTAAAAAGCTCTTGGAGATATTTCAAGGTGTTGAAAGCACAAAGAATAACTTGTTAGAAGCCAATCAAACTGAGGAAGGACTATATCAATTGTCCCAGGCATTACAAAGATGCTTGACCATACTGTTAGTGATATGGTAAGAAGAACCATTCACCCTACTCTTGGTGAGTTTTGACAAAGAAGCATAATTGCAGTTAATATACAAATGAAATTTGAGCCAGGTTATTGAGGTACTGGTGTTATTTAAACCATGATAGTTGAAATATATACATCTGTATGTGTACATACACACATGTATATGAATATGAAAAGGGTTGCCAGTATCTGTGTGTATATTAAGCATGCATTTCTATTCTGTTTTTCTTGTTTTATTTTTATTTTTGACTGGCACACAATAATTGTACATATCTATGGAGTAAATATGTTTTCATATATGTCTGCATTGTGTAATGATCAAATCAGATATTTCCCCTCCTCCTCCCCTGTCCCTCACCTGCTCCCTCCCTGCAGATATTTTCTCAAATCAGATATTTCCTCCTCCTCCTTATCTTCCTCCTTTACCTCCTCCTGCACCTTCTTTTAGTACTGAGGGTAGAACCCAGGGCCTCACAGATATGAGGCAAATGTTGTACACTGAGCTACACCCCCGCCAGACTTTTTGATTTTATTTTGAGACAAGGTTTCACTGAATTGCCCAATTTGGCCTCAAAATTGTGATCCCCCTGCCTCAGCCTCCTGAGTAGCTGGGATTATAGGTGTGCACCACCATGCCTAGCAACATTTATAATTTCTTTATGGCATAAACATTCAAAATCCTCTCTTCTAGCTGTTCGGAAATATATAAAGCATTATTGATAATTATAGTCAGCCTACTGTGCAGAAGTTATCACTCCTATGTGAACCTAAAAATGTTTCTCTCAAAGAAGTAGACAGTAGAACAGTTATTACCAGAGGCTGGGGGAAAGAGAAAGGTAGGTCTAGAGGTAAATGTCATATTTAGATCGGGGTGACCAGTAGTTTCAACTTCATCATCCTTAAGGAGAAGATCTCTTAATTTTTCTTTAATCAGTGAGACACATTCATACAAGTGAGCACCATTACACGGAACTAGAAGACAAATTTATATTGTGTTAGCCCCTAAATTTGTGGTAATACAAATTATATGCAATTATCCAAAATAAGAAAAGTCTGAGAAACTGTCACAGCCAAGAGGACTCTTAGGAGATTTGGCAACTAAATGCAATGTGGTGTCTTGGATGGGATCCTGGAACAGTATAAAGGCCAATCTGTTTCTCTACTATTCAGAGCACATCGTCGCTGTCTTTTAAACATCAGACTCCCTCTTTCCCAGAGAAGTTGATTGTATTTTTCCTTCAAGGCCAGACTCTCTTTGCTTCTTGAGGTGAGCAAATGATTAGAAGTAATGAACTCATGGAGGAGGCCTGCCTTCCCCTTCCAGGGACCCATAAGAGAATCCTGAGACTTGGTCCCAACTTCTTTTTCTTCCTTGGTCATCAAACCCAACAGTTTTCTCTCCTTGAAGCTTGTGAATCTGCCTCTGCTCTCAGTCTCCATGGACCTAAACTTAGGCATTTTCACCTCTGCCCCAGGATGTTGATATATTTTACACTGTTAACACTATGTTCCAGGAACTTCTTTTAGCATCTTACACATAATAACTCATTTAAAACATCCTAACAACTCAATGAGGCAGGTAGTATTTTTATCATTTCCACTTTATAATTGAGAAACTGAGACAGCAACTTAAAAGTTATTTGGCCTGGTAAGTGACAAGGGAAAGGATTTGAAACCAAGCACTTGAGCTGCAGAAATGCTTTATAGCATTCATTCATTCATATATTCAAGATATTCATTCATTTAGCCAACATCCATTGAGTGCCTGCTGTATTATGTATTGTACCAGAGGAGAAAGAAATGTTTTCAAAAGTAAGGACAGAAATGTGGGGGTAAAAGTAAGGACATTGAGGACTGGGTTCAGATCTAAATAAGGAAGGCATGGGAGAAATTGAAAAGATGCCCCTTAAAGTGTTGTGTGAGCAGTTACCTGGGAAACAGGGTGCTGCATACGAAGGGTAAAAGCATCTTGAGTCAGAGGCAGTGGTGATAACTAAGACATGGTGGCATGAAATGACTGGGGTGCTTGGACCGCTTCCATTGGGGGGAAGGAAGGAATAAGACAAAGAGTTGAAAACACAGGAAGGATCAATGTAGGGGACACAGACTGAGTTCTGCCAGCGAGATTTGAGTGTCTGTCAGATTCCCACGCTTGTGTCTGGGATGTTCTCCAGAGCACCACAGAGTGCTCATTTTTCCTCTTAATAAGGCAGGTCAATTCCTATTCACTCCTCCATTGGAAAAAAATAGCCCCAGTAGAATGACTCCATCTTAAATTCTTTCTTGAGAGAGAAGTACCTCTCGATTCAGCTCTGCACATTTTCACAGTGCTGGACATCATGAGCCACGGCAAAGATGAGAGGGAAAAAGAGATTTGGGTTTTAGAAGTGCAGCCTCTGGAAATCCACAAGCTTCTTTCCACAGCTCGTAAGAGTGCACTGTGCTCTCTTTGAACTTATTTATTTTTTGCATGAAAGATCTTAAATAGTGTAGAGACTTGAAAGCTGTCTGACATGTCTAATGTTATACATTGCATCCTGTGCTAATGGGCAGGACTTAGGGGCACTGCTACTTAATGGTCAGGGCAGGTTTTCTGACCTCTGACTTGTGAGATTTTTCGACCACACTATGTTCTTTCTGACCCCAGATAAATTCTGGTGTTTCTCTTTTGATGTACAAATTTTCTTTACTCTGAGTATTACACACATTTTTCTCTTCTAGAACCTTCTTCCTCCCTTCTTTTTACCTGTCAATTCCTATTAACCCTCAATATCTAAGCTCAGAGCTTCATCCTCTGCTGAGGTACCCCTCCTACCTACCCCTTCAATAACTGTATTTCATCTACTATGGTACCTATATTCTACAAAATGAATGTGCACCTGTTTGTTTTCACTATGAAACTGAAATCCTCCTGACCGTGGGGGGACATGTATTTTGCTCTCTCTGCTGCTTCAGTGGGAAGTTCAAAGTGTTTCACAACTCTTCTAACTTATTGAAGACTCAAAGTCCTGTTTTCCATGTGATTCCAGCCACTGAAATCTTTCCTTAGCTTTTTCAGCCTCTGAGATGTATTACAGTTCCCAGGGCACATAACAGAGAACCTAAAGGATGCTTTTATGATTTGGGAACTAATGAATGGATGGATGATGTATTCTCTTGTATTTCTTTGTTTGAGGAAGAGATTAATTTGTACTTATTCCAATAGCCCCACAATGGCTTGCACATAGAGACTGCATTCAGTGCCCATGAGCTGTTTCAGTAGAACAGCTGGCACTGTTTTTTTGTGATAATATTTGACATTGTGATTACATTAGTATTGATGTTGGTGTTTAGACAGGTATTTTTCAACGCTAGTCTAACACATGACAAGGGAAAACACTGCTATAACTTATGAAATTAAGTATTTGAGAAGTGATACAAAGTGAGCCATAGCAATTCTAGTTTTGTTCAGGGAGAAAAGATATAAAACCTGAGATATGGAATCCACTTCTGGAACCATAAGATGGTAATTTACAAGTTACTCCCAAAATTTCCTATCCAATGTCCAGCGGGATAATTCCTGTAATATCTGTGAAGTGAATATCTCGTCACCTTACAATAATTAGAAAACTCCAAATCATTTTTTTTCCTTTGGTACCAGGGATTGAACTCAGGGTTACTCAACCACTGAGGCACATCCCCAGCCCTATTTTGTGTTTCATGTAGAGACAGGGTCTCACTGAGTTGCTTAGCACCTCACTATTGCTGAGGCTGGCTTTGAACTCACGATTCTCCTGTCTTGGCCTTCCAAAGTGCTGGGATTACAGGCATGCATCACCACTACCGGCTCTTTTTTTTTTGGTGGTGCTAGGGATTGAACCTAGGGCTTTGTGCATGTGAGGCATGCCCTCTACGAACTGAACTATATCCACACACCTATAATCCCAGCACTTTGGAAGATTGAGACAGGAGAATTGTAAGTTCAAAGCCAGCCTCAGCAATGGTGAAGTGCTAAGCAACTCAGTGAGACCCTGTCTCTACATAAAACACAAAATAGGGCTGGGGATGTGGCTCAGTGGTCAAGTACCCATGAGTTCAATCCCCAGTACCAAAAATAAATAAATAAATAAACCTCCAAATCATAATAACAGTATTAATAACTACCTTTTCTGAGATTCTAATCTGTGTGGAGCACAGCTCTGGTTGTTGTATATATGTCATCTCATTTAGCTCTTGCAGAAACCACATATTATTTCCTCCATTTTACTAAAGAGTAATAACCAAGGCAGAGAGAACGTAAAATAAATTAACTAAATAAGAAAAACAAAACAACAACCTCAAAAGAAGTCCAAAGTCCACATCTAGCAGTTACTGCTAGTGGTGAGATTTTATATTATTGTTTCTATGACTACAAAATTCACGTCCTTCCTTTTGTGTGTGTGTGTACTGGGGATTGAACTGACCCCTGAGCCACATCCCCAGCCCTATTTTGTGTTTTATGTAGAGACAGGGTCTCACTGAGTTGCTTAGCACCTCGCCCTTGCTGAGGCTGGCTTTGAACTCGCAATTCTCCTGTCTCAGCCTCCTAAAGTGCTAGGATTATAGGCTTGCACCACTGTCCCTGGCTTCACAGCCTTTCTTATAGCATATTATACAGGTTCTTTGAGATTATATTTCCTTGTATTTAATGGAAGATTTTGTTTCCCTAACTTTGTATGTTCATTTTAGCTTTGTCTTTTAGATCATCTCAGAAAAATCTCATCCATCTTTTCAGGTTCTTCAGAAATTTGAAAACAGTTGTCAAATAGCCTCTAGTACCTTCTTATGTGGATGGGATTAGTGCCTTTACAAAAAAGACCCAGAAATATGCTTTGTCTCTTCTGCTATGTAAAGATCAAGAGAAAGACAGCATCTATGAACAGGGTGGTCACCTGATGCTGAATCTACCTGCACCCTGACCCTGGAAATTCCTGGACTTCTTGGACTCCACAATTGTGAGAAATAAACTCCTGTTGTTTATATGATACCAGTCCAGGTTATCTTGTTCCAACAGACTGAATGGGTTAAGATGATGTGATGGAGTGAATTGTATTACCCTAAATTCATGAGTTAAAGTCCTACTTTCTAGTACCTTAGAATGCCACCTTATTTGGTAACAACTTAAACTAAGGTCATCAGGATGGAACTTAATCCAAATGACTGGTATTCATATAAAATAGGAAACCAACTCTGCCTGGAGTTCAGATATCCAGCCTCCAGAACTGAGAGACAATAAGTTCTGGTGTTGAAGTCACTGGATCTGTGATGGCTGTTTGTGACAGTGCCCTAGAAAACTACTTCAACATCCATGGAGTCTTCAACTATCTTTGACAACACTTTCTTATCCTTGTGGATTCTGGCTGCAGGCATTCCAATGTATTAAAATCCCACTTGAAGTTTGATGAAAAACTGAAAAGATACAGTCTGACAAGTAGACAGAAGAGAGGAGTGGTTGTTTTTATTTTTTTCTTTTTTTTCTAGTTGCTGTTCCTCAATTAATACCGCATTGTAAGATCTGAAACCACTGACCTAGAATGAGCTTCTGCTTTTCAGAAGCACAAATGATGCTTTCCAACCTCATAGAAGGGACTCTTTCTCTACAAAGTCATCAGTTAATTCATCATAGATTCAAAGTTTGGAGGAAAAAAAAGTAAGCTTCCTGTTTTTTTCCATCTTCTCTCAGATGACGCAGAAATAGAAATATGTCTTTTGTAATCTATCTTGTCTCAGATCACTAAACTGAAGACAACCAAAATAGCCATATGTTTGGAAACAGCAAGTATAAAACATTTCAGAATAAAGAGAGAACTTTTTTAAAGCAGCTTCTAGTGAGAAAAAGGATCTGGCCACAACTATAATGGGATTCTTTGGGTAAACATATTAAAAGTAGCACTTCTAATTAAATATATATTCAACAATATCAGAGTGAGAGTTGAATGACTTTCTTAGGTCAGGACTATCTTTCCAGCTAAATGATTACTCTATAGAAGGAATATACATCATGATGTTGACCCTCTCTTTTTAGGTAGTGTAGCTTATACACTCTTTATACACTCATAGATATGTATGTTACATAAATACATATATTACCAGCCTAAAATACTATACTACTTTTAGCAACATTTTTTCTTGTAAAACTAAATAACTTACATAAGTATTAAGCATACCTTTGTGTCAACACTGTGGTCCAAAGGAACTCTCAAATCCGATTTCAACATTTCATATAGAGACATACATGAAATACAGGGCTTATCTTCACAAACACATTCACATATTCTCACTCCTAGACATACAGTGTGGTCATCTTCTATGCAAAGTTGAAGTTGTATGATGTGGCACATTAGATTTTCCTCACTTTATGTGCACAATCTAATGCAAATTCAACACCCCCTTCTCAATTTTCAAGAACTGTATTATTTGAGAATACTTATTTGAAAGCCAACACAAATGAACAATAAAATGAGTTGATGCTACTGTCACAGGATAATGCCACCTTATCCTTTACACAAACCACAGCCATCCTTGCCTGTCTCCTGCTACCCACACTATTGGTGACACTTGCATGGTTCCCCAGTGACTTTGAGTGGTTCTTATGCTGTTCCTATCCATTGTGATACTTTAAGAGCTCTTTTACACCTTACAACAATGTCATGAAATTATTTGCTAAGTAGTAAATCTTATGCTAATACTAAAAACACTCTAGAATATCAATTATGTTAGAAAGGAAATTGAATGTTAATACAAAATATGCAGAAGACTGTGGTTGATGTCCTTCTCAGATGGCTTCCAATGATCTCCAGGTTCTGGTATTCACAGTCTTGTGTAATCTCCACCCTTTGAGCATGAGCTGGACCTAGCAACGCACTACTAACAGATAGAAGATGGTAAAAGGGGTGGGATGCCAACTCTGAGGTTAAGTGACAGAAGATTGACTCCAGTCTTCTTGTCTGTCTTCAGCTCTTCTTGTTTACATGTTTTAATGAAGCACATTGCCATGTTCTGAACTGCCAAATGGAGAGGCCCATGTGACAAGGAACTGAGAGCGACCTCTGACCAATAGCTAGTGAGGAAATGAGGTTCCCAGCCCAGCAGCTTGGAAAGAACTAGATCCTTCTAACATCCATGTTCCAAGTAGGCTTGGAAGTTAATCCTTCCCTAGTTGAGGTTAGAGATGGTTACAACTCCTCTTGGCCCTTGACTGTCTCATGATAGTGAGCAACCATAGTCCAGAGGACCCAGTTAAGATATCCTCAGGTTTTTGACTAATAAAAATCATGTTAAGAAATACTGTTTTAAGTCACTATGTTTTTGGGTAATTGGTTGCACAGCAATAAATAACCAACTCAAGGAAAAATGCCTTTATGTGTTTTTGTTTTTTTACTCTTAATGGAGAGGAGCAGACTCTATGATATGCTGAGATAATGCTGAGAAAAGAGTGGCACGAAGTTAAAAATACATTATACCGGCTTTAGAGTTAACCTTCAAGAGTGCATTTCCTCACTTTACATTTTTTTTTCTTTGAGAACATTAACTTTCACTTGAGTGAATTTGGAATTATGTGTGATGTTGTAGAACCCTTCCCTCCCTTACTCGGAAAGTGACTTGATTCTGTATACTTTAACTGTAGTGATCATATAGCAGAATCTTGTTTTGTATAACCCAAAATGGAACTTTTTGGAAAGAACTTCCAGATATACAAAAGTGTCATCCTTGAACTGTTGGTAATTATAAACTGAATCTTTCTCCAAATAAATATACCTTAAAACTCTGACATAAACAACAAAACATGCTGATAAGACTCAGTTTGGTGCTTGCTATGCTCAGAGAAGTCAACCACAGTCTGAGTGCTCCGCAAGAGCCAAACTCAAGTACCGTGTCACAGATACAAGAAGGAACAACGTGAAGCCAATGCTTTTCATGACTTGTTTGGTTTTGTTTTTTAGGCCTAAGTTTCTTTCACTTATGAGTTTGACTTCCTTTGGAGGCCGCATCAACACTTTCAAGCAATTCAGATGCCAGAGTCAGTCATCATTTGCTCCGTGAGCAGAAATAGCTATGCAGACTTTCAACTCCGGTTAACTTGGGTTGACAGAGTTACTGAATCTGCAAGCAGTGAGATGCTTCCTTCTGCCTAACTTTAAGACCAGGCCTTGCAGATGTTTAATTCATACACTAGCTTTCTGAGGTCAGGATTATTATCCTATTTAGAGGATCTGGGCACCAAGGCAGAAAGGTCAAGTCATTTATCCTAGGTCGCAAGAGGGATCAGTGTCTGATCTCGGATTACAGTTCAGAAAGCCTCAGATTCCAAGACCTATGCTCAGACTGCATACTTGAAGTTGACTTGGCCTACTTAAACTAAAATCCTCCCTCCCTCCCTCCCGCCCCCAGAGCCCTCTGTTGAGTATTTGAACTACTGTCAGCAAATGTGAAGGAAGTCTAGAGACAGCCCAGAAAATAGACCAGACATTGGCTGGTTGCAGTCAGGCTTCATTATAGCTTAACAGGCAGTTTTCCCTCCAAAATTGGTTTTCATATAGGAATATTTCAAAAGGCTTTTTCTTTTCATGTAGAGATATTAAGGCAATTTAGTTAACCTTCGTTATTCTTCATCTGATACACCAGAACTCTATAGGAGCATAGGACATGTCAGCAAAAGGAAATGCATACTAGTGTGGATAATATTACAGAAGTTTACATGGCTTTCCATTGAGAATTTTTCCCAACAGGGGCCTCCATGTTAACCAACTACACTCACAGTTTCCAGAGTTTTTTGAAGTACATGTTGCACAAGAAGATATAAAGAAAAATGCATGCATGTGTGTGTGTGCATGTATATATGTATGTGTTTGTTATTAGCATTAATATTGGTAACATAACAAAGTTCCTGAGCTTTGTGAAAAGAGAAAGGTAAGTTCAGAGAAATATTTTTGAAATACTGGACTTGGAGGCAGAACAATTGAGTAGTTTTTTTTCTGTCTTCAATCTTAAGCAAATCTGAATCTTTCTGAAGGTGGAAAGGCAAATCAAATTGCTCCTCGTTAAAGAGTCGGTATGATGGGAAAGATGGATAGATCGTCAGCTATGATACAGTGTGTTTCCCGCTATATTGGTGTGAACACAAAAGCACTCAGGGAGCATAGAAGTAGCATCATTTAAACCTGACCTTGATTTCTCACTGCATGCAAAACAAAGTATTTTAATTGGAATGACCCTTGTAGACCTGTGGTGTAAAACTTCACAGCCTGCATGAGACAGGATAAGTCCTGGATGACTAGACCATTTGAGTGACCAGACTACGTGGCAAAAGTTACAGGAGATGAAGATAGAAATGAAAAAGAGGAAAAATCTGGGACTAGGCCTATGAGATCCCTTGAGAAAGAGGCTTGAGAAAACAGCCATGCACTTATTTGAATGTATAATAAGGCAACATGATCAGATCTAGCAGAGACAGAGGCTAAAGACATGGTACCTAGAGAGAGTTCTCAGTCAGCGAAACAGAACTGTTTGAAAGACAGACAAATATACAGGTAATTACAGAGTAGTGAGGACCATGAAAGAATGCACTGGAGCAGAGAGGCAGAGAGACAGGGTATCTAATCTGGTCTGGGAGGGTGAGCAAAGACTTTTTGGAGAATATGCCTCCAGTGAGTTATGATGGAGAAAGGAGGAAGGGAAGGAGCAGAAACAAAGCCTATATACTTAAGACAGGGAAATGAGATTCCTGCTTTAGATTACCCATAAAGCTTTGTGGAAATTTCACTTACTTTTCCAATTTACTTGAGCCCAGTGGAAACATGAAGCACCCCAGGCCTATGAAGTATGGTGAGGGCATCAGGGAAGAGAGTCAAACAGAGAAGTAAGAAGCCGTCTTCATGTGAGTTACAGGGACACCGTCAGGATTCAGACGGTAGGGTACTATGCCCAGGGCATTCCCCTGCTTAGGGTCAGAAGAGGTGAACATGAGGTTGTTCAATTAGATTCTAATTGTTTGTCTTTTCATTTGCATTCCTGGTCCGAAAATAATACATTATTTTTTTTTTAATTAATTGATCATTGAAAAACTAAGAAACAAGGAATGGAGGATGAGGCTTAAGAAAATTGATATGGAAGGGGAGAGAACACTGTTGTAAAGGGAGGGACCTGGGCAGGCAGCTGAAAAGTAGGCAGAGGCTGGATGCATCTCAGTAGCTCCATTGTTAAAAAAAAAATGGCACTCAAAGAAGTCTAGAGTCATAGTTTTTATAGTTAGTTATGAAATACACCTTTTTCCTCTCAATATTTATTATTCTCATTATTACCTCCTATTCAAAATTCTCTGCTGCTTCTCCATGCTTTAAAAAAGAACTTCAGTTTTTCTCTTTTAAAGGTACAATTACTTTGAGGAAAGCACGTTTTTACAAAATATTTTACAAAGTACCATTGTAATAAAGAAGCTTATAAATCATTGACATTGATAGGAAAAGAATGTGTCATTTTGACCAATAAAGCAAAGAGGTATCTAATCTCATATCTTAATAACAAATTTAATATTCAGCTGTCTAGGTTAATTACATGACAATTATACGCACATACCATTTCTTTTTGAAAATCTTGAAATTTCAAATGCAATGTTTCTATGCCAGATGATGGTGTAAGTATAAAAACATCCCAATAAAATCCATATCCTCTAACATTCAAGCATGTTAAGGCTTTTCTCCCTTTGCTTTAAACATGAATATTAAATATTTTGGCTAATGCCCTTTTAGGGCTCTCTTTAATAAAACAAGTCCTTTAGTTACAATCTCAATTTTAATAATTTTAGGATGTTAAAAATTGTTTATGATTTTCTCTATAAGTGCACTGTAAATTAAAAAATAAAAGCATATGACAGTAATAACACATCTTCAGATTTTTAAAGGAGGAGAAAATGTGATCACATCTAAACAAGAGTTCTGCATATGATGCCACAGTTTGGTAAAAGGGCTGCTTCTTAGACCAGATGTTCAGAATCTGCAGGCATGTACAGTGAATATCCAAGCAGCAAAAAGAAAGTGGTACAGTTAACTCATGAATGGACACTTCCATTGTAATTCTCTCAGCATAAGTAAATTTATCTAAGGATGCTGTCTGTAATAGGAGAAACCATAAATAAAGCATATCATTTGGTTTCTTGATTCCAGAAAGAGGAACTCTGGTCAAACATGAGTATTGGAATGAGAAATCTAAAAAAGTACTTTAAAATCATCAGGAATTGGGAATGTCTTAAAAACATCTTATTGTAAATCCAAGATAAATGGCTGACATATATTAAGAAGGTGAAGCTATTAAAAAAAAAGGTGGAGATATTAAGTGAAATCCTTATATAGTTAAGTTGTAAAGTAAAAAAAAAAAAAAATCACTCTTTGGGGAAAATAAAGCCTCAGTTAACTGAGGACCAAAGAGATCACAAACTGTGGCAAAGCATATCAATCAGAAATCAAATCAATCCATATTTTCTTAGATTTAATTTGCTTATTGATACACAGGATCGAAGAAAGTGGGAGGCACTTCCCCTGCCCTGAAGGAAGCCTATTATCTTGGGGAAATAAGATAGATGATAGAAAACACTCAAGAATAGTGTGAAGCAATTACAGGCAAGAACAGGATAATGTCATTGAAACTGTAACTGCTAAAAGAGACATTGCTATACACAGGGGTATGCAAGGGACTTCCTGGAAGAGATAGGAGTAAAGGATGGATTTTCATGTAATGTAGCATTTGGGGTGATCAAGAGGAAAGGGAGGACATTTATATATTGGGATTAGGAAAATTAGAAGACAAGTTAAAGGAAATAAAACACGTCCAAGAGAATAATGCTGAAACACACCAAAAGCAGAGTGTGCACATGAAACCAGATCATCATTTAGTTCTCACCTAGCAGTCAGCCTCTGAGCATTTACTGAGGATAGTATGTGCCAAGCTCATTGCTGTTGGCAGTGGAGAAATATGAGATGTTGAAATTTCTGCATTCAAGGGGCTTATTTTCTTGTGTAAGAGATAAGAGCATTACATGGAATTATTTGTAATATCTTATGGTGTACCGTAAGCTTCTATGATGTTTGTGTGGCATAAATAGAACTTAGGAAAAATGGAGAAAAGGACAGTAAGAATCAATGGCTTTAGGAGGCAATTTGATGACTTAAACTTTGAAAGATGGCTAGAATTCAAATACACACCACAGAGCTGGGAGGCCATTTCTAGAAATTAGCTGTGCATGCTCTTATGTGACTATTCTTTTGAGAGACTACATCTATAGAGGAACCCAGATTAATTCTGCTTGAATAAATGACTTGTTTTGGACAACTCTGTGCCAAGTTCATATTCCCATGGTGATTTTTTTCTCTTTAATTTTCTTTTTGATTATAGATAATGATGCCAACTGTCCATTCAACCCTTGAGGCATGGGAATTTCTGAAATCTAAGGCTTCCTGGTATTGTTCAACTCAACCAAAGAGAAATTATTGATGATAAGAAACATTGTGTCGTTTTCTAAAACTCATTTAAGTATTAAAACTTGTAAAATAATATAACTTAAGATGGAGTATTTACTCTAATATTATTTATTCATTTAAAAATTACATTTGACCTTTTAAGAAACACATACCATCAGATATACTACTTTTTAGTAAAAATCTTTTCCAGTTTTTGGGAAACACAAGTGTCACAAACTATCTTGTTTCTAGTCTCCAAGACTATTAAGAATTTTTCAAAAGGAACCCGAGCCTTGAAATTTGAATGTTTGATTATACTTTTAAGTGGATTATTACTATCATTATTATCTTAAAGTGTGTTTTTAATTGTGTTCCATTTGTATACAATGAACCGAAGAGCATTCTGCTGTCATGTATAAATGATTAGAACAAATTTTTTTAGAAGTTAGGGAAAAAAAGAAATGGGAAGTTAGAGAGACATGTTTAGGAAGTTCAATAGAAATATGTTTATTGCATGTCTGGGGTAAAGAGGAAGACAAAAAAATGACTTTGAAAATTCAAGTGGTAAGATGTTTGTGGTATAAATAAAAATACAACAATGAAACAATGTGTTTTTAGTAAATTTGTACGATTTGCACAATGTGAGTGGAATTGGTGATTGTTTTGAATAGAATCTGAAATACAAATATAAACCCATGTATTCAAATTAAAAGCATGGAATATCTATGGCACTCACAGCACGCAGGGAGATGCTTGTGAGGAGATAATGAGATGTGGATCCCTGAAAACATAGATGGTAAAGGGGTGGGCCCATGACTAACTGAACTTTCCATTCCTAAGAAAATCTCAGATCCTGGTTCAGTGATTGATCTTCTGGAAGATGACAGAGGTTAGAACATACACATATCATAGTTAGGAACCTTCAAACACATCCTGCCATACCTCTGGTTTTATTCTAGTCTAAAGTGAACATATTTCATGATGAAGGCTGGAATTGCTCATGTTAGGCTGAAAGTGATGGAAAGAAATTTAAGCTCTTTATTCCAACCCCTCTGCAGGGCTGAGCGTCTGGTGCAGGGGGAATGGGCTCAGGAAAGGCCAGGTTCATGAGGGATGGTTGCAGCTTGCTTCTCTCCCTTCATCATAGATTTGACTGAGCATAAATGCTGGGCTGTGGCTACATTCTCTTCTGAAACAGTGACTTGGAAAGTGCTATTGTCCTTTGGTTTCCCAACAGTTGACAAACTAACTGCTAAATATAATGGGGGATACATAATATATAAATGATAACTTTAGATATAATCATTTGCAAACCAACATGAAGGACTTCATGCATATTAGCAGATACATTTACAAGTCGGAATGGAAAACTGACAGGCTTAGGTATCAAAAAGATCATGAATGAAGTTTCCAATCCACTACTTCTTATCTTGGGTGAGTGATTTAGTCTCTTTTAGGATGGAATTTCTGGTCTATTAACTGGGATTAATAAACCTGATCACACAGGCTTGTTAAGAGAATTCCATGAAATGATCCATCTGCCTTGGTGAATGCTCAATAAATATTAACTCCCTTATCATACTCAATAAACTATTGCTCATTGAAAAGTGGGATTGTCAGTAGAAGGTGGAAGTTCCTGGCAATGAATACTAGCTGGAAAATCCCAGATAATAAGAATTACAGATAAAAGAGGCAGTATTTCAACTACTTTCCTTTTTATTAATCACATGCACCCAAACCTTTTGGTACTTCATTGAAAGGTGAAAAATTGTAATTAAATGGGAATTGTACCTTTATAATCAAGCATGAGTAAAGCTTGTAAGACCACAGACAGATGAGTGTTAAGACTTCTATTTGCTAAGTGGCTCACTACTTGCACTTTGGGGAAATGGCTCTTTCATAATTTTAAACAGTTTGTGAATTCCCCTTCAAGGCAAGATCCTCAAGGGGAACTGAATATAACCTCTGTCTAATTCCACTTGGTATTTCATTTCTCTTTTGTTTGCAAGGTATTAATTATTAAATGTGCTTCATATGGATAATTATACTGCATCTTATTTATTAATGACTCACTATTAAGCTTACACTTAATATCTCCAGAGGTTCTCAGATCTCTATTTTTGCAGGTCATTGCTGTTTTTATCTTTGCAAGACCAAGAGCTGGGGAGGTTTCAAGTTTTGGGGTTTAAGGTAGATGAGTCTTGATAGTGTGATTACCCATGACAGAGTTCATTACCACTAATGGAGTCACCCATGCAGCCAAAGAGAAAAGTGAGCCTGCGAAATAGTGAAGCAACAGGCAATAAATTATTTCACCAGAGGAAAGCAATCATATGTAAGAGCAGTAAATGGTCAGAGCCAAGAAGAAAGGTATATCTTTTTATTTTGCCTGAAGTGTATGTCTCTTTTGGTTCTTTTTCAAAAAGACAGATCTCATTTGCAAAGAGGAAAGAAAAGAAAAGAAATTTATTTCTTCTTTGGATCAGTGTGGACATGGCAAGAGACAAAAAATAATCAAGGCAAAAACTGAATGTACTCTGGTGCTGCTCCCTCATTTTCTTCTTTGTGCTTCTCTCAAGCTGAGAATTACACCTGAATCCTTACATTCAAAATGTCACCAACATAGGCTGCAAGTTTACATTCTCAGAGTATATTCACTGTTTTGTCCCAGAGGAGAAAAATGTATGTCCTAACTGGTAAACATTCATAATGTGGGCTTTAGAGAGAGATTTAATTAACAACAACAAACTCCATAAACCTGAGGTCTACGATGCCCATATGGCACTTTGGAGATCACGGTGCCTTAGGTGCCTTGTTCTCCCCTAGTCAGTAATCACTCCCTGGGTTCACTCAATCACATCCCACTGAGCTACAGCTCCTCTGCCTCTGCACCCCAGGGGTCTCTTGCAATTGCTTTCCTGTGGTTTACTACTTCCCAGCGCCCCTACTTTGGAGTCTAAGCCCTCCTGAGCTTCACCTCAAGTAACAGAAATTCTTAATGAGCCTTTTCTCATGCGTAAGAAGGAAAGCTTCCCTGTTGCTCCAAAACTCAACTGAGATTTTGAAGCTCCTATCCATCCCTGAAATTAAAAAAGCCAAAATCTTTCATCCAGGTAATTAGACTCTCTAGTCTCTCTTCTACTTAGCCAATGGAGTCATCCCCCACTCATCCAAGGTAAAGCACTATCCTTCATGGTGATTCCAGTTCAAATATCTGGGGCATCCATTTTGCATAATTTGGTGGGGGGCAGTAAATTTAGTCAGGAAAGAGAGTGGGTTTTCTGTGAATTTTTTCCCCAAGAGGTGAAATGCACTCTTTTAAAATGTTTGATTTTAGAATGGTTTTAGATTTACAAAAAAATTGCAAGATAATACAGAGACTCCATGTCCATCCCTTTTCCAGGATCCCCTATGGTTCCCATTTTACATTACTATGATGTAAAATTAGATGTCTCCTCTAATGGCCAAAATCTGCATGTCATCACAAACTCAACTCTGCATTTGATCTAGATTTCACTCTTCCCTAACTTTCTTTTTCTGTTCCAAGATCCCACACAGGATGCTACATTTCATTTAGTTGTAAATGGTGTTTAGTCCTCATTTAGTTGTAAATTTGTTTAGTCCTTCATTTAGCTGTAAATGTTGTTGTTATGACTGTTTCTCTGACTTTCTAAGTTTTGGTGACCTTGACAGTTTTAAGAAATACTAGTCAGGTATTTGATTCACTGTCCTTCAAATTTGGATTTATCTGAGATTTTCCTTCATGATTAGACTTGCATTGTGTGTTTTGGGAGAAGGATCCCAGTGAAGTGCCATTCTCTTTATATCTTATTAGATCCATAGGCTCATGACCTGTCACTAAAGATGTTAACCTTGGTCACCTGGCTGAGTTGGTGCTCCCAGGTTTCTCCACTGGAAAGTCCTTTTCCTCCTCTCTCCCCTTCCCATGCTCTATTTTTTGTAAGCAAATCAGTAAGCCAGTAAGCTCAGCTACCAGTCAAGGGATAAAGAGTTCATCTTTGCATACTTGAGGGGGCTATTTATATAAATTATTCCTAATTCTTCTATAAGAGAGATTTGCTACATCTCCATATATTTATTTATCCAATTATTTATTTGTATCAGTATCATAATCTGTCTCACTGATCAGCTCATGAGCAATGCCTACAGTAATGATAACCCTATTAAATTAATAAATCTTAAATAAACTAATGTAACTATAGGGTCAGAAGGAACACAAATGTTTTATGATAACTTCAGCATTAATCCAATGCAAAAATCCTAGGATCTCTATTTTTTTTGTGTGTGTGTTTTTCATTTTAATCTATAAAAATAGGAAAGCAGTATCTTCCTTCCAGAATTGTTGTGGAATATGCCTCATATAAGCATGATTCTCAGAATGTATAAAATGCTCTGGTAATACTGGTTATTCTTTCTTTCTAGAGATGTTTGTTTTCCACTTTGACAGTTCAAGTTTCTGAGAAACAGACATTCTCAACTATCACAGTAGTTACATGTGTAAATCAGATAATCTGCCTTTTAAGTTACTGAAGATCACACAATTTCCATTTGTAAGTTTTTTGGCTAATGTTAAAAATAAATTCAGTATTTGTAAGACTTTGTTCATTTCTTTATTTAATTTCCCCACCTGTGTCAAGTTTGCTCCTATATTGCTTTTTTTCCTATAGTTTGCATAAGAAAGGGAATAAAATTGTAAAAAGCTTTTTAAAAAATTTTTTTAAAAAATTTGTTGTTTTTAGATATACATGACAGTAGGATGTATTTGGACATATTATGCATACATGGAGTACAACCCATTCTAATTTTGATCCCGTTCTTGAGGTTGAACATGATGTGGCATTCTACTGGTTGTGTGCTCACTCATATATGAGCACAGGACAGTTATGTCTGATTGACTCTACTGTCTTTCTTATTCCCATCTACCCACCCTTCCCTTCATTCCCCTTTGTGTAATCCAAAGAACTTCTATACTTCTCTTCTCTACTCACCTTGTTATAGGTTAACATCCACCGTATCAGAGAGGTCATCTGGCCTTTGGTTTTTTGGGACCAACTTATTTCACTTAGCATGATAATCTCCACTTCCATCCATTTACCGGCAAATGCCATAATTTCATTCTTCTTTATAGCTGAGTCTTATTCCATGGTGTATAAGTAACCCAACCAATAAATGGGCAAAGGAATTGAAAAGGCACTTCACAGAAGAAGAAATACAAATGGTCAAAACATATATGAAAAAATGTTCAACATTTCTGTCAATTAGTAAAAGGCAAATTAAAATTACACTGAGCAAGCTGAGGATATAGCTCAGTTGGTAGAATGCTTGCCTCACACGCACAAGGCCCTGGGTTCAGTCCCCAGCACCACAAAAAAGGGAAAAGCAAAAACAAAACCAAAAACCTACACTGAGATTCATCTCACTCCAGTCAGAATGGCAATTATCAAGAATACAAGTAGAAGTGGGGGGAAAGGTTTAGACACACATTGCTGGTGGGACTGTGAATTGGTGCAACCCCTCTGGAAAGCAGTGTGGAGATTCCTTAGAAAGCTTGGAATGGAACCACCATTTGACCCAGCTATCCCACTTCTCAGCTTATACTCATAGGACGTGAAATCAGCATACTATAGTGACACAGCCATATCAATATTTACAGTGGCTTAATTCATAATAGCCAAACTATGGAACCAATCTAGGTGCCCTTCAACAGATGAATGAATAAAGAAAATATAAATAGCTTTTTTTGGTGATATATAAACTCTTTTTCTCTGTATATTAGAATAATAAAATTGTAAGTATTAGGTAACAGGGTCACCTAAGGTAAGGTGCAGAGATAGTGTTTACCATACTTAAGCACAAAGATTTTTTTGCACTAATTCTGGTTATAGTTTTGTCCCGAGTTAATGCTCAACTATCAGAGAACATCTGAGACCCTTCTGATGATTAAGCTATCAGTACATGCGAGAATTTCTTTAGGCCCTCAGGATTTAGCAGTAAATAAAACAGGTAATGACTCTGGTCTTATGATAAGAAATAGTTAAAAAAAACAATTAAGCATGTGCATCCTGTATTACGTGATAAAAAGTGCTGTGGAGAAATGATGAGAGAAAGGACAGGAAATGCTAGGTGGAGGAAGCAGATGTGCTTTGCTCTCCTTTTGGAAGGACTCTGGGATTTGGTGATTTTTAAGAAAAGCCTGAGGGAAGTGAAGAAATGAGTCATCTGGCATCTGAGAGAACACATTCCAGAAGAGGAAATGGCAGATGCAAAGGCCCTGAGGTGGGAGAAAAATCCAATCCAAGTACTTAAAAAATGAATAGACATTAAAGCAAAGCTTTGATGTGAATATTCAGTATTCACAATCAAACTAAAATGAAGTTAAATTGAATATTCTCATTGTTTTAAAAGAAGCACACTTAAGATGAAAGTGGACTAGAAGTAGGTCCTCCACAATTACTTCAATCTTCAAGACCTTTTTTTATTTTTGTTAACATACCGCTATCCTAAAAAAATAAGTGAATGAAATATTTGAATACCTGGTGACCTCCATTTTATTGCTTTTGCTTAGCAATAAAGATGTTAGTAAGATTGGGTTCAAGAGTCTTAGGCTTTATAAAGGTGTTTTCTTTCCTGGAGAGCATGTAGCTCAGGAACACTCTATTTGTATTATATTGGTGGCTGCGGCTCCCAGCACAGTACACAGATTACCTTGCTAAAACCAGATGAAGTGAGATGAAGCTGAATTTTAATGTGAGAAACAATTTCATGGGTTCTAGCATGCTCCTAAGGAATATATCCTCCAATATTTCTTAAAATCATGAATGAAGCAAGACCATGATATTTATGACCCATTTAGTTCCATATCTGGACAAATTTCAATGCTTTAAAACAATTTTTTTTAATCTTTAAATTTTTACTTCAAAACGTTCACATACAAAAAGAAAAAGAACTTTGAAGTCCAATTTTTTATCTTTTGTCACCATTTCAGGGCTCACAGAGACCTGTGCTTTCATTGCATCAAGTGTCAGACATCAAGAGTGAGGGAAGAGTATTTGTACCTGTGGCTTCTAGAGGGACATGTCTCCAGATGGTTATAGCTGCTGGGAGGTGGGCTATCTTCTTGTGGGTTTCACATACCTCAAGGGGTGCTCTCTTGTGGAAAATAACCACTGTGTCTGAATTGGATCAACATGGTCCTCTTCAGTGTGTTTGTGTGTGTGTGTGTGTGTGTGTGTGTGTGTGTAAGAGAGAGAGAGAGGTATTTATAATTTAGTTTTAAATTTAGGTTGTTCAGTTTATGGTAGGAATACTACATTTGTCTTTGGGAAGACAAGCAAATAGACAAGCAAATACTTTTAAATGATATAGGGTTGATGGGGTAAGGTCAAAATTAAGTCAACCTGTTTCATGATACAAAATATTGCTTTTAAAGATAATCAGTTCTGTCTCATTAATGGAGTTGCTTAGGTTTTGTATCTGTCTGTTTTGTGCAGCTATAATAAAATATACCCCTGGTGACATAATCCCTTCCATTGGGCCCAGTGTCTCATGAGTCCCGCCTCAACACCACCACACTGAGAACCAAGTTTCCCGCACATGAACCGTGTGGGGACACATTCAAGCCCCATGCAACCCACTGCATGTTTTTAAGATAATTTCTTCAAATGGAGATACTTTTTTAAACTTTGAGAAGAAAGAATTGCCCCAAAGTAATGTTCTTCAACAAAGGAGTTATTGTTACCTGTTTTAAAATGCAGAATTCTACTAGTATACGATTATATATATGTGAAGAAGATAAATTCTATCTGTGGAAGAATATGGAGACTTAACTTGTAGTATCTGTGGCTCTCTGTATTGTACACACTCTTACTATGGCCAATGTCAAATTACCAGCAATGTAACCACTGGCTACTGAAAGTCCTCCTCACTGGGAAAGATGAGGAATGTATATATGGTAATATATGACACTGCTATTATGAAGATTCATTTAAAGCAAAATAAAATGAGAATTAGATTAGATTAAAACATTTTCAATGATAAATTTCTAACTTATGAAGGCCAGAGAGAGAGTTTGCTTGGTAAACTCATTAATAATTAATTCAGTAAACACACTATACCTAAGGTTTGAAAGAACAACAGGAGTAGAAACTTACCTCTTGTATGTTAATGTGTTGTGGGAAATACAATAAAAATACAGATTTCAGACTTCCACCCAGACCACGAATATCAGCATCTTCAGAGGCTGAACCTGAGCATATGTTTTTAATAAACTTAGACATCCAGCTTTCATGATTTTATTGTACTGTCATGTTTAGAAATTTCTAGCCCCTATCCTAACACAGAATAAATTGAATTGGCATTAGAAATATCTATTTTCTCTTTACTCAAAATGCAAATATAATCTCCCCCTTCAAAGCATTTATTTTCTAAGCCTGAAGTCTTGCTGTAGAGAAATTCCTTCTCAATGTCCCTTAGAGAAATTCCATCATAATGTCCCTTCCCCAATACTGACCCTCCTCCCTCCCTTTTCCAGTTCTGTCCACAGCGGGGGACACCCAACTGGACAAAGCTAGTATATTTAGCCTTCAGTCATTGCTATACTGTATCTTATGATGTCATTTAAATAAGTAGGACTCAAGTAAAAAATAATTAGACTCATCAGCTGAAACTGTCCAAGTCCCCAAAGCTCCCTTCTGTCCTAATACCACTGCTCAAAACCCCACCCCACGCACTGGGAGTAGCGTGGCCCAAGTGTCTACGGTTCCTGCCTAGAGTGTCCTGCAACCTCCTGCAACCTCCAAGGGGTGCCTGCCTGCCTGGCTCTCCAACCTCCATCGGGGACCTCCAGGCTCCATCCCAGACCATGAGTCACCATTCCTGCCCTTATTGCCTGGTTCTCAAGGCTTGACCGCAAGTGTGGACACTTCCCCATTTTCCAAAAGGAATAATTAATATGAGGCTGTTGTGTTGGGCAAGTGAAGCTTTAGAGACAATGAATATTCATTATAGTACAGAAACTACCACATTTGGATATCAGATGGTGTTCTGAAATTCCTCACTTAGGTCCAACTTTCCTGAATTCCTTCATTCCTTATGCATTTCCTTCGGTCTCAGGCCTTCAACACGGTGCTGGGATTTACCTTCTCCATGATCAAAATCCATCCTCCACCTCCATTTCCCAGATGGTGGGGAAAATTCCTAAGACTCCAGGTGGCATCCAAAGTTGATGATGTTCAGTTATGAAAAATAAATTTGTTTCGTTCATTTCAACAACCTCTCTTCACACCATCCTGGGAACAACTCTGGGTAAAACCAATCGACAAATGTTTTCATAAACCCATGTGCATATTTTAGAACAAGCCATAAAATATGTAAGAGAGCGAGAGAGGGAGGAAAACTGGATTCTTTAGCTCAGGAATCATCTTTCCTTACTATATTCCTAAATACTAACATAGTTGCTGGCACACAACTGTTCTATGCTTGTAGGATGAATAGATAATGTAATATTACAAATTATATTCCTGGCTATTTCAGCTGTTAGTCTGAATACTGAATCAACGGAGAAGTCTAGGAGACAGGAAACACCTGTGTGGGCTGAGAAACGCTGTGTGGTGGGTGTGGTCATCCACTTAAGCAGGCAATTAATTTTTCAACATAATTAGTTATTTAATTGAGCATTCTCATAATATAATGCATTTGAATTTGTAATTAATCTCCATTTTATTTAGAGCATTTTTATATCCATACTCCCAACTCTAATTTAGCAGTAAGTGGCCTTGACTTTTCAAGTGGGTTTTCCACTAAGTACGCACACACACACACAAGTGTCTCACACACTCGATCACTCACACAGGGGACTCAGCAAATTAGAAGTAAAAGTCAGCCACATGAGATGTCAGCAGACAGTTTCTAATAATTAAGTAGATCTTGTTTTATAGAATTTTATTTAAAATAAGAATGGTTAAAAATTTTGACTTCTTTTTCTACATCAAGGATTGCCACATTCTTTCTGTAAAGGGTCAGATATTGCGTGTTTTAGGCTTTGGGACTGTACAGTCTCTGTCCCAGCTTCTCAGTACACAAATTATTGAACAGTTCTAAAGCTTTGTTTAAAAAACAGGCAGGGGAGAATTTTCTCCGTGGGCCATAGTTTGCCAACCTCATAGAGACCCCTTTATGTTATTTAATCTCTTGTCAAATCAAGAGTGCTAGTGCTCTAACTCTGTCCTCCTTCATAAACAATTTATTTCTCTTCTGTCTTTAAATATATATGGCATTTCAATCTCAAAAACATTTTATAATTAAGAAAATGTTATTTTAACATAAGCATCATCTCGCCCTTCTCTCCTCTCCTTCCATGGTCTGCTTTTCCCTAATTGTTTCAGGTGTTAGCTGCCCAGAATCCTCTTGAACCAGAAACCAGTACAATAAAAATTGTACAAAATGCAACAAAAATCTCTGTAGCTTTTCATTGCTTAATTTTTAAAATTATTTAAGTATGTCTTATTCATTAGAGTAAATCTGGGAAATGTAGAAAATTAAAGAAAATATTCAAGACCAATAAATATTTACCAAACATTTCTTATGTGGTGGGCTATACATGTACAAAAAAAAAAATCACTCAAAAAATTTATTATTAAGCCAGGCGCAGAGGTGCACCACTGTAAACCCAGTGGCTCCGGAGGCTGAGGCAGTAGGATTGTGAGTTCAAAGCCAGCCTCAGCAACAGCGAGGCGCTAAGCAACTTAGTGAGACCCTGTGTCTAAATAACATACAAAATATGGGCTGGGATTGTAGCTCAGTGGTAGACCACTTGCCTTGCATGTGTGAGGCACTGGGTTTGATCCTTAGCATCACATAAAAATAAATACATAAAGATACTGTGTCCACCTACAACTAGGAAAATATTTAAAAAAAAATAATAACATACAAAATAGGGCTGGGGATGTGGCTCAGTGGTCAAGTGCCCCTGAGTTCCACCCCTGGTACCAAACAAAAAAAAGTTTATTATTAACATTTACATATACTATCAGCTCTATGTATAGGTTTTAAGAAGTGTTCATACTATACAAAATTGTTTTTTCTTGCCTTTTCAATTGAATTATACAATATAGAAAGCATTTCTCCTATTATGTCAGATCTTTTATAAACATGCTTTAACAATTGCTCTTATACTGTTGGTATGTTATACTTTACTTACTATTTAATTATTTGCAGTATCATAATTATTGTGACAATAGCAGCTTTTTGTATAAAATTTAAGAATTATTTGAAATTATTTCATATTGGCTCCCAGTATGAAATTACCAATTCAAATAACACAAATAGTTTGAAGGCAAATGAAGCCAAATTGTTATGACAAAAGGTTTGTCTATGTTCCCCCAAGCAGGGCACATACTCAGAGGTGCTCTGGAACTCTCTTGGATTGGCTCATGAAGTCTCTGAGCCTCTGGTAAGTGTCTCTTCCCAACCCAGTGTTCAGGGGCATTGAACTGGTAGCTTGAAATAAAAAAATGCAAGAGTATTTAGATGGTGGACATTAGAAAAATGCTATAAATGGATGTTTTCTTGTTTTCCCCCCCTGCAAGGAGCAGGATCACTAAAACACAATTTTTATATCCATTGGATATAAAAATAAAATTTAACTAATTTTTTTGCTAATTTGAAAAGGATAAAATTGATATATATAATATATATCAATTTATATATAATATATATATAAAGGTGTTTTCCTTTTGCTTAATTGCAAGTGAAAAATATTTTCATAACCAGCTGCTTTTCTGTTGTTTTTTTTAAAAGGATTTTTATATGTTTATGCCTGTTTCTCATCAAGGAGGCCTTTGTGTGTTATGTCTATCAACACTCACCTCTTTCTAGCCTTGGCTGCAGTTACTTCTGTAAGTTTATAATACACTAAACTTCTGAAAATGGACACATTATCATGAGTATCCTTGGATCATGCTTAATGCCTAACATTGTTCTTCATATATGGTAAGTGCTCAATAATTACCTTGTAATTAAGTGGCAGAAGTATTCAGTCTTGGATAACTTGTTGTACCTATTTGCTTACACTAAGATTTCTCTTATAGGAACATTTTTAGAAAATAGGAGCTGAATATCACTACATACATTTTATTGCACATTGAAATGGTCTAAAAAAGCTGATTTCATAGAAGCAGATGGAAATAGTAATTTATGAGAAATTATTTCTTAAAGGGGAAAAATCAAGTATGTGTAAGCATTGAAATTACTTTTACATTTGATTTGTTAAAATCTCATGACATTTAACTTATTTACATAAAGAATAAAAAAATAAGGACTTCCTTGAAGCAAAAAACCACACAAAACAAAAAACCTATTGTACTTCTCATCACATTTTAAAATCCTGACAAACTAAGCAGTAAATGTAATGATACTCACATACATTAGGGGAGGACTGGTAGGGAGCTGGTGGAGAGAAGAATGAAGATGGAGAGGGAATTACCAAAAAAGGTTACTGGGCAGTATAGAAAGGTAAGTTCCAGTTTCATCTGATGAAGGTTCTTTTGGACCCGATGAAGTTTTGAAGTATCAGCTTTTGGAGCTAATCCCTTACTTGGGTCTTTAACCAGGGAGTGTAAGTGGCAGACAGGCTAAACTAGATTCTACCCAGAACTACGGAATTGGTCAAATGCTCAGTTCATGTACGTGGTGTGCTTGGACATCCTAAAAAGAAAAAAAGATACCCTATGTGAGTCCAATGTTGGATGATGTGAAACAAGGACACTAGTACTTGAAAATAGACGCCAGAGGGAAAGTCTGTGAATGCCAGGTCACCTAAGGATAGAGGAAGTGAAGTGAAGGGATTGAGGACTGAAATCAGCCACGGAGCTCTCAATGAAACATCTAGAAAGGGAGAGTCCCTCCTAAACTCCCATAACCATTGATTACCAGCAGTAACTCAGTATGCCTGTCCTACATCCTGCTTTGACTAGGGGTGTTTTCCCTGGATTTGCCACTGCCTTAGGTTCTGATGACATTGAACTCCTGATTACTTAACAATGTTTCCCTTCTGTTTTCTATTTCTGTATACAGACTTCTCACTCTTACCTAGCAGGTCTGCTCATGCCCTGTGACATTCCTTTGTCTCTTTACTACCTAGTTAGTACACGATGTACACAGAGAGAGCCACCTTTTCAATTTTACTTTTATATTTTCTCCAAAACTACATAACTGTTTAACCTGTTTAATTCCAATCTACACCTGGACCGAGGGAAGATTCTTTTCTATAACTGTCCCAATCACCACATCGTGTGCCTTTCTACATTCCTTGAATCTGCCTTTCAAATAAAATCACACGCAGCAGATAATGTCTTGACCTTGGCCTTCTTTGTTAGCTTGATGTAATGAGATATAAAGCTAGAGGCTTAATTAGCAAATAAAGGACAGTAAAGGGAAAAAAACATTTTTATTTGAGAAATGGGATAGAAATAAAGCTTGGGGAATCTGTTGGATTCAATTCTATTCAATTGACACCACCCCAACTTATTTCCTAACTCTGTGCAAAGCAGATTAGGTGCCCTAAATAATGTATCCATGCTCTAGGAATGTTCTGTTAAGAACAAATGATACAATTTTAGACACATATATGTTGCTTATGGGGAGACATTGATAGCTGTGGATAGAGCATGCTAATGTGTGGCAGGGTATGATGGTTGGATAGAATAGGATTGACTTTCTGTTAGTCTCAGCACACTCAGTTTATGCTAAGTAAGCAAACATTTGTTCCTTTTGCTGAATGTTTTAGTAGCAATGACTTCATGAAGGCATATATTCAGCAATACATTTTATTTTTGACATTGTTTTCCTTCTGTACAGTATGTCTCAGTAATTGAGATTAGTGTCCACTAACATAACAGAAACAAAACAAAATAAAATGCCAATAGCCTAAACAAGAAAGACATTTAATTTTATCTTGTAAACTAATTCCAGAGGTTTTTTGATTTCAGGGCTTGTGGAGTAGATTCATGATATCAGCATGGATAGGAGTTCCTACTTTTCTGCTCTACAAATTCAATGCACAGTTTCTACCATGACCAACATGGATGCCAGAACTCCCGCCATTTTGCCCACATTCTAGGATAAGAGCAAGAAGCAGCAAAGGAGGACAAGAAATGTTTGATCATTTGCCTTCTCCTTTTGAAGGAGCTCATTGAAGGAATAGTCGTGCAAATGTGACCTTACTAGGCTGCGTGGGAAGCAGGAGAGTACAATGGAAAGTATACATCTGAAAATTTGAATTCTGTTGTTAAGAAAGAAGGAGAGGATGGATCTGTTGAGGAAAAAGAAAGTCTCTTCACAGGCCTTTTTCCATTGCTGATCATTTTAAATAATGTAATTGGGGATCTAGTGTTACTATTTTATTATAATGTAATTTGAAGTGGGAAATGTAGGAATAAGACCTCATTTTAAGGCTTAGTTCAGAGTTCAGTTCAAGTGTTATTGAGCACCATATTGTATAAGGTCCTGGGGATATAATTAAGATATCCTCTCTCCTATGGAGTTCTTATAGTGCACTGCTAGAATAAAGAAAAAATTAGTTTCAGGATGGAATAAACTCAGTGATAGAGGGGCACATGGTTAAGTACTTTCTGGTTCACAGATATATTAAAGAATTCAGTAATTAGCATTTTAATTATGGTATTTTTCTTGCAATTTGTTCATATAAGGATAAAACTATATGAAAAAGAAAATTTTAAAAGAACACAGATTTAGATCAGTCCTTAGAATTATCTTTTTGGCATTTTCAATGAATGTTGGTAGAAGATGAAGATTGTAAGTATTGTTTTTCTTACACTTGATTGAAGTAACATCTTTTTGGACCTCTCTTGACAAGTCTCAGAGTAATTCATGCCTTAGATTACCAACAGTTATTTACAGTTTCAATTATAAATGATTAAGTTTCTTTACATCAAGAGGTTGTGAAACATTGAGATGACACCTCAATTTTGGCTTTCACACCTAATAATGAGATGACAATTTCACACATTCGATTTATGTTTGGTATGATGATTATTTTCTAGTTAAAATTCACTAAATAATTTTATCTGTTTATGATTATCTATACTTTCTCCCAGTGTCATTAAAATATAAGATAAGGTTACAGATGTCATCACAAGATCATTGTATAACAGTGATTCGATATCAAGCATGCAATCAAGATTTAACTTAATTGAACAATTGAGCATCAACACCTTGTTACTTACATTCCAATGAAAGAAAACTGTGGCTAACAGTTTTTTTTAACTGCATTTATTAATACTTAGAAGGATACCGCCATGATTCTATCTATCTATCTATCTATCTATCTATCTATCTATCTATTTATTTATTTATTTAGTGCTGGGAATTGAACCCAGGACCTTGCGCATGCAAGGCAAGCACTTTGACCAACTGAGCTATATCCCCAGCCCTGGATGCCATGATTTTAAAAAATGGAGACATTTACATGTAGCCATCATTATTCATATATTCTATTTGATGTCTTTGGAAATAAAAAAAATGGAAGATAGAAGAAACTTGCATAAGTACCTTTACAAAATTTCTTTTCTTTTGATTTACTGTGTATTTGACCACTGTTTAAATCACCAAAATCCTAACTTATAGGAAATATAGTGACAACAGAAAATTGGAAGGATCTATAGTCTTATTAATAGTTGCATATTTAAAATACAAATTTTGAACTATAACTCTTAATTTAAGAACCATATTCTAATTATAATTTTTGTTTCTGGAATTAACATTTTTCTCTCCCACCAATACATTTTAATTATTATTTTTGTTTTTTTAAGGCTCATGTAAAGCATAGCAAATATATATGAAAGTAAATAAAACAATATGATTTATTGCAAAGTGAATATTCTTGGGTAACTAACACCAAGGTCAAGAAATAGAAGAACACTGTTCATACTCAGAGGTCTGCCCTCCAAGTCAACACCCTCTCTTTCTGTTCAAAAGATAATTGCTATTCTGATGTTTCAAATTGTAATCTAATTGTTGTATTTTTGAACTTTATAGTGATAGAATCATGGTCTTGATTTTTGTGTGTGGCTTCCTTGCCTCAATATTATGTGTATGAAATTGACACATTGTATTCTGATAATCTGGAGGGCATTGGTGTACACTGATTTATAGTATCCCAATGTAAGACTGTAGCAACTGGTGAAATTCTTGGTTCCTATCTCTTCAAATATTACTTATGTCTCTTTGCCTCTTTTCTCTCCAACTAAACATCTAATAGACTATTTCACCTTTTTACTGTATTCTTAATGTGTTCTGTATTCTTTTCTATAAATTCTATTCATTTACCTCTTTATGCTTTAGGTAGCTTATTTTCTTTTCACTTATCTTCTAGTTTACTAATACTTTCCTCGATTGTATCTAACTTGTTATTTAATCTAGCAATTGAGTTTATTTGTGTTCATCTTGTTTATTGTGCTTTCAGTTAGAGTTTCTATTGGATCTTTTTTATTTTATAGTTTTTTTTTTTAACAAAACTCTTAGTCATGTTTTCTGTTTTGGAGCTGAGTTAGCATATTTATTTTAAATTTTATTTTAACTTACCTGTATTCTCTGAGGAGCTGTCTCTATTCTTTATGATTTATTGTGTATTTGATCAAGTTAACCTGTATATTCATGGGACTATTTGTGATTGAGTTTTGTATATTAACTATGAAAATTAGTAGAAATAGTTTGAGGTGTTAGATACAATTTTCTTTTGTTAAAGAAGATTTTCCTTGGCTTCTGGCTAGTGGTTGAGAATTCTGGCAATGCAAAATCTTTTAAAATGCAATTATTTCATTTTAGATAGACATTAGGTCCGGCAAAGACTGCTATTTCTTATGTATTCTTCCAACTTGTTCCCTGTCTGTAACATGGTTGATGTACTGGGATGCTGGACTCCAAAATTTTTTTATTTTGCCTCACAAAGATTTCCAAAGCTCTATTCAAC
Organism: Xerus rutilus; assembly: GCA_028644305.1. NCBI lineage: Eukaryota > Metazoa > Chordata > Mammalia > Rodentia > Sciuridae > Xerus > Xerus rutilus. Next base: position 12,827,379 of record CM053408.1, on the reverse strand, counting down.
TTCAGGCTTCTTAAAAGCTAATTCTGAAATGAGTGGTCTCTCTTAGGAGATGAGACAGTCTAAGTTCCAGGCTTATCTGTTACATCCTATGCAATTACATAGGATACAATGGGGTAATGTTTTGATTTTATTCAAAATCTCTCATATAACATCTAAATTTATTAGTAACTTTCCTAACCACTCTCATTTTTCTCTTTATCATCCAGACCTTGGCCTTAAAATTTAAGAATTCTTTGTTAAGCTCTTTGATATCTTCAAAAAGATTTAAAGAAATGTTTAGCTCAAATTTTCTCATTCTTTGAAGAATTTATACAAAATACTTGATATGCTTGTTACTGAAGTCAGAACTTAAAAATATTTTTTGTAACAATCATATCTTTAAATGAGACAATTTTTATATTACAAACAGCATAGAGATGTTTTAATACTAATAAAAACACTGAAACACTGATATAGACTTATATTGCAAACTACTACATTAAGCTCTGACTATATTTTGTACAAAGCTAGTGTTCTTTTTGTATCTGTATATTTACTGTGATGTACTGCTTGATAGTGAAGACAATAGGTGCTGGATCCTTATATCCTGGAGATCTCACATCTGTATCTCATTAGGTTTGTGACTTCATGCATATATTTTATTTTATTAGACTTCAGTTTATCTGTGAATGGGAATCATTAATGTCTTTACTTTAATATTTGCTGTCAGGGATAAAGTAAACAATTAATTCAAAGCATTTACAATGGTTCTTACTTCATAGTACGCTTTATAAAGTGTTTGCTATTTTTATTATCTTGCAAATTGGGGGTTAGCTTTACATTGTTTTCATATTGATTTCTTTTTATAATTATTATTTCATTAAGAAAAAGATAGTGGTTGAGTAGAGAAAAGATGATCATTCATTCAAATGTAATATTCAGTTGAATACTATAGAATAGTGTAATGGATTTGGGAATTCTAGCATTTTGTATTTCTGAGTTTAGCTAGTGATGTAGCTTAGTGATAGAGCACTTGTTTAGCATTTACAAGGCCCTTGGTTCAGTCCACAGAACTGCAGGAAAAAGAAGGTGAAGGAGAAGTAAGAAAACAAAAAAAGAAAAAAGAAAAAAGGACAATAATATAAACATGCATTCTCTAAATTCAAATTCTATAAGAGCATGTTATTTCAAAAATAATTGAGGGATGTTTTAAACAGGACTACTGTGTTTTAATAATAAAGTTTATTAAAACATAACCATAGAAATAAAATGAGGTTGAGGTATTTTAAAAAATGAATTTAGCAAGGTAAGAAATGAGTGAAAAACTAGCAGGATTAATGAGGTGATTAATCAGTATTTTTCTTTTAATAAAAAATTTAAATGATACCTCAGAAGTAGAAAGTGACAAATTTTAACATAAAATTAGAATTTTCTACAGGTCAAAAAGTACATTGAAATATTAAATAAAAACTGTTGCATGATATATGATAGAATAAGTTTAATTATCTCTAAAAGTAAAACAAACTAAAACACAAACAAAAAAAATTCAAAACAAATTCCTACAAGTAGGAAATGAAAGGAAAGATGCAAAAATATTCGATACAAAACTTTAAAAAAGACAAAAAAGAGTCAGTCACAGAAGCAGGAAGAAAACTGAAAAACAAATGTGTGAAAAAAAATGGTTACTCTGAAAAAATTCAAATAAAAGATCAATGATATTTCATTTTTAGTAAAAAATTGGATTGAAAACAGTCAATTATTTAGAGAATAAAAAAGATTTTATGCATAGTTCTTAGAACTCAAATTACCACGACTTTTGTAGTGTAATCTGATATAATCTACAAATATTAACTGTATACCCTTGGACACAGCAGTACATCTTAGGATCTCTGCCTTAAGAACATTAAACATAAATATATATGGGTGAAAAGAAAAGGATGTATAACTCAGTATTGTGTTCTAGCAGAAAACTTGCAAATAAATTAAAATGTTCACCCATTGAAGGGGAAATTTTTAAGAAATTATGGCATCATTACTATCCAATTGTAGTATATTGTGTAGATGGTAACAACACCAGCATCAATGAGCAATTACCAAAAGAGGATAAGAGCAAGACAAAGACTAATTTATAAGCAAAAGATCAAAGCCAGGCGTGGTGGCACACGACTGTAATCCCATCACTTTGGAAGGCTGAGACAGGAAAATTGCATAGCCAGCCTCAGCAATGGGGAGTTGCTAAGCAACTCAGTGAGACCCTGTCTCTACATAAAACATAAGATAGAGCTGGGGATGTGGTTCAGTGGTCGAGTACCTCTGAGTTTAATCCCTGGTACCAAAAGAAAAAAAAAAAGCAAGATTTGTCATTTTTTTTCTTTACACAGACCATTATATATGTTAAAGTGGGCATGTGGTTTTCTTCAGTTTTGTTTTTGTTTTTGTTTTTGAAATTTGAAAGTGAGTTCTCGTAAATTATACCAGGAATAAACACAACAAATGTGAAAGCAAAAATTTCCAACTAATCAAGGATTTTGCCATGTGTGATAAGGAATGATAATTTTCTTTTATAAGGATAAGAGTATTGAAATTGTGAGCCATATTAATTCATTAGTTGTGTCTGGCACACATTATTATGTAGTATAAATACTGATCAAATTATTTTTCTTAACAAAAAACAAACCAAAACAGGCACTATATCACATGTTGAAAAGAGTTGTCATTGTATTTCCAGTCTCTGAAGACTTGCAAATATGTCACACTATTCTTAACCCCTTTCCTTAAAGCCTTGAATGAAAACATTTTATTAATTTTTACATGACTATTTATTGAAAACTTTTTAAATTACTCCATCTGATTTAGTCATATAATTACTATTTTTATTGCACTACTCTTTTAAGTTTAAAAATAATAGCTAGTTTATAGTTAGTAATGAGTATTTTAAGGGCAACTGGGAAAAGAGAACTCAACCAATATTCAGTGATTGAAATATTTGAACAACTAAAATGGTATAGATTCGGGGTTTTTAAATATAATAGGTAATATGGAAGTGTAAAGGAATAAAATTATGTTATGTGCATGTATGAATATATAACAACAAAATCTACTATTATGTCTAATTATAATGTACCAATAAAGAATGTTGTTAAAATAAATAAATAAGTCAAAGTTTAATATCAGCCCATAAAAAAGAATAAGAAATAATTGTTCTGAAGAGTAAAGGATGAGGCTAGGGTAAAATAACACTAAATATATTCTATATTCTGTGGATATGAAGCACTTCTTTGGTGCTCTTTTAGAAGCTGGATTTATTTGTTGATTTCTTTCTTGAAAGTGGGGCATGAAATCGTTGAGTAGTTAATTCCCAAATTCAATATTTTTTCCTTAGCTCCAGTTTATTTAGTATTATTCACAAGCCTGTATGATTTTATATTCCCATGTTACTAGTACTAGTTTTCTGTGTGTAACAAATTTCCACACGTGGTAGTTTAATACAACACAATGTTATTATTTTACAGTTCTAGAGGTCAGAAGTCCAAAATAGGTCTCCCTGGCCCTGGCTGTGGGTGCCATTTTCTATGTCAGCAATGAACAGTCAAGTCTTTCTCACATTACATTATTCTAAACATGATTCTTCTGCTTCCCGCTTCCAAAAATGTTAGATGGTCCTAAACTCTAAATTACTCATTTAGTACTTATTCCTGACCCATTGCCCTTTTTAGAGCAATTTATATTCTAAAAATATACCCTTTTACTGTTCATACTAAAAATTAGATAACATTTATACTTTAAATAAAAGTGTAATTTAATCTCAAATCATTAATTTGTCTGAAGTACATTTTGCTGGCAAAGAACTGTTATGAACTATGTCTTTGAGTTAATATCTCTGAGTTTTTATTGTCTGATCACTGGTTACTTCTGCAGCAAGTTTACTGAGCTAGCAAAGGCATGGTTCCTCAGGCGACCTCAACATCATGATTTAGAAGTCAAGATCTCTACAAATTACTATGTACTCTTAAAGAAGTAGTTGTCAAACCCCTCAGATTTCTCTTTGGCAAGAAATAGAGATGGACATTTTCATTTTATTCTGTTTATTTCATTCAGTGAATGGAAAAGTTGTGCTTAGATATCACCTGTAATCATTGGAGGTCTTATTTATGCCAAACTTGGAGGCAAAAGGAAGAATAAGAGAAAATAGCAGTAAACTAGCAGTCAATGAACATAGTACACTTTCCCTTATATCACCTACTTTATCTTTGTTTCACTTTCCTAATTTTTAAAATGAGATGAGTAATGACACATGCTTCAAGTTATCTTTCAGCTCCAAAATTTTATAATTTAAAGATCTGTTTTCTTGAAGACTAAGTCCTACTTAGGAGCAAGAACTTGACATTTACAGTCATAGTTATCCAAAGGATTCTTCTATGGACTCTATCATATTTACTAATTGGCATGGAAATGACTACCATCTTCTCAAAAACAAGTTATGTAATAGCTGTTCTTTGCCAGAAAGAAAATCCTAGACACACAGGACATCCCTTAACTGTCTTCAAAGACAGTTTTCTTCTAGTTTCAAGGAAGGAAATGAACGAGTTTTCTACACACAAGGTCATGAGTATCTCTGCTTCATCAGCTTTCTTGGGACATTTACAGAAGTGTGTCTGTATTATCACACTTTGGGGGATTTTGGAGCCAGGAGTTCCATATCTACTTCCTACACACATGTTGTTCTTTCTTAAGATTTTAAATTTTATTCTTTCTGTGGGCTAATTAGGGATTCATTTTATTTTCTTTTCTCTGTAAAACTGCCACTACACACTGTGTACCTAAAAGAACTCTCCTTCAAAAATTGGACTGTTATGGATTGCAATCATTCCTTCATGGCAATCACACATCTATTCAGTCATTTATTTTCTTACTCGACTGATAACATACTTCTTTGACTTCTTTGGAGCAACTTGCTCTCTCACTGTGCTCCAGCTCAACTGGCTTCTACTTAGTACCTCAGATACGCTGAGTTCCTCTGTGCCTGGGGCCATCTCATGTGGTTCCACTGGTCTGCAGTTCACAAGGCTGGCTTCTTCTCCACTTGAATGTTGCATACTCAGAGAGGGCCTCCCTGACCACCTCATGCAGGCCAATTTATTTTTACTCTTACAAGTCAGGTTTTCTCTATTACTTTTTGCCTTTTAGTAGAATCCTATGAGTTCATGAGCAGAAAACCTGCCAAGTTGGTCTATGATATTAAGTGCTCATTCAAGGAGGCAGAATTGGTCATTTGCTTGTCCCAAGTCTTTGAAATTATCACATGAAAATGTTCAAAGGAGCAGTGATTTGTTGTTTTAAAGCTCTGCCAAGGGTCTTTGTGACTATAAATAGTTTGGTCTTTTCTTCTTTCTTTAGCAACTTTGAATTCCCTCTCCTTTACTCAAATTAACTTCAATAACTTCAGGAGATATATTAGTCTGCTTGAGCTTCCCTCTCCTCCTTTATTCAAATTAACTTCAATAACTTCAGGAGGTATATTAGTCTGCTTGAGCTTCCATAACAAAATACCACAGGGTGCTTTCCACAACAGTCTCTCTCACAATTCTGGAGGCTGGAAATCCAAGATCAAGGTGTCAGCAGATTCCGTGGTTGGCAAGAGCCCTCTTCCTGGCTTGTAGATGGCTGGCAGCCTTCTTGCTGGGTCACATGGTAAAAACGGGAAGATCTGGTTTCTCCTCCTATGAGGACATTACCCTCATCACAGGGCTGCTCCCTCACGGTCCCAACTAAATCAGGTTACCTCTCAAAGGCCCTAAGTCCTAATACCATCACATTGGGTATTAGAACTTCAACATAGGAACTTTGAAGAGACATAAATATCTGTGCTGCTATAATAGAGTGCCAGAGACTGGGTAACATATAAAGTAAACAAATGTATAGCTCATGGTTCTGGAGACTGAGAAGTCCAAAATCAAGGAGCCACTTCTGCTGAGGGCCTTCTTGCTGTGCCATCACATGGCAGAAGGTGAGAGGGTTAAAGAAGGAGAGAAAGAGAGAGGGTTTGGGGACCAAGCTTGCTGTTTTGTAATGAGTCCATTCCCACTATAATGACAGAAGTCCATTCACTGTGGCAGAGTCCTGGTATCCTCTCAGTAGTACCCAATTCCCCACACCGCTGCTGCATGGCGAATATAGTTTTCAATACATGCTTTTTGGTGGATACATTCAAATATAGCACACACATTCAATCCACAAAAGTAGGCTTCCTTATTCTTTCAGCTTGTGCCTACCTTCAAAACCATCAACTACGACTATAGCAATGACTTTTGCCTTTTGAACTTGGTTGCCATTTCTGTAACCTTGACCACTTTTTGAACATTCTTTTGAAGCAAAGTATCTAACCATATGTATATGTGGAAAACTGATTTTCCTCAACTTCTGATGTATTTCTAAACATTTTACTCCTGTAACTTTCTCATAAATGCTCTTATAACTTTCCACATAGAAGCATTTTTAATACCCGGCACTCTCTAGGGGCAAAGAGGAGAAGACACTTTCTTTTTTATATCAGGTACCAATTGCTAAATATCTCAATGACCTAACTGGGGGTCAAGAACTTCTTCCTCTTGTATAGGTCCAGAATTCCCTGCACTTGAGTGACCTCCCAGTTCCCATGAAAGGTCAGACAGCATAGACTTTTCTGTCCATTCCATTAGGCGAGCTTGTTTCTCGGATAGCATGCTCAAACTCTTCAGGGAGGAATGGCAATTTGTAAGACTTGGGCCACTCTTATACAGGATTTTCCTTCGTTAAGATTGAGTTTCAGGTTTTTTTAAAAAGAGGCAATGCCAGCGTTGGTGTTTAAGTATTACTCTCTAGACATCCGTCTTTAACAGAAGCTCCCTGGAGACTGCAAATGAATCAGCATTCTCAACATACTCTGTCAAAGCTGCCATCCTAAGATACTCACTTGAACTTCTAGCCAAGCACTTTATATCCAAGTAGGAGCTTTGAAGAAGTAGCTGGAGAATCCTCATTTTCTCAGACTCTGGTATCCCTCAAACCTCCATTGATCTTTGATACCCATGTAAAAACTTTTGCATCTGTCCTCAAAAATGTCGTGGTTATTATTCCAAAAAAACTCATTGCATCTATTAGTAGGTATGGTAGTTATTAGTGTGTATGTAGATATATCCCAGATTAGAATTAATGACAGTCTGTGGTTGAATTTGGTTAATAGGCTCTGAACTTTTCATTGTCTTATTGAGAAAACCTGAAATTGGTGAAAAATAACATTGAAATTTTTTTAACTTTTTTTTTTAGCTTTTCTTCCCTGTCACCTTTCAATGAGCTTTTAGCAGACCTAGCATTTCCTGTCACTTTTTTTATGGAAAAAAAATTCCAGTCTGATCTAAACTAGTTTAGGATTTCAGTTTTATTTCTCATTTAAAATTATTTTCTTCTTCTCTTATTCAGCCTTGAATAGGAACAGGGGGAACTCTAATCCTGAGATAGTATCTCCTTCCTCTCCGATTTAGCAAAAAAACAAAATTAAAACAGCAAAAGTTGCCCAACAAAATTTGAATTTCAGATAAACAGCAAATATTTTAAGTGTAAGTATATTACAAATATTGCACATGACATATTTAGACTAAATTCTTTAGTTTATTTGGAATTCAAATGTAAGTAGGCATCTTGTATTTTATCTGGCAATCCTGTTTTTAACAGCCTCCCGATCCCCCAGGGTGTTGGAGCTGGGAAAAAGGAAAAAGAAAGAGATAAATGTCTTGCATAACTGAGCAAATGAGTATAAGCAATTCCCTCTTGCTGGCTTCTGAGTTCTGCTTTGTTGCCCTAAGTTACAGAAGCTCAAATGGGGGCTTTCTCCTAGGGGTGCATATGAAGTCTCGGGAGGCTCTGCAGAGGCTTTTCAGTGCCCAGTTTCTTTGCCAGGGAATATGTGACCTCTGTTGAATCCTCTCAGCTTATTCTGTGGCAGGAGCGTAGAGAGCAGTTCAGCAAATCTACTGAATAAGTAGTTCAAGTGCATTTGTAAACCATGTCTCCCCTTTGGGTTGACAGCCACTGCTATCTCTTTGAATAGTTTCATTGATGACTTCCTTAACACTCACATGGTTTGGGTGGATATATTAGTTTGAGTGAAAATAAAAGACAGATATTATATTTAAAAATGAGTCAAATGAGGTAAGGTTTAAAAAATTTAAAAAAAAAAGATTATCTAAAAAGGTGTGGGAAGGATATAGGAAAGAAATAATGTAATTCCCCAGAACTCTTTTAACAGAGGAGTACAATGACTATCATCAAGACTAAAATGGTAGGGGACGGTGGTTACTGGAGCTGGAGACGAGAGCTGTGTGGAGAGGGCCACCCAGCAGAAGCTGTGTCCTCAACCTGATAGGTACAGCTATCTCTTAGTGACACTGAAACTCCCTCCTGCCCCCATCCCCTGCCCATTTACCCTGTAAGTGGCATCCCAAAGAAGCCAGAGAGCAAGAGGACCCACCAATGCAGTCAAGACAGATCGGCTTCTGGGAAAAGAGCACATAACATTCCCTCCTATTTCACAACTCTCCCTTCTTGTGCATCCTCTCTGAATTTTTCAGTCTGTTTTCATACGAGGCTGAGAAGCTGGGGTAGGGAGTGCAATGTTTAGGGTATTGTGTATGTGTGTTTGTTGGCATTCTCTGGAATGTGAGTGATGTTTCACATCTATGACAGGCAACTTTTCAAGTTTAGTAACAATATCACACATATTGGAACAGTCTTATTCAGCATCTTGATTCAGGTGTCAGTGACAGAAAACTTATCAAAGACATCAAAGACAGATAAAGGTTTTGTGGAGCCTGAAGCTTATACAGTTTTGTAAAACGTCTTTGAGGAAAAGGATGCACAAGTATAAATGCAAATTTAGGCATGAAATAGACCATTGATAAGGAATTAGAAAACCACAACAAATTGTAAAGCATTGCTAATTAAAAAATAAAAATCACGAAATCTTCCTAACATGAAGACACCTCTTTCCTGTACTTTTAGGTGCATATTCTCTGAACACCTTTTTCTATGAGAAAGATTATATAATGTTTTTGATAAAGTAACATTGGTATTCTCCCTCCTCCCTCTATCCCATCTAAATTTCTGTTAGAATAGTATGGCCTGAACTTGATCCTCCTGCCTCTGGGATGGCTGATTGAAATTTGCTTTTATTGATAGTTTCACCACTTATGAATCCTATCAATTTTTAGAATTGCTATAAAATTTACAAAAATTTATACATTGCAATTACTGTATACACACTTATTTATCAACTATATTCCGTTCTTTCTGAGTAGATGTCAATTTGAATCAAGTTCTCTGATTACTAGTCACCTCATCTAATAATTAGAAAAGCTTTCCAAAAATCCACTTTTTGCCTTTGGGCAGCTCATATTTTGTTTCCTTGGTGCCCATCGATGCTTCTGCAGAATTCGCTCACATTGTGATCTGACCCTTGGACCCCTCTGATCGTGTCATGATGCCGGTACATCCACATGGTAGCATATTTCCAGAGGCCTGGTCCAGGTAGCCAGAGGAATGATGAAAAACCACAGAAATACGTTTTACTAAGCCCAGTATAAATATTTCCCCTATTCAGTTTCCACTTTGCTAGATCCTTAACTGCCCACAACTACTTCAACATCAAAGCAGAGATTGGGTCAGAGAGAGTTGATGGTCACTAGTGGTTGGACTTAAAATATCATCTTTGCTAAATTTTCAAAAATTCCTAGAAACGCTTCTGTAGACCCTCTTAGCACATTGAGTGTCCCTGAAGTTTAAGCTTCATTTGCTTCATGATAAACACACTTCTGCTTCCCAACACTGTTTATCCTGAAACACGCGACATGCTTGCCTTGTGACTGGATGTGGTAGCTTCTCGGCTCAGGTCTTCTTGTGAACTCCCAGGGTCTCTGCCTCTGTAACTGTTGAGTCCTTTGGCTCCTTCCCCTGAAGCTTTAGAAAACATTTAGAAACCCAAAGCTGTAAGTTTCCTTTTCCCTCCAGGAAACTTTATTCCCCAAGTAAATCAACATGTGCAATCAGATATTGGGAGATGAGGCAACCCATACGTTAAAAATATGTGAGCTCCAGCCTTCTGCTCATCAGAAAGCCAGATACATAATAAACCAGAGAAACTTCAGAATGACTGGGATTGAGATGCCTGGGACAGTCCCTCTGCTCACTTGAAAACCTTCAGGAATATCAGAAAAATATTGGCGGAAATTGTTCAGAAAACTCTGCATGCACATGTTAATATTCATTTCGTTTTTAATCATCTAGATGAAGAATTAAGTCTTGAAATTACTTTTGAACTACTGACAATGTTATTGTGAACACTTGAATGAGCTGTTCATGCTTGCAATTTTAAATGAAACTGGAATTGGATGAACTTCAGAATAAAATTCCTGTTTTTTCAATCTGGTAAATTATGAGTAGAATACCAAAGTCAAAAAGATCTCTTTTATTGAGTAAGGAAATAAAGTATTCCTCATCACATTGAATTCTGCTGCTGCTTATTTTGTGCTTTTGGATTTGCATTTTAAATAAAGATCGCATATATACATATCAAGATGTGTGCTACATATGTGAAATGCATGTAAAGTCTTCTATTGTTCAGACGTTTTAACTAAAACAGTAGCATGTCTCTGTCAATAGTGAATGGTCTTTCCCTGTAACCGGACATAGTAGTGTGTTCAGATATTTGTAACAGGGATTGAAGTTAGATTGCTAGTACTTCAACTATGATTTGGGACAGATGCATATAAAATGAGCTCTTTATGACCTGCCTGCCAAGTTAAGCTCAGGTGCTTTGTTGCTATCATAGGAAAAGTACAAAATACAGTGCTCAGTTGAGTGCTAGGAGAGAAACTGGTATGCAAAAAATGCTTAAGGTGTATAAGAGCTAAGTTATCTATGATATAGGTAAATCCAAATGAAGTGGAGTACATTCAAACGCTTTGGAGAATGGTAAATGCTGCATCCATGCATAATTTTGTTGTGTTTTACAATTTAAATATAGTGGCCCAATGATCTCTGCATGGTAGGGATTCCTAATTAAAACATTCACAGAGACTTGAGGGAATTTTCTAAAAAGTTTGACAGCCTTCTCGTTCTGATTATGCTCATTGAGTAGAATACAGTTTTCTAAAAATAGTTTTCTTTAGAGCAATATAAATTTTAGCAAATAATACTCTTGAAAACTTTTTTATTGGGAAAAAATACAAGAACGAATAGAGATATATTCCTTGGCAGTCTTGACTAAATGCATAGAAATAAAATGCAAGACGAAGATCTGCCCAAATGCAGTGCTGGCGTGTTTTCCATCTTCTCTCTATTCTTTCTTACCTGAGTGTTGTTATAATACTGACAAAGGTCACAGATGTTAGTCGTTACTGGTTCCCTTTTCTCTCCGAAGTTTACTTTGAGGTTCTGAGTGAATTCCACAGAGTTAGTATTGGGGGAAAATGGAGTAAAGAGCTCTCCCTTTCTGATCGTTGTATTTACTTGCTTGTGATTTGTAACCCCGTGAAATGTCCAGCTTTGTGTTCAGTTTATAGATTTGAATAAAAATTTAAAATTTGCATACAATATTAATTTTAATTGTATGATATATAATATCCACTCCAATGTAGCAAATATATAATTAAGTATACCTATTATGTATATAAATATGACATTATTTTAACATATAGCCACAAAATATTAGATTTCCATCTTGCTACTTCATGATGTGATATTCGGGTGGTAATAATAAGATTATAGACTAAATATTTTCTTTATTGTATTATTTGAATTGTGAATAAATAATCCTTTTGCTTAAAAGAACTGTGGTTTTACACCTTTAATACTTTTTAAACCATAAAAAACATAACACCCGAAGTTCCTCTGACAGCTGAAGATTAAGAGTGCATATCAAACTAAAAAACAGACATAACATCTGAGTTTTCATTCTAGCGAGTCATAGCCCACACTTCAGTTTATGTCTTTTCTAATTGATTCAGCAGACCTGACATTGAACAGCACATAATATAACCAGTTTGATGAAGTGTGACCTGTCCTAAGGTCACAGGATAATTTTTAAAAGCTCGTACGTGTCCCTAAGTCTAGTGTTTCAAAGTTGGGCAGTATTACTAGCAAATATATTTGAAAATAAAGTCTCCAATTGCTATGCAATTTTAAGGTTTCCTTTGCTGAAAATGTTGTTTGGGGAATAAATGGTAATATCAGAGGCAGAATAAAGACATATTCATAATAGGAAATAGTATATTTTTGTAGGGCAGCAATGATTTTTGCATTTTGTTAATGAAACCAAAACCCTTTACTTTAAGATCTGGAGGTAAGTGGGAGAATTGTGTTACTTCCTCTCTAGCTCTAAAAATGTGTAAGTAAACAATAAAGATCAATATCCTCAGAAGAAAAGCAGGATGGAAAAATGGAGGTTTTCTCTTTATATTCCATTACTTGGATCTTTGTCTTCTCCTTTCAAATGATTTTTCCTTTACTATATCCCAAAAGGCATTATCAAACTTATGTCAAACCAAACACTGAGTGATGAGATCAAGCAGGACAAATCCAGAAAGTAGCTGATGAGTTTACAGGCACACCATCCTTGATCATTTTACTTAGGAAAAGGAATTCTTTGCATATTGCTAGCAAACTCCTGAACAAGACAGCCTTTGCATCTGTTTTGAAGTGGTTAGGAGGGAGGAGCAAAACATAATTTGATTTCTACTCTCTCTGACATTTTCCTTTCCATTACAAAAAGCCATCTGAAGGAAAAAAAAAAACGTTTCTCAAAGCTCGTTTGTGAGAGCGACTGCAGAAGCAGCAACCACCTCATCTCTGCATCTCACACGACTGTCGGTACCAGACCCAGGGGCGTCCAGTTGAATAAATCTTCAGTATTATCTGAAATAAATTATTTTTAATAAGTCATTATTTGTCCCTGGCATCTTGGTCTTCAGTGCTGAATCTCTCTTCTGTCTGAATTCATTTTCTACAACCACTGATGATCAGAGTTGATGTGGATGGAGATCATGCTAAAGAAACACTCTTCATAACAAGTGTGCCAACATCCACACTTGGAAAATGGGTGTGATTTACTAAGATGGTGTATTTGCTTTTGTTTTCTAACATGTCCCCCGGTTCACATAGCCTTTCAAGTTGAGAGTAGATAGAGATCTAGAAGACAAAAGGAGAGGGGAAATTTGGCAGGAGTGTTTACATCCTTCTGATAGGACGAACAATCCAAAGTAACACCATCCTTGATCCTGCCTCTCAAAGAAGATACTCACTTTTTCAAAATTACTTTAAAGAACTAGCTCAATTTTAAAGGCACCCGATTGAAAAGGTATGTGCAATATTTTCATATTATCAGTTTTCCTTTCTTAATTGAGATTATTTTTATATACAGATAAAGGAAGTACTTATTACAGTAACATTCTAAGTGGGATAAATTCTAAAATGCTTATAGTATAGCTTGTCTATCAGCACTGTAGAATTGGTTTTCAATTATGAAGAACGAATGCTACAGGTTTTGATATAGAATATGGTGACTCAATTCAATAATTTTTATAAATAATATTTTCCCAATATTTGAAAAATTGCATGGAATATTTAGGAGTTTTTGATAGAATTTTCAGCTAAATTGGGATATGTCAACCCATGCACTTTGCAGCTGAGAAAATTGTGACCTAGACAAGATAAATTATTTGCCTAATATCCCATTAACAGTTAAGGCCAAATGGGGACAAAGGGCTATTCTTTTTTTCCCTCTATGGTGCTGAGGATTGAACCCAGGGCCTTGTGCATGTGAGGCAAGCACTCTACCGACCAAGCTATATCCTCAGCTAAAAGGCTATTCTTTTTTTTTTTTGGTACTGGGGATTTAACTCAGGGGTACTTGACCACTGAGCCACATCCCTAGCCCTATTTTGTGTTTTATGTAGAAACAGGGTCTCACTGAGTTGCTTAGCACCTTGCCTTTGCTGAGGCTGGCTTTGAACTCGCGATTATCCTGTCTCAGCCTCCCTAAGTGCTGGGATTACAGGCTTGAGCCACCGCGCCCGGCTTAAAAGGCTATTCTTAATCTAAGATATTCACACTCTTGGGTAGGAATTTTTCTAGAATGTAAGACTGTTACATTAATGTATATGGAATCAAAATCCAGTGTCAGGAAAATTTTATATAAGTTATCACTGAAAATCTCTGATGGAACATAAGTAAAATACCTCATGATTCTCATAAAGGTATTGATTAAGGGCAAAATATTTATTAATCCCGAAGTGATTTATTTTTCAAACAATGTGGACTCCTTGTGTAACTGTACACTCTATTTCAGTTTTCAGACCCACATTGTGCAATTTATTAAGGGATAGAAGGCATGTGTTCACTGTTGAATTTCAGAACTTTTAAATGGAGGAAAAGAAGAACTGAGCCTTGGGAATATGCTTCACACTTAGGCAATAATTAATATACTTAGGAATTTGAGTTTGTAATCAAGTTGTTTCTATAATTTTTTTCTGATAAGATTAATCATCCTTTGGTACACATTGGCAAAGACGTGGTCTTCATGATGCAGGCAACCTTAAAATCTTACAATTTATCATCAGCTGAGGCAGTGTTCAGAACAACTGAGACTTCAGATAAGTTTGCTGCTAACCAAGAATTCAATAGAGAGAATAATAGATGTGTTCCTAAGCATACTTCCCAATACAAAGGGGAAAAAAGAATATCAAGAGATCATGGATTTTATAGATAGGTTAGAGACTGAAAAGAGATGGAATAAACCCAGGAAATTGGTAGACCTTGAAATAAGCAATTAGACATCAGATTCAATATGCTTTCAGGAAGTTGTTTCAGAAGAAATAGTTTGCCCCGAGACTCAATGGTCACTAGGAAACAAAGAAGCACACTGGCTAAGGGCATGAGATGGAGATTCATGAGAAATGAGACCAGAGAATAGCACTTTATGAGAGGAGAACTAAACATTAAATATGTATACTCTTCAGCTCTTCTGCATGTTTCCTAACTTCATAAGATCTAAACAAAATACAAAACTGTGGACAAGAACATGTTTATAGAACCTCGGTAATTTAAAGATTCTAACTGTAAAATGCCGATTATTTTAGTTGCCAAAAGTTTTGCATTTATTAAATTCTTATCATGTGCCTGAAACCAAGCACTGTACACATACAAACTCGTTAAACATAAGGATAATCCAATGGGGTAAGTTCTAATGCTCTTGTTGGGAGGACTAAATGGGCCCAGAAATACCAAGCACTTAAGTGGACACAGCAAGCCCTCCCAAAAGTTAGCAATGGTCATCATCTTAATGAGATGCTCTGCAAATTAAAATGAGCATAAATTTAATCTAGATCTAGTTACACCATTGTTGGAAGTGATATCACAAGTCTGAAAGAATAAATGAGCAGTTATAGTTGGAGTTATTTGTGAATCAAGCCTTATTTTAGTATCTGAAGATCAGAATAGGTCATTCCATGAATGTCATGATGTTTCATTTTCCTGGGTGGACTATTCTCATTTGTTTATTGCCTTTTATGAGGTGCTTATTTTTAGTGCACCTACATATATGCTATGTAGTTTTGATCTGGAATGTTCCCTAAAGGTCTATTGAAGTCAAGTGCAAGATATCAGATCATGGAAGGTGTGCTCTCAAAGAGGATTCTGGACCCAACTCCTTCTCACTTTTTCATCCTGGCTGTGAGTTGAATAGGCCTTCTGCTCTGTCCAATGTTCCCACCATGATGTACTGTGCAGTCACAGGTTCCAAGCACCAGGTCCAGTTGTAGACTAAAATCTCCAAACTGTAAGCCAAAATAAACCTTTCCTCTTTTTCAGTTTGTTTATTTCAGGCATTTGTTAACAGTAGTAGAAAGCTAACTAACACAATATGTCTTGAAAATTGGTTTTTAATGAACACATTTTTTGTTTTGGTCACCTGATTTTGTTTAAAATAAACATAATATAAAATGTAGCATAAAAATCCATTGAATGTAGTAAACTTTCAGATTCTGGTTGAATTTAGTTGATTCTTTAAGAATTTTTACCCCTTTTCCACAGTAATGTTGAATGTTTCTCACTTTGCCAAAGGCTAAAATGCTTCACCAAACACTTCATCCTTCTAAACATAGATTTCCAGAAATAGATGGACCCAAGGTTCTCTAATATGTTACAGCAGATGATGATTCCAAGTGACTGCAAGTTAATGACTTTAGCTAAAGCTGAACTTGTTTCCATGGTTTGTGATAAAAAGCAATTAGTGTAAAGAAAAATTATTGTAACAACATTGATATCATGTATGTAACGCAGTGCCTATATCAGATGTAACTGAAGAAAAGGGCAAAAAATTAATGCATCCTGAATATTCACCCTAGACAATCAGGAGAAGAATTATAATTTGTATTAAATCCTATGTGTTTTGATTAAAGTATAATTGTTACTTTAAAATTTTTAATTTTTCTAGGCTTTTAAATGTTGTATTTGCATGTCACAATTTAGTCATTTAAAATAATCATTAATCAATAAGAGTAACATGAAATGATTTGCCAAATAAGCATAAGATTACTATTCTCTAGAAACCTACAATTGAACAAATCTGGGGATGTGTTTTATATGTAATTTTTTTAAATAGGAGAATGACACTAGTTTCCATCTAAAAAATATTCTGAGAGACCATTGAAAGTTATTTATGCAATGCATTCAACTTGACAGGGTGCTGTATTTTTCTGTGATGATTAGGTTACAACTTTTACAGATAATTGTTAAAGATATATGTTCAACTGAAAAGTATATTGTAACAATGGAGGAGTTCATCTCTGATATTTTTCAGATTACCCCTCCCCCAAAAAAAGAACCAGCAAAAAAAAAAAAAAAAAGGAAGAAAAAAAGAAAAGAGGTGGGAGTAGATTTTGAAAAATATTTATGAGACTAAAATAATAATCTCAATAAAAATGCAGGAATAACGTATAGCTGTGTTTCTATACACTGATAAACCTCCTTGGCCAGGCTCCAAGTGATGCTCTTTCTGTGTGAGCATTTTTTTAAAAGATTTTTTGCTTAGGAAGATACAATGTACACATGGATATGTCAGGAAAATGAGCCCCTCCAGGATCCAGGGACGGCAATTCTACTCTAACTTGGAGAGCATTATATGTGATCTGGTATTACCCATCTAGAAGACTGCATGTATTTATTTATTTGCTCATTTTATTGTATGTTTTTAGAACATACAATCCAAAAACACTCCTCCAAAACATTACATTTTTCTCAATTTTTATTTTAATTTTTTTCTTAGCACAGAGAACTTGACTCAGATACTGTAGTTTTTGCCCCTTTTGTCTTCCAGTGCTTATGTTGTTTGGAGAGTGGCTCTTTGTTCTAGATGTGAGTAGGGGTCTTCTTGGACCTGACTGAAATCTTGCATGGATAACAAGGGGATTCTTTAGCCATCTCCTTAACAACAGTGGTGATAACATCCTTTTACAGTACACAGAGGATGTTTTCTGGCAATGATGTATTTAGAGTTTACATGTATTATAAGACACATAAAAATAAAGCATATGCCTTTATTGGAATCTGTACAAGTATTTTCATATATAATTTAACTACTAATTTTTCTATAGGGATCTAAGAAAGAATGTGCTTTTTAGATCAAGTTCCTTTGAAATTGATGGCAGATTCTCCATAGTTAAAGAGGCAATACAGCAGAATGCTGGGGGCCTCAACTTTGGAGAGAGACATCTCTAAGTTTAAATCGTTTCTCATGGGAATTAACCATCTGTCACTTTCCTTAAACTCTCTGAGACTCTGGTCCTTCATCTGTAAAATAAAGATCATAGTATATACTCCATAGGGTTATCATGAGTATTAAATGGTATAATGTGTGATTAAGAGAGTAAAACATCAATACCAGGAGATGACTGTGATAATGGGAAAGAAAATCTTGTAGAACTGTAATGAGGATTTCAGAGCTGTTTCCATGATAGGATATTTTCCAGTCATATTTGGTCTTCCTCGTTGAAAATTGAAAAGTAAAATATATGAGTCTGGGGTGTATAAAAATTATTAGAAAGGAGGCCCCATAAGCTACTTGTTTCCAACAATAAAGAATAATAGAGGAAATCCAGCTATTCAAAGGATTGTAGGAAGGTTTGCAATGAATGATGGGCCTTGGTCTGGAACTCCTTCATTAGAAATAAAATGAATGCATTCATTTCAACAAAGGCACTTGGATATCTAATATTTCTGTGGCACAGGGGATAGGGCAATGAATAAAAGAGACAAAATGTCCTGATTTTTTAGAGTTTAGATATGGGTAGGAAAGACAAATAATTGACACAATAACTGTATTCATAACTACAATGTGCTAATAAAAAACGTTTTTAGAATTCTGTCTTTAAATCACTTCTCTTCCCTGAGTTTACTATAAATGGCCAAAAGAAGCCCTGGGTATGTGGAAGCTTAGATATTTCTTTTGCCAGACACCTAGTTCAACACTCAAAAGTTATGCTTCCTAGAACATGGACATAATTCCACCAAGTTCCTTGAAACTGTACAAGTTGCAAGCCTTCTCTCCAGTTTCTAATACCTTGTTCTTTTCTCTGTGTTCCATATTTCTACCAACATTCTGATCATGGCCACTTCAGTAACCTCTAAGAAAAATTAGGCTCTACTTGCAACTCTTGTCTTCTGAGCCCTCACCAAAATGCTCCTAGTTTTCCATTTAAAACAAACTGGGCTTTTTATAGACTGCTTCCCCAAATTCTTTTAGCCTCTACTCATTACTACTCAGTTCCAAAGCTGCTTCCAGATTTTTTAGACATTTGTTAGAGCAACAACCCCACTCCCAGTACCAATTTTGTGTCTTAGCCTATTTTGTGCTTCTATAAGAGAATAGCTAAGACTAAGTAATTTACAAAAAAATAGAGGTTTATTTCTTATAGTATTGGATGCTAGAAAACCCAAGGTCTAAGGGCCTGCAACTGGAAAGAGTTTTATTACTGCATCATCCCATAGTAGGTGGTGGAAGAAAAAGAGAATGCATATTCAAGATAAAGCCAAAGATATATGTTGCAGCCTCCAGATCTTTTATAATGGTCACAAATGGATTAATTCATGAGGGTGGAGACTTCATGACCTAAATGCTTCTGATTAGGACCCATCTTCCAACATGTTGCATTACAATTAAGTTTCTAGCATATGCTTTTGGAGGGACTCATCCTAAATAGCAAGTAACAACATGCAATTATTGAAGGTTTTACTATTTGCTAAGCCTTCATACCTTTAACATTCCATAGTATATTAATCCTCACAATTTATATAAGTGTTAATACATATATTACTCCAGTTTTATGAAAGGAAAATAAGTTATGGAATTTACATAACTTGTCTAAGATCACAGGGCTAGTGAGTCACATAAAAAAATCTGATTCTAGAGTTTAGACTCCAATGTCTTCTCCCTTAAGACATTAGATTAGATTTTTAAGTTTTATACATTTTTGTATAGAGAGTCTCTATAGTTATTTTAATTATTCCCTGAGATAAGCTAAATAATATATCCCTAAAGATGTTCACATCCTAACCCCTGAAACCTGTGAATATTTCAACTTTTGCAGATGCATCTTAATTTACAATGAGATTATATTCCAACAAATTCATAGTAAATTGAAATTTGCAGGAGTTGAAAATGTGTTTAGCATGCACATGTACCCTACCAAACATCATAGCTTGGGAACATAGTATACTGTAGAATGTCAGTTGTTTTCTCTTGTGATCGTGTAGCTAACTAGAGCTGTGACTCATACTACTGCCCAGAATTGAGAGCATCTTAGGGCATGTTGCTGGCCTGGGAATGGATCAAAATTCAAAGTACAATTTCACTTGATGGTGTGTGACTTTTACACTATCATAAAGTCAGAACATCACAAGTCTACCCATTATAAGTTGGGGACCATCTGTATTTGCAGATGTAGTTAAATTAAGGATCTTAAGATATGGAGACTATCTTTGGACATCTTGGTGGACCCAGTGTCATCACAAGGGTCCTCATAGAGGGAGACAAGAGATCAGATAGAAAGGGATAGGAGATTTATGCTTCTGCTGTCCCCTCCCACAACAAATTTCCAAACAGAAGAGAATTTATAGAGAAACTGAAGTAGAAATGTCTTCACATGGACTGGGCTGGTGTGTCATGGATTTGAAACAGTGGTAACAATGTGGGTGAGCAGAAGTACCTTAAACCATGACCATGGAGGAAATGATGACAGGACTTTCCAAGCTAATGTCTTGGTCAAGCGAGGCTAATCATTCACTCAATAGTCCCCAGTTGAGGACTTGAGAGAAATGAATTCCTGGATGATGGGAAACCTTAAAATAGGAGCAGGAGTTCCATGGAGAAATCAGAAATGGGCAAGAGTGCCCTGGATGCAAGACGATATCACTGTTCTCCAAACAGAATTATAACTGGTCAGTGTCTAGCAAGGGTAGGCAACTTATTAGTCTATTAGATGGTAATATAATCACTCTAAAAACACATGGAATAAAAGACTACTCTATCAAACTAAGCAATGTGTACTTTGAATATTTTTATGCCTATCCCCCAAAAAATCTTCCTACTTAAGCCCCTAATTGATTTTTATTAGAAAATCAGTCTTTGAGGTTAAGGTTATATCAGCCATTAACACTTACCATGAACTTCTCCAATAAAATTACTTTTTTATTGTTGTAAGTAAAAGTAAAGATGTTTTTATTGAAGAAAGGATTAATTTGTGTTGTGGAGCACTTAGTGAAAAGTGGATTCATCTGGGAAAGTTGAATAATCTAAAACATAACAAAAATATTCAGCTAAAGAGGAGAAAAAAGGATGATCAAAGGATGTCAACAATAAATTGTTCCTAATTTGCTATTTTCCTAAGTATGCCACTGAAAATTTTCTCCTTGGAAGATTTTACATGCCACAGATTGCCCATTCTTCATTTTCTAGAACAGCAAAAAAAAAAAAAAATCTTTTAGTTGTGTCAAACCCATAAAAATTGTTGGCTGTAATTTTTTTCTCTCCTATTTAAAAATGTGTCATACAAACATGAGTTATTGTAATTGGATGCTTTTCTCTTGAGACTCTGCTTTAGTCTATTTGGGCTGCAGTAACAAAATACCATAGACTCAGTGTCTTATACACAGCCAAAATTTATATCAAATTGATCTGGTGACAGGAAAGTCCAAGGAACAAGCAGATTTTGAATCTGGTGACAGCTGTTTCCTGGTTCCTGGATGGCACCTTCTCTCTGTGTCCTCACATGGAGGAAGGAACAAGGCAGCTCTCTGGGTCTTCCTTATTAAGGGCATTGATCCCATCCATGCGGCTCTGCCTCCCAAAGGCCCCACCTCCTAACACTGTAGCATGGATAATTAGATTTCTTTTAATCAGCTTTTTTTGCTGCTGTGGCCAAAAGACCCAACAAGAATAATTTCGGAGAAGTAAAATTTTATTTGGGAGGCGGGGGTCATGGTTTCAGAGGCTCAGTCCATAGATGACTGACTTCATTCTTTGGGGTCTGAGGTGAGGCACAACATCATGGTGGAAGAGTGTGATGTGCAAGAATGTAGCTGGGGACATGGCACAAGGAAGTAGAGAGAGTTCTGCTCAACAAAGACAAAATATAGACCCCTCCCCCACCAAGGCATGGCCCCGGGAACCCACTTCCTCCAGTTATACCCCACCTTCTTACAGTTACCACCCAGTAAATCCCTTTCAGGGCATTAATGCACTGATTAGGTTCAGGCTCCCATAACTCAATCATTTCACCTCTAAGCTTTCCTGCATTGTTTCACATGTGAGCTTTTTGGGGACACTTCATATCTAAACCATAATAGTTTTCAACATAATGAATCTTAGGGGAACTTAAGCATTGACTACAGCACACTCAATTTAAATGACCATAAAACACCCAACCATGTACATATTTTTGAAGAATGATTTCCTTTCCTTCTTCCCTTTTCTCCCTTCCTTTCTTCCTCATTTCCCTTCTTTTTTTTTAAATATTTTGTTTTGTTGTAGGTGAACACAATATCTTTATTTATTTTATGTGGTGCTGAGGATCGAACCCAGTGCCTCACATATGTGAGGCAAGCGCTCAACCGCTGAGCCATAGCCTCAGCCCCCTCATTCCCTTCTTTAAAATGCAAACCAATGTCCACCCAGTTTCCTGGGAAAAGATTTGCAACAATAATAGCTAATGACATGTCTTGACATTAGGGGAAGGAGAAGGCCTCTCCCAAAGTATGGAGTTCCTTCTAACTTAGAGGTTTGCAAATTTTAAGCTATTGTCTATGAGGCTGTATTTTGAGTATGCTCTCCCCAAGCAGAGCCTAACTACCTGTTATACTTCAAAAGTGTACTGAGTCAGCTTTACTTATCATCTTCCCTACCTTCTCAGCCTTCCCAGGAACAACTGTCAAGTCTGTTTCCTTTAATGTCTTCTTTCCATAAAGGATTGGTTCTATATTCACTGACACATTCCCTGCACAGGATGTGTGCTGTTGGTATGCTCCAGCCTGGCTTTCCTTTTTTCATTCTTTCACAAGTTGTTGTGCATCGGATCATTGGGGGGTTGGACAGGACAGATTGCTAGTTTTGTTTGCTCCTGTCCTTGGCAGATTGATCAGAGTTTTGGTGAAAGGCTGAACAAATAAATCACACTGATGTGTTTTGTTGTTTGAAGGGTTCCTCCAGAGGTTCTTCTTTTGCCCCTTACATTCACTGTTCCTACCTTTTCACCTCAGTCTGCACCCCTGAGACATAAGCAATGCACTTGGCTTTGAGGGGACTTTACTCTCCTGCATATCTGAGATTTCTGCTCTCATTTGCCTGTTAGCCAAAATCTTAACATTGTTTCCCTTTGTTTGTACATTGTATTATTAGATTTTTTTAGAATCTGAAAGGTACACACATAAAAAAAGGGAACAAAAACTATTTATTGGAGAGAATCCTACTATAATAACTTCAATAAAGCACAGTTATTACAAAGCACTAGTCAGGACTTTTAAACACTTTATTATAGCATATTTTACCTTTTAACATTATTCCTTGTAGACTTTGTTGTGCTTGCTTTTGCTTTATTTTTATTTTACAATTATGCCCTTGAAATTATAATAAAGAGGGAAAAGAAACTGTTAGTTTGAGAGCTAAGGATAAATTCCTCCTGGGTGAAACAAGCATGTTTCTTGAGTCAAGCACTGTGATAGGCCATTTGATTGCAGGAAGATGCCTCAATATTGGGCTGGGCTGCCTAGGAGGGAGGCAAAGACAGCCAATTGCTCTGAATGGTAAATTAGAAGAATTCTGAGTTTCTCCAGGCAGTCTGAGAATGAGAGAGAAGATGAAAGTAGGTGAGGGAAGTCAAGCTAGAAATTTAGGCAATGATTGACATTCTGTATGGACCCAACACGTCATGCTAAAAGCTCCAGTATCCAGAGTGGCTGAGAGATTTTACAAACAGATGCTGAGGTTTAGATATGGTTCATTTCCCAAAGGTGGGAGATGATTAATTAGGTCTGGGGGGCTCCACTCTCACAAGGGATTAATGCAGACCTGGCAGGAATAGATCAGGTCCCAAAAGAATAGGTTTGTAAAAGAGAAAGTCCAGCCCTTTCCTGCTCTTTTTTCTTGCTGGACCTTGTTGCTTTTCCAGGGGCCCTTCCAGGATGCTGGTGCCACGCTGTTTGAAACTTCAGCTGTTACAGAGCTGGGGCCTTCTGAGAAACTGAGGCACCACAAAGACCCTCTCTTCAAACCCTGATTCTTGCAACCAGGTCAGAAAGATTTCAGACATGTCGCTCAGAGTAACAGGAATGATTTTATTGAAGGGATAGGAAAAGGGGAAGGGGACACTCTCAAGGAAGAGAGTGGGTCCTCTCAGAGAGGAGAGGGACAATGTGCCTCTCCTGTACTCCAGTTTTATAAAGGAATCCCAGAGAAGTTTCCAGAGAGTTCCGCCCAGGTCTACCTCTTGACTTTTGACTGACATTAAGATGACATCAGACTTTCAAGTCCCCACTGTCATGGAAACTCTAGGTCACCTTGGCCCATGCTGACTGGTTCTAATTGGATTCCTAACCATACAATCTTACAGATTGTATGGTTAGAAAGAATTATCCTTATCTCCCAGAACTGTAGGATCTGGTTACAAAACTCTCCTCCTCCAGGGTAACTTGGGTTCCTCTTATCAAAGTTATTTTTGGACCTGCATTTCTCTTGCAATAAACAGGTAGTTTGCTAAGGAAAGTGACATATCCTATCCACTTAGGCTTAACCGGGCTGCAGGAAAATTGCTTCTTGGAAAAGAAAGCATATGAGGGTCAGCACAGTGGGCCTATTTTATGGAATTATTCTTTTAACTTCTGTCTGTCCCCTAACACAGCCACCAGAATCATGAGCCAAATAAATCTCTTTACTTTGTAAGTTACCCAGCCCTGGGTATTTTATAGAGTAAGTCCACAGATATGTCTAATTTTTGAAGTTGTTCATTGTGTGACTCTGTTCTGGAAACTTCCCTCTCTAACTCCTGTTGCACCAAAATATCACCCTGGGCTGCCAGACAGACACATGTAGATAAACAACTTCTATTCGTTGCTGTTTGAGTATGTATGATAAGGTTAGGGGCAGTCTCCATTTGGGTGTGCAGAGGTGAGGAAAATTAAAGTATGAACAATAAGTAAAGGCAGGGTAGGATTTAAAATTCAGTCAAAGTAAATAGATGAACGGATAAAGAAACTTTGGTATATATACACAATGGAATATTACTCAGCAATAAAAGAGAATCAAATGATGGCATTTGCAGGTAAATGGATGGAGTTGGAGAACATCATGCTAAGCGAAGTAAGCCAATCCCCAAAAACCAAGGCCGAATGTTCTCTCTGATAAGTGGATGCTGATCCATAATGTGGGAGGGGGCATGGGAAGAATGGAGAAAACTTCTGCTGGTGCCTTCCCTCACCCCTTCCTTCTAATCCTTTTTATTTTCTTTTTCCTTCTTCTATTCTCTTTCCTGCACTCTTGCTCTCCTTTTCTTCCCAGAAATTAGAAAACAAAAACAAAAACCAGCTTGGGGTAGGAGTGGTGTGTGACTCTGAGAAGAGAGAGCTTTCACTTAGTGATGCCCATGTGCTCCTGGGTTTTATCTCCCATTGTACAGGGAAATAATTGTGTTTGAGTGCTCATGTGAGTCTCTGCCTGTGAGTTTATTTACCTGAATATGGAGGGTTCTTTAGTCAAGATCAGGGCAGGACGTGGGAGAGAAGGGAAGACAGGAAGGAAAAGACAGAATAAAGTAGTTCGGGATACAGCATTGGTTTTCATAGAAAAGCAGTGTTGGGCAACTGGGGCAAGATAGGGAGATTAGTGGAAACTGGCTGCGCTCTTGAGCTCTCACAGGGACACAAGCCCTGCCTATCACACCACCTCTGTATTATTTGGATTCCCATCAATTTCCTTTTGGGAATTTATTGCAATTACAATCAATATATTAGTGCCTCTTGCTTACTAGACTGTAAATCATGAAGGCAGGGTCTGTAGAGTTCTTACATAATGCTGGGGACATAACACACACTCTTATCATGCACCACCCTATGTTGCCACCTAATATAATACCTGGTACATGATGAATAGACACTGAGAAGAATACATGGACTGATACAAAGAGCAGAATCATAGACTAAAGAGGCCACAGGCTCTTCCAAAGTGAATGCTCATACATGGCTAGCTGTCAGTCAAGTAGATAATATTTGCATAATTCACAGGGTGCTGGAGCAGAAGGACTTAGTAAAAGTGCCTTAGTAAAAGTCGTTCAAATACTTATTACCATAAACAGATTTTTAAAATAATTCAATCTTAGCAAAATCATTTTGTACGTTTTTGATTTTAGAATTTATTTCCAGTTCCTTGAGAAACCTGTGATAGTGCCTTAATTATTTTAATAGACATTATTTTAGTGATTCTGATCCTGAATTTCTCATTGTGATTTTTTATAATTAGTTTTCAACTTATAGTTTATTATTTTTTGCTTAATATATAAAATGTATTAATTTATTTATGTTAGAAACTATAAATCTCCATCTCTTTCCCTTTCAGTAATACTTTTATTTAATTTGTAACTATTTCCTCTTGTAAATTTCTTCAATAAGTGCTCTACCAGTACAAAGCATCAACTACAGGGCCTCTAAGAAATTATTCCAGTGAATGTTGGCATTAGTCATATTGCACATATGCTGTTAGTATTAATGAAGGGAGTGTCCCTTTCAGAGATTATAAGATTTCCTGCTTCTCAAAAGAACAAGGAGTGCAAATCCAAGTTGAGACTTGTTTGTGATGATATGTGATGAGTCAATATTATGATTGAAATCAAGCCCCACAATTCTTCAATCGTTTGCATTTTTGAAATGGACACACAAAAGGAATTATGGTAATTCAGATATCTGTATGACCCACATTTATACTTGCATTCAAAATATTTTTATGTTGCTTCTACATATTTTTAATGGAATTCACACATTTTAAAAGAATCAGAGTAGAAAAACTAAAGATTGTAAAGGCCGTACTTACTCCAGATGTTTTGAAAATGCCCATTTATGAATGATTTGAGTCTGTTGAATACAACCTCAACAATCTGTTACAAAAGAACACTTTCTGGCATGCCCTGATGATTAATAAAAACTTGTATCACAGGAGACTAAGTACTCTTCTCCAAATCTTTCTCTTCTTTCACATCAGAAATTAGGTTTAGTTGAGTGGAATAATTACAGGCAAGATCAGACTCATGTAATGATTCCACAAATTCCTAAGATTTCCTGCTGGTGTGTGCCTCTGTGTGCTTACTACCCCTCCCAGTAAGGGAGGGGCACGACTTTACTGGAAGGAATGGTGCTCAGTAGGACTAGCAGTTTGAGATATCGGACTAGTTTGTCATATAATTAAATTTCATTCCATTTATTGATGAAAGAATTCCACTCCACAGAAAAAATATTACAAAATAATATAACAAACCCAGGATGCCAATTGGGATTTAGCAGGTGTTATTTGCCACATTTTCTTGAGCTCACCACTTATTTTTATCTTAAAGAAATAAAACTAAGGATCTCAGCAAAACTTTGTCCAGGTAACTCTCTTCTCTCTTGTCTCCTCAAAGGTAACCACTGTTCGGGATTTGGTAAATTCCCAAGAGCGTTTTTTTTTTCTTTTACTACTATAGAAAGAATTCATAAACAAGATACAAGATGGTGTACTTTTAAACTTCAGATAAGTGATATCAAACTGTGTGTATCCTACTGCAACTGGCTTCTTTCACTTAACCTAATGTTTTTGAGATGTTAATACATGCAAATTTAGTTCAGACACTATCATAGGAATAAACCACAGTTTATCTATCCCCCATGATGTTTTCAAGTATTTTCTGTTAGAGATACTACTGCAGTGAAAGATCTTTGTGTTTGTCTCCTGAGGACCTAATTCCTAATATTAATTCTAGATGTTTCTACGTTAACTCCTTTTTGTAAGTTTACACTCCAGGGTCAATATTTAGGTTTCCCTTTTCTTCATATCCTTACAGGTAGCCATCTTCAGTATTTTTCAAGTCAAGAGAGTAAAACATTAACTTTTCTTGCTCATCCCTGTATAAAATAGCTGGTTAAGAGTTGTTACTAAAAAACCGGAAGGTACTTTTCACTTCCTCTAGGACCTCTGGCACAAGGAAACTTATTTATTATATTCCTAGGGTCATAACACAACATCATGATTAGCTTATGTGTGGCCATATTTTTATACACTTGGGTTTATTTATTAATCATATCATGGCACTTGTGAACTCTCATATCCTCTCCCTTTGCATCCCGTCACCCTGAATTTTAAAGTGTTTGTGATATCCTTGCCTTTTAGGAATTGTGTATGTGTGTGTGTGTGTAATTGTGAATGTGTATGAATTACTTTTGCTTTCGAAAGAATATTGTGTAGAATGACTTGAAGACTTCATTCTACTGACATTGTGTTCAGATTCAACCATGTTTTGGCATGCAACTGGAGTTTCTTTATTTTCATACTCCATTGTCTGAATAAAAGTCCATTTACTTAATCTCCAGTTGAAGGAAATTTGGGTTGCTTCTAATTTTTTATTTTTGATCATTTCTGTCAACATTTCCTAGTGCACGTGAATAAGAATTTCTCTTGCTTCAATTGCTAAATGTAGAATTGGTGGGTTTAAGGTATGCAGATTTCCACTGTACTAATCTTTGAAAATTTGTGTAAGACTCATGGATAAAGCCATTTGGATCTTGTGTCAATTTTGTGTGAAGATTTTAACAACTCTTCAGTTTCTTTAACAGTTACCGTGACATACGGGTGTTCAATGTCGTCACAGTTTTGTTGGGTTAAGTTCAACAGTTTTTCCATTCATAATTTTCCCAGGTTGACAATCTCATTTGAATCAAGTTTTTGATATGGGCTTATTTTTTTCATTTCAATGGACTTATTAGTATTTTGCTCCTTTCATTATTCATAATACGATATGTCTCTTTTGGTTAATATTACTAGAGGTTTGCTTTTATTTTGTCACTCTACAAAGAACTAGAGTTTGTTGAACTCCCCTATTTCATTTTCATTTTCTATTTCACTATCTTGATTACCTTCTTTTAACTTTCAGCTTATTGTCTGTTTCTAATTTCTTACATTGGATGTTCTTTCATTTTTAGTCTTTCTCCTTTTCTAATGAAGCCATTAGAAAAGGTAAATCCTTCTCGGTATGGCCTTAACTATTATCCACAAATTTAGACAGAATATTATATTTTATTCATCACTAAGAATTTTTAAATTTCTAACTATTTACTTTTTGACCAATGGAGTTTTTAGTGGGAATTTCAATTCTCTTATCTTCAGCTTCTAAATTGTATTGTGGTTGGGAAGTGTGATGTGGATCTCTCTCCTCTGAAGTACTTGAGGTTGTTCAGGTAGTCCTCTGTGTGTTACATGTGTGTCTGAAAAGCATGTGGTTTTCTTTCTAGTTTTATCTTGGATAGGGGTTACCTTGGCTCGAGGAAGCTGAGGAGAAGGGATGAGAAACTTTGTTCACATCTACATATAATGTAGTGTAATTTTTAATCAGACTGTGGATTGTGCACTTCTGAGATAGATGAGATAAACCTGACCCAGATTCGGTCGTTCTGGTATGTGCCCAGATTGCTTTACAAGCAGATTGTTTCAGCATCATGACAAGCCACGTCTGGAAGGGGATGCAGAGCTAGCAGAAAGCCCAGCAGAGCTCACTCCTCTCACTCACATGTTATAGTCAGTCCATCGTCTGTGAACTTGAACTGCCCTCTGTGCTGGAGATGCAGCTGAGATCTGTGGTATCCTAATTGCACTGGCCTCATCCTCGGTGCTGTAGGTAGGTAAACCCAGTGGGTTTTCACAGTCCGTACTGTTTGCTTCAGTCAATATTTATTATTGACAAATGTCAATAAAGTGATTACGAATCTACTAGGGTCTTTTTTATTGACTAGGGTCATTATTTTCTCTTGGGTGAATAATCCGATTAAATCCTGCTGCCTTTTCTTTCTTAAATGGTTTGCTTTTCTTACATTTGCATATACATCTTTATAAATTACATTTTACTGTTTTCCTTTATATGTAAAGCCAATATGTCCTTTCAGAAATGGCCTATTCCTATGTTGGTAGTGCTTTCAGTGCACATAAAAAACTTTAGCTTAATTTCATAAATGTATTAATATTTTTCTTTATAGTTTAACCATTGGGGGCGGTATGGATTTTTTTCAAATTCTATTTAGGAAATATCATGCCAGGTACTAGATCCTGGGAATGCTGCAGCAAACACAATAGACAAAGACTACTCCCATCACAGCAGGGATAATTATTCCTGTAAAGAAAAGTAAAACAGTGTAATGATACAAAGTGTGATAAGCAGTAAGTGTTGGGGCTGGTATTTCATATCTGGTGGCCAAAAGAAAGCTTTTGTGACGAGGGGACATTAGAGCAGAGAACTCTTTACACAAGAGAGCAGGTCATGTAGATGTCTGTCTTAGGTAGTTTTTCACTATTCTGATGATATAAATGTACTCCTACACAAATATTTTTAAAAATTACCTTTTCATACTTAGGCCTTTAACATGCCTAAATTTTTTGTGTGCATAGTAGGAGCTAAAGATCTATTCTCAACTTTTTCCCCGTGGACAGTCAGTTATTCCAGTGCCACATATTAAATAAACTACTTGATCTCCACTCTTTGAAATGTGGTCAGTCATATTCCCTGGATTCCATATTTAATTGAGTGGGTTTTTGTTGTTGTTGTTAACTTTTTATTCTGTTTCATTGATCTATTTGTTTCTGTACCAATACCATACCAGCTTAATTACTGTGTTTTTGTAGTAAGTCTTGATTTCCAGTTGGTGGAGGGAGTCTTCCTCTTACCAGGTTTGTTTGTTTCCTAATTTATCCTGGCTATTCTTGACTTTTTACCTTCACATATAGATTTGAGGGTGACCTTGTCTAGTTTTATCAAGTATTAAGTTATAGTTTTAGTTTGGTGAGTATCTATTTCTATTAACTTAAGCCTTCTTATAGGTCTTTCAGTAAAGATGATAATTTTCATTAATGTTTTTTCAGGTGCCCTGTTTCCTTCAATTACCAATGATACTTTTATAAAAATTATGCTTTATAATTTTTTTATATTTTTAGAAATTTTTTTTGGTATAAGGATCTAAAATTCAGAAACCTATTGAATGTCCTAATTGTTTTTGATAAATTGTTAGTGGATTTTCATGAAGTTTCTATTTAGACAATAATGTTGTCTGTGAATAACAAAAATTGTTTACCTTTTTTTTTAATGATTCTTAGCTCTTACTTTTCATCATCTTTTTGTCTTGGCTAGGATTTCTAATAAAATGTTGACTA
This sequence comes from Xerus rutilus, assembly GCA_028644305.1. Classification (NCBI taxonomy): domain Eukaryota; kingdom Metazoa; phylum Chordata; class Mammalia; order Rodentia; family Sciuridae; genus Xerus; species Xerus rutilus. Next base: position 12,796,391 of record CM053408.1, on the reverse strand, counting down.
ACATGTGTATATATCTTATTATATATGCAAATGTAAAGTAGTATAAAATGGTTATAAAATAGATAAAAATATTTATAATTTTAGCATCCTTTCATTATGTAATTATACAATTTAAGAATTTTTAAAAATGTAAATGTCATATCTTGTAAAATCCAGTGTATAAATTTCAAATACTGTAGTTACAAACAATACACAATTAAAAGGTTATGCTGAATTGCTATTGTTTGTCTTTTTATTCTGAGATATGCCTGATTAGATTATTATGGGTTATTAAATACTTTGAATAATTTGCTTATACCTTTGATATTATTTTATTCCTTTTGTTTTGTGCATACAATTGATACTTTTTTTGTTTTTTTTCCCAAATTTTAAAATTTTATTATTATTATTATTAATAATGATTATTATTATTATTATAATATTATGATTATTATTATTATTATTATTTTTAGAGGATAACATTTCATTTCTCTGGTTGTAAGTGATATAGAATCACAACATACATGCAGTCATACATAAAGTTAGGGCTATGATGACCATCATATTCCACCACCTTTACTGTCCCCATGCCCCCTCCCCCCTTACACCCCTGTGAACAGAGTTCCTCCATTGTTCCCATATCCTTCCCCACATTATGGATCAGCATCCACTTATCAATGAGTACATTCGGCATTTGGTTTTCTGAGATTGGCTTACTTAATTTAGCATGATATACTCCAACTCCATCCATTTACCTGCAAATGCCATAATTTTATTCTCTTTTATTGCTGAGTAATATTCCATTGTGTATATATACCACAGCTTCTTTATCCATTCATCTATCGAAGAGCATCTAGGTTAGTTCCACAGTTTAGCTATTGTGAATTGAGATGCTATAAACATTGAAGTGGCTGCAGCACTGTAGTTTGCTGTTTTTAAGTCTTCTGGGTATAGACCAAGGAGAGGGATAGCAGGCTCAAATGGTGGTTCCATTCCAAGTTTTCTAAGGAATCTCCATACTGCTTTCCA
>CM053408.1:12695944-12794883 GCA_028644305.1 Xerus rutilus | reverse complement strand
CTGTAAGCCTCTTGTATTTGATTTTACATTTCATTTTTCATACTTGGGAAATTTTCTGATATTATTTCATTGAAGAGATTGTGCATTCCTTTGGTTTGAAATTCTGCACCTTCTTCTATCCCACTAAATCTTAGATTTGGACTTTAGATGCTGTCCCATATTTCTTGTATGTTCTGTTCATGATTTGTTTTTTTAAAATATTTTTTTATTTTCTTAGTTGTAGGTGAACAGAATATCTTTATTTTATTTTTATGTGGTGCTGAGGATCGAACCCAGTGCCTCACGCATACTAGGCGAGCACGCTACCACTGCACCACAATCCCAGCCCCTGTTCATGATTTTTTACCATCTTCACTGTATGGTCAAGTTTATTTTCAAGATTGTATATCTTGTCTTCATTATCTGAGGTTCTGTCTTCCAGGTGATCTAGTCTGCTGGTGATGCTTTCTGTTGAGTTTTTAATTTGATTTATTGTTTCCTTCATTTCAAGAATTTCTGATTTTTTTTTTCACGATCTCTAGCTCTTTCTTAAAGTAATCTTTTGCTACTTGTAATTGCTCTCTTATCTCTTTGTTAGAATGATCAATGGTTGCTTTTATTTGCTTTACTATTTCTTTGTTGGATTGATCAATTTTTCCTGTAATTGCTTACTTATGTCATTCTTTAATTCACTGATCATTTTAATTATGTACATTCTGAATTCTTTCTCTGACATTTCATCAACTGTGTTGTCAATGGATTGTGTTTCAGTAGTATTGAGGTTTATTTGGGGCATTTTCTTCCCTTGTTTTTTCATGTTGATTGTGTATCTTCCTTTCTTGAAATACCAATCTGAGGTATTGCGGCTTGTATCCTATAATCTTGTATTGACACTCCAGATTACCTGTGTCTCACCTTGGAGCTACTTCTGTTCCCCCAGTGTCCCCAGATGGGCACTACTGCCATTAAAGTTGGTGGCAGAAGTAGTGGATGTACCTCTAGAGGGCAGTGGGAATGGCCTTGACTGGGGTCCTGAGGCGGCCCCTGAGGGCTGTTTTGCCCCTCTCTTGCACTCCTGCTGGTGAACAGGAACTCTGGAGCAGAATTGGAGGTGGGCCTAGGTCTCACTTAGGCAGGGTCACAAGCAGGAGAGTCTGTATGTGACCCTTACAGTGAGTGTGAGCTCCCCTGGGGCTGGAGGCTAGCAGGCTCTGGTCTGCCTTCAGCTGGGCACCCCTGGCATTCCCTAAGGGGAGTTTTGGGCCTTCTGTCTCACCTGACCACAGGAACTATGGAGCAGAACTGAGGAGGGCCCAGAGTGTACTTGGGTGGGGCCTCTGCATGTTGGGATTTCTGCAGGCAACTCTTACCCTGGGTGTGCCTTCCTCTGTGGCTGGTAGCTATCAGTCTCTTGTCAACCCTTGGATGGACACCCATAGAGTTTCCTAAGGGTGGATTTGGGCCCTCTGTGGCTCCTGCTGGTCCGCAGGAACTCTGGAGCAAAACTGGGGTGGGCCCAGGCCACCTTTGGGCAGGTCTGTATCACGCTGGGGTCTCTGCAGCGACTCTTACCCTGAGTTTGGGCTCCCCAGTGGCTAGCAGCTAGCAATCCCTTGTCTCCTCTGCCTGGACATCAGTGGAGTTTCCTGAGGGCAGATCTGGGCCCTCTGCGGCTCCTGCCAGTCCACAGGAACTCTAGAGTGCTTGTTTTGTTTTTTAAGTTTTTTTTTAGGTTTCCCCACATAGTTATTGAACGGTTCTCATTTTTTCCTGTATTTTGAGATGATACTTCCATCATTTGATAAAATTCTGAATTTATTTAAGACAATTTCTGGGCTTTGTATTCAGTTCTATTACTCAAGAATTGTAGTATATTTTGATAATCTAACATTCTCTTTATACTTTGTTTTTTAGATTTCCTATTTTCATAAAATGGTAGATTTACTTTTCATAGTTAAAAAATACATATTTTTATTTGTAAATTGTTTCACTTATTAATTAACTTAAGGAATTGTTAGCTTTATGACATTATATTCCTAACCAAAAGCATGGCATGCCTTTTATTTAATCAAGCTGATTTCTAAAGATATAAATTTTTTGTTTTATAAATTTCTTGTTAATTGTATTCTTAGTTTTGGCATGATGTCTTTCATTATTTTACTTAACTTGTTTATATGTATAAAATCTACTAATTTTATATTGCTTATTTTTAACTCTTACTTACACTTTATCATATTAGAGATCTTTTGTTGCTATTGTATTTGAATATTTCATTTTTCCAGGACATTAATAAAAAAATTAATGAGAATTTTTGTATCATCTTTTTTGTTTTTCATGCTTAAGTTCTTTTTTCTGTCTACTTGCAGTAGCTATTTAATGCATACCTAAGTTGAGATGATAGTAGGGACATTGGGTTTGTCTTATTCCTGACATTAAGAGGAATGTTTCTAAGCATTCCCAAGTACAAGAGATTGCACGAGATGGTGCATCTCTTTCTCACTGTGTCCCATCCCAGTTCACTGTAGGGCAAAGTTTTAGAATCTGCAGTTTCAGACTGACAGGAGCTGCTTGTATTCTACTTACCACTAGTGATGGGGCCCAACTGCTTTTTATAGATGAGGGAGTAAACTATAGATCCTTTTCGTAGAATCTGCATGCTTGTCAATTTTCTAAAGACGGTATCTTAATTTAGGTTCTGTAGGAAAATACCATGAGATGAGGAGTCCAATGCAGGTGTTGTGCTTGGAAATGCTTTCCTGAATCTTAGTCACAAGAGTGCAGGAAGCAGGGCAGGGAGATCACAGAAGACAAGGAAAGGTATACTTCAGGCAAAAGTTCCAACCTGATGATGCAGGAAAACTTCTGGGTAAATTATACCTTAGAATTTGTCTCACCTCAAGGACTTTTATATTCTTAGACCATTGGCTAACATTCCATAAAAGATTCAAACTCCCAAGCATTCACATTTTTTGCCCCAGTGGAGAAAGTGGCACCATTAATCCAAAGGCGGTCCTCTGAGGAGTCCCAGGTGCAGGCCTTCAGAAAGCAAAGTCGGAAGCTAGAAAATGAGAGGCAAAGGAGAAAACAAGAAAAGTGTTAGGGAGATATATAGAGGGAATGAAAGAAAATGACAGTTAATAATATTTTTCTTAGTAATTTAATGAATATTGAGAAAAGTGTGTTGAATTATCCAACAGTAATTGTGAATCATTTTCCCCTTGTAATTCCTTTACATTCACTTTACATCTTTGGAGGGGATGTTGTTCCATGCATGAGAATGTTTTATCTATACAATTACTCTCTTCATTACTAATACTGTTTTGCCTTAAAGTTATTTTGTTTTAACTTCATGTGTATTGTATAAATAGAAACTAAATGGATGTTGATATTGTATAAACCAAACTAACTCATGTCTTTAAACTGCTGACTTGAATCCATTTAAAGTTATAGATAATAAGTTGATATATTTTATCTTCAGTCATTTTTATTTAATTTTCCCTTGCGTTGCCCTTTTCTCTTCTTTCTTGATTATAATTTGGAATTATTGAGTTTTTTCACTTTCTTTTTTTCTTCTGGTTTAAAAGTTTTGTGTTTTTTTGCCTTTTTATATTTTTTCTTTCCTTTGTTTCTTTTCTTTTCTTTCTTTCTTTCTTTCCTCTTCATTCTCTTTCTTCTCTTGTTTCTTGACTTGCTTCCTTCTACTCTTCTTCCCTCCCTCTCATTCTTCTGCCTTCCTCTTTTGTGATCACTCTTAAGTTATTGACATGAATCAATGACTACATAGTCTAATGAATTAGTGTCCCTCCCCTCCAATCCCCAAATAAAAGGAACTTATAAGTATTACTTTGAGCCAGGTGCTATGACATAATCCCATCATCTAGGGAGGCTGAGACAGGAGAATTGTGACTTCAAAGCCAGCCTCAACAACAAGGAGGCACTAAGCAACTCTGTGAGATGCTGTCTCTAAATAAAATACAAAATAAGGCTGCAGATGTGGTTCAGTAGTTGAGTGCCCCTGAGATTTTTTGGTACGGGGAGAGGGGGAGGGTACCAAAACAAAAAAAGAAATATTACTTTGGTCTCTTCTTATTTTTGTTATTTGTTTAGGTATACTTTAATTTAATTTTTAGTTTTACTTTTTAATCAGAACATAGTTATTCTACAGGCTTAAAGTCTTATAATGTGAACCAAAGTCCCTATTTTTTAATATTCCTCTAGGATCTCCCTCTTCTTCTCCCCACTGTCAACACTTTTCCCTATTAACCTGGTTTTTCTCTGATTCTTTGCCCCCAAATCTTTAAATGATTTTCCCCTCCTGTTAGTTCATAATTCTAACTTTGTATGTTCGATCTTGCTGTGGAAGATGGTGACTTAGCCCTCTTCTCCCACCCTCCATTCATTCCTTTATCATTTCCCTTAGTGTTGTTTATACTATTGAGAGCTAATGATTATAAAATGTACCCAATACTTACTACTCTCTAACAGACAATGGGCTTGCAGTTCAGGATACGGAAATAAAAATGCAATCTTAGATCAAGGAGCTCACAATCTAAGGAGGGACCCAGCAATTTGACAGACAATATTGTTGCTGAAAACTTAGTCCTTGTCCCAAATGCCAATCCTATAATGAGGACTCGGTTAAGAAAGAAAGGAAAAAGGTTTATTGCTTTGTTAGCAAAGGAAATACACAGGGGACTCTGTCCCTAAGCAGGAACAGGAGCCTCTTTTTTTTTTAAATGTTCAGCATAGATTCACCTTTCTTTATTTATTCTAATTCGGTATATATGACAGCAGAATGCATTTTGATTCATTGTATACAAATGAAGCACAACTTTTCATTTCTCTGGTTGTATACGATGTACAGTCGTACCATATATGCAGTCATACATGTACCTAGGGCAATGATGTTCATTTCATTCCACATCTTTCTTGCCTCCCCCGTCCCCATTTATGGATCAGCATCCACTTATCAGAGAGAGAATTCGGCCTTTGGTTTTTTGGGATTGGTTTACTTCGCTTAGCATGATGTTCTCCAACTCCATCCCTTTACCTGCAAATGCCATGATTTTATTCTCTTTTAATGCTGAGTAATATTCCATTGTGTATATATACCACAGTTTTTTATCCATTCATCTATTGAAGGGCATCTAAGTTGGTTCCACAGTTTAGCTATTGTGAATGGGCTAAGGAGCCGAACACACATTTCTCAGAAGAAGATATATAATCGATCAACAAATATATTAAAAAAATGTTCAGTATCTCTAGTAATTATAGAAATGCAATCAAAACTACTCTAAGATTCCATCTCACACCAGTCAGAATGGCAGCTATCCAAAATACAAACAACAATAAGTGTTGGTGAGGTTGTGGGGGAAAAGGCATGCTCATACATTGCTGGTGGAACTGCAAATTTGTACAACCAATCTGGAAAGCAGTATGGAGATTCCTTAGAAAACTTGGAATGGAACCACCATTTGACCCAGCTATCCCACTCCTTGGTCTATACTCCAAAGACTTAAAAACAGTGATGCAGCCACTTCAATGTTTATAGTGGCTCAATTCACAATAACAGGGGGCTTTTATAGAGGTGACTCAAAGGTTACATTCCACATGTTTTCTGTCTGGAGTTGTAATTCGCTTGCTAATTTGGGGTATGGTCATTTTTGAGATCTTCTGATACCATCCCTAAAGTCCAATAGATTACTTCATTCCTATGGTGGGTGTGTACTAAGGGACAAATAAATCTGCTTAGGATGGGGAAAAAGGTAATCTTGTTTCCCCTGAGGTTAGGGAGAGGGAGAGATTAGGAAGGATCAGGTAGAGAGGTAGAGAAAGAAACATGTTCATTTTAAACGGTGGCAGAATAGCAAGGGTTATATTGAAAGCATAAAGTGAACCATGGTTCCACTTGTAAAGGCAGATGACCAAAAGGAGGCGAATTAAAAACGCTGGGCAAGGCTTTGTTGGAAATACACGCTCCCAGGCTGAACTCTCCCATCCATCAGAGTGTGTCCGGGAGAATGGCGCACGTGTTCCAGGGTACAGAAAATTTTAAAAGGCCCAGTCAGGAAGGGGAGAGCTTAAGGCAGGAAGAGAAGGTCAGTGTCCTTCCTGGATAAGTCAGGAAAAGCCCACTGATTGACAGGAGGCGCCTCTATTGCTGACGTCAGCGTCTGGCTGAGCGCCCCTAAGTGGACAGGCTGAACCGACCTAACACCACTCTCTCTTTTATGTAAGAGTTTATGTGATGAATTTAGTATAAGAAGTTAGCGAATGAAAAATGTAGTTTTTTAAGGGAGATAGAGTTCAGGCAGAGGAAATAATAATTTCAAATGTCCAAATGCTGCGGCACGCCAGTCTTTCAGGAGGAACAAGCAATAAGCACACAAGAACAGTGGTTAGGAAGAGAGAAAGTCTAAGTGGAAAGTGGTGGCTAGTCCCTGTGCTTAAGCCAGGGTCAGCAAACTTTTCTGTGAAGGAGCCGATAGTAAATATTCTCCACTTTGTGGGCCATTCAATCCCTTTGGCCATTATTCAACTCTGCTGTTGTACTGTGAATGCAGCCACAAACAATGAAAATGAAAGGGCATGACTGTGTCTAATAAAACTTTATTTACAAAAACCCCTGTCACAAACCAGTGCAGTGACTTTGTAGTGCATTATTCTAACTGCAGTCAAAATACTACTAGACAGAGGCTGCTGATTGTAAAACACACACACACACACCCCACAGAACACTGGACAGAGGCCATCTGTAGCCATAAAGCCTAAAATATTTGCTGCCTGAATTTTTACAGAAAATATTTGCTAACTTCTGCGCTAAACTCACAAGTTGGACAATTTTGTCTTTAATTTATTCTTAGAAATAACGTCTCTATCAAGGACCCTTCGACTCAAAACAAAACTAGATCCTATCTGTTTTGCAGCTAAAACTTTTCATAAAAAAAAATCCCTTAGAGAAGTTATTTCACAGAAATTCATATTCTAACCACATTTTGTGTGCTGATAACCACATGTGACTAGTGGCTATTGTGTGGAACTACCTAGTTCTAAAAGCACTAATAATGTGCCATTCCTATTCCATTCCATCATCCATGTGTAATCGATTTCCGTGTGGTAGGAGACAGCATACCTAAACAAGGAAACTAGGTACTTTATAAAATCCAGGGGAGATTTCAGGCTCCAGAGCTAATCTGCCTTTCTTAGGAACTGAAACAGCTTGATCGGACTAAGACTTGATAGATGTCTTTCATTTCTGCATACTCTCTTTTATTGCATGAGGATTTGGGGACATGTCTTCCTGTTGTTCTAGGATCACATCTTTCCTATTTCCAACAGATTAAAGAAGATAGTTGTACTTCTCTTTAGAAGTATTCCAGCTCAGGCTATATTCCAATATATTGTAGTCAGAGAGGTGGATATTTTGGCCAGGCCTGGATTCTATGCAGATATTTATAATCATGGAACAGAAATCGTTCCCACAAAATGATAGTTTCTACAGTATTCTTTGTCCATTTCACCCATGAGATGCTTTTAGGGAACTAGAACTAACTCCTTAAGTACTAAATGAATATAGGTGAATAGTCTCTTAATTTGACAGGAATGTTTAAAATAAGGCCAAAAGCAGGAGTCAGAACAGACATTTACTTGCTTTGAATTCATTTTTATGATACATATTTGAAGACCATCCAAATTCTTAGTTTACAAGCTTAGAACTGATGATTATAAGGGCTTGCTAACATTAAAAATAATTCAGCATTTTCTTTTCTTTGTAGCTTGCATTTTTTTTTTTTCAAATGTCTGGGTGGTGAGAAGAGAAAGAATGGTGTCTTTGGTAGCTATGAACAGTTCTGCAGAAATTTTGAGTTTGACTCTTTGGCATGATTATACAGTCTTTTCTGCCATTAGGCTACCTTTATCAACTTTCTTCACAAATAATTTTTTTAAATAATTCCAAAAAATGTTATTTAATACCAAAGGAACATTTTTCCTCCATTAGAATTTATCTAACTTCATATTTGAGAGGAGCTTTAGTCTCAATTTATTAGGCTCATCATTTATAACAAAATTTAAAATTGAAGTGTGGCACTGTGTTAGAGACAGAAGTGTTCCCCAAGAGTCCTGTGTTCCACTTTTAACTCCTATTTCTTCAGGGCTAATATGTTCCCTTTTGGGGGGAATTGAAAGCTTTTCTTATCCACCATAGGATAATTAATCAAGAGAATTGTGTGAGTGGAAAGAAGTATAAGGAGCTAGAGGAGAACTGGAAGGAGGAGTATCTTTCTTCAGTTTCTGTTTTTAGGAGTTTAGACATGATTCAATAAGAGAAAGTTCCCATTTTTATATTTTTGGAGGACATACAGCTGAGAAAAAGTATTAATTTTGATTTTTATAACCCTGAGTTGGCATATCCAAAGCAAATTATGTAGACTTCAGACAGATAATATATAAAAAAAGGAATTATGTAGCCCCAATTATTTGCATGGTGAAGTACTGATGTGGTGTAATTTTCTCGGGTGTTTACCTAACAGAGCAGGGCTCTGGGATTCTGCATGGTACTTTTCCAGTAGCTATTTTTTTCTTGTGTCATCCTGGCACCTCCTCTGCTCACTCCAACCCTACCCAAGCTTCCTCTCACACTCAAGTTTTTTGTTTATTGTTTTGGTTCAGAAGTTCAGAAACATATTTAATGGTGTGTGTAAATGTAACCCCAAGATAATGATGTCTAATTCTTCTTTTAAATTCAAAACCACATACAACACTAGCCAAAAATGAGAACTAGGATTCCTTTTCTTTTTGTATTTGTTTTTTGCAGACACTTGATTGGCAAAGTTAGAAGTTTAAAAGTGTGTGCCTTTTGGACTTTTTAAATGGAAGCTTAATTTTAATCTTAGTTTACAATTCTAATATACTTTATTTTTATTATTATAATCTCTTAAAAATTCATTTTGATACATAAAAATTATACATATCAATTGCGTACCATATAATATTTCAATCCACCTGTACATTGTCAAATTTAAATCAGTTTAAACATATCTATCCCTTCAAACATTTATTATTTCTTTATGGTAAAAACTTTCAAAATTCTAGCTTTTTTTTTTTTAAATATTTATTTTTTTTTAGTTGTAGGTGGACAGAACATCTCTATTTTATTTTTATGTGGTGCTGAGGATCGAACCCAGCGCCCCACGCGCGCTAGGCGAGCACGCTACCACTGCGCCATAACCCCAGCTCCCAAAATTCTAGCTTTTTGAAATGTACAGGCCCCTATTGCTATCTATAGTTACCTTGCTGGACAATAGCACACCAGACCTTGTTTCTATTTCACTGTGGGTAACTTTGCACTCGTTAACTTTAATACATTTTAAATTTATAATCATAACAACAATCCACACATCAAAAAAAATTAGACATGATATCATTACCTTCATTAACTGTTGATATCATTACTTTCATTGACTATTCTTTGTATATTCCTTTTCAGGGTTTTGCTCTATGCAATGCTTTTAGGTAATCATAACTATTGTTTAATTTTTAAAGTAGAAATTTTTTCATAGCTTGAAATGTTGCGGAAAGGTCCGTGTCCTCAGTACTAATCCAATAACAAGGACATGGTGTGAGAAAAAAGAAAAAGAAGTTTTATTGCTTTGCTAGCAAAGGAGAAACACAAAGGACTCCTGTCCCCAAGGCTATGATACTGTCCATCAGCAAGAACAGGGGGTTTTATGAGATGATTCAAAGATTATACTCTAGCCTTCTCTGTTGGAGTTTTAATCTCTGTTGGAGTTGTTAATTTAGGAGATAGTCATTTCTGAGATCTTCTGATACCATCCCCCAATTTGCATTACTTGATTCCTATAGTGGGTATGTACTCAAGAACAGATAACTCTGTTTAGGATGGAGGGGGAAGAAGAGGTAATCCTCTTTCCCCTGAGATTAGAGAGGAGCAGGGAGAAAGGAAGAGAAAGAAACATGTGCATTAAAAAAATAAGTTGTAGTGGCAGAGCAGTAAGAGCTATATTCAAAGCATAAAGTGGACCATGGTTACAGAAAGAACAACATGCAAATGAAACTGTATCCTCTACTTACTTCAGGAAGTCACCTAGTGCTAATGAGAATCAGAAAGTGACTCTTTTCTGAAGTCGCTATGATCTTTAAATTTGTGACACTCAAATAATGATTTTAAATACTGGTTTACTATGTGTTGTAAGAAATAAAATAATTTTATCTTTTAATGTTGGTTAAGGCACTTGTTATGTGTGTACAGGCACAATCTACAGAGTGTAGAATCTAACTGTAAATATATAGATTTAATTGTTACTAGGAAACACAAAGGAAAAAAAATCAGTATGATACAAATTGTGAAATCTAAATTTTTTTAATAAACAATGCAGCTTTGAGGTACTTTCTATTAACAAAACAAGCTGTGTATGAAACATGTTTTATACACGAGTTAGAGAAAAAAGAAACTCTTGAAAATTAAGTAATCATTTCCTGTTTCATTTTCCATCTTCTTTTGACTCGCAGGGCTTTTCTCTCTCAATAGGAGTTGCTTTAAATCTCTGGGAAGATCTGTTCTGAATTTACTTCTTCTGGATTGGTGGCTTTTAAGTGTGTGCTTTGTTCTTGGAAAAGCTTAGGTCAGTGAAGCAACATGCTACTGTTTGAAAAAAAAAAAAAAGCTGAGTAATGCTGGAGGCTTCTCATGTGGCTGATGCAAACCTGGAGAATTTGCATCATCATGTAGCTGGAGTAAGTTGGTGTGACAGGCAGGAGCTTAAATACAAGCCCATGAGGAAGCGGAGCTGGTTCATAGGGATAGGGCTGCGGAGCCGCGGCGGCAGCCACGGTGCTGGGACGAGGAGGGGAGATCCGAGAGCACCATGAACACACAGGTGCCTGAGAGTAATTAGAGCGCTTTGAAAGATAAAATAACACCTTTGAGTTTTTACCTGTGAACACAATAGCGCTGAGACCCTCTGAAATCAAAGAGGAGGAGACCGATCAGTCACCCCAAGAGACACTAAAGTTGAAAGTTTTGCTTTTTCTTCCCCTGTTTTGTTTTTTGTCCCGAGTGTCACTACTATGGTCAGAAAGCCCGTTGTGGCCACTATCTCCAAAGGAGGCTACCTGCAGGGAAATGCTAAGGGGGCGCTGTCCTCCACAGGAGGCAGCGAGCCCCCTGAGCAGGAGAAAGTGGTGCTGAAGAAGAAGATCACCTTGTTGAGGGGCATCTCCATCATCATTGGCACCATCATAGGAGCGGGGATCTTCATCTCTCCCAAGGGCGTGCTGCAGAACACAGGCAGCGTGGGACTGTCTCTCGTGATCTGGACGGTCTGTGGGGTCCTGTCCCTTTTTGGTGAGTGCACCTTCTTCTCTGGGATGTGTGTGGCGGTGGGGCTGGGAAGTTTGGTCTCCGGGAAAGTGAAAGGTAGTTTTTGAAGTGAATGAATGGCGAAAGCTACTTGGAATTTTTTTTCTTCTTGTTTAGGTATGTGAACTAAGCGTACACTGTGCTCATCGTTGGCATGATCCTGAATTCTCTCAAATTGCTTCCTGCAGGCTATACTCTTCTTTTTCTGACTAAAACAGACTTTTTTTTTCTGACTTTCCCTGTGGTGAGGAAAGCAAAAAGTAACTTTGATGACCCAGAAAATACACTCGAACTTTCTGTGCTAGGCAGTGGTGCTTAACTGTGTATGTTTGGAGCTTTCTGGCAGCTGGATGACTGCAAGAAACACCTGTGAAGTGAAACCTGGCGTGGCCCTTTAGGTGCAGGACTGAGTGTTTACAGAAGTCTTCCTGACTTTTTTTTATTAGCAGAACAAATGCGTGGCAGTCTTTTCCTTTCTAATTTTTAAAGTCCCTCCACTTGTCAATTCCTAACTTTCGAATACCTGGACATGGAAAGATGTGTGATGGACATAACTCAATCCTATTACAAATTGAGAATATTGCAATGGCCTGAGCCTATTTCAAGGGTTTTTTTCCCATTTTTTTTCATAACACCTATAAACATTTGCAATATAAGTTTAAAAGCTGCGGTTGGATGTTAGTTTTCTGTATTTGCCAAGATCTGTTTTTCTCATCTGTATTTCACTTGGTCTCCAGGGACACAGATAATTTGTCCACCTGTTCACTGAATTGATCTGAAGAGAACTAGTACAAAAAGTATAATCAATACTTTTTTCAAACTATATTTCTTTTCTATTGATGTGAGAATTAATATTAAATAGAAAGTAAATGCCCCCTCCTTGGGTGAGCGAATTACTACAAAGCTACCTGAATCAATTAAAGGTGACAAAAGCTGGTGAATTGTTAAAAAAAAAATTGATTTATGCTATGGGGTAGATGTCTAAGATATTTGCTCTCTTTGGAACATACTGTGCTTTGATTTCAAAAGATACTACAGTTTATAGTTACTAACTCTTTGTTCTAACACTAAGACCAAGTGCTAACTCTTGGTCCTTTGTGTACCAATCCATTCATTCCTTCTACTCAAGTCCTGTGATGGTTGGGGCAGTCATCTAGAGGACTCAGGTTTCCATTTTTAGGAAGAAGGCATTTTAAATAAAGTTCATTAAAGCAAAGTCTTAGTATAGAATTATCCTTAGAGGAATTATTTTGATTGTCTTAAGACAATTATTTATGGTATTTATGGTATTATTTATGTGAATAACTTGTACTTCATTAACCATTTATTTCATAACAGTTGTATATCATTATTTTCCCATTACTACTGTTCATCCTTGCCAAATTGGAGTCACATGATGATGAAAAACTCTGATAGAACCCTTAGCTACTATTAATATTAAACGATTCTGGCAAATGTGTGGATAGGTAAACAAAGAGAAACCCAACTGCGGATCTTTTAAAAATAAGTTTGTGCATCCTCAGCCTTTGCTGTTTCTTACAGCACCTGGAGTATTCAGAATAAATCAATATCTAATCAGAAAAACGACAACCCTCTCCTGGACTTTGCAAACTCATGCACACACAGTCGCACTATATGACTCAGTTTTTGCAAACCATAAAATTTATTCGTACGTAATAAAAATAAAAACACTGAGTACTGAACTGGTAAAAAGGGATGTTGACTTTTATAATGAAAATATGCTGATTCATAATATCATATGCAGAAGCTTAAAAAAAAAAACCTGTAAGAGGAGTGTAGCTAAGGTTACACGGTACCTGACATTTTTGATTAGTAATTGCAGGGAGTGTACTCTTATATTAATCAACTTGTCTACATTTACATTGCATTTTCCACTTAAACTATTAGTATCTCAGAAATACCTCCATATTAGGAAGCAAAGCAAAACTTTAGGACTGAGTCAAGAATCAGTAGGTATATAGATGATTTCCGCCTTACAATGGTTCAACTTTTTTTTAAAATTTTACAATAGTGTATATAATAATACATTTTTGTTCGCTTATTTTGCCAAACTATAGGCAAAAGTAAGCGTCCTGATCACCTTTAAGGTAAGCTGTTCTAAGCTATGGTGTTCTATAGGTCAGTTGTATTAAATACATTTTCCACTTAGCAGTATTTTCAACTTACGATGGTTTTGGGGTATATAACCCCTCTGCAAGTGGAGGAGCATCTGTATTTGATTTACAATTTTTTTTTTTAATGCCAGGGTCAATACATGGATTTTTTTTTTACCCTGTTTTGAACTTTTTTCATCTGGGCAAAATGGTTATGGAGCTTGAGACCTTTAAATGAAAATCTCATTCCCCCAGAATTCAATTTAAACCTAGGGCAACCATCCTGGAGTTTCAGCAAAGCATAGCAAGGTCTAGGTATTGATTGTCTGACAATAAATTCTGAGGTACTTAAGGCTCTTTCCAATAACATTTTATATTGGGTCCTTTTCTAGACAGTTGACAAACATGACAACAGTTTCCAAGCAGAAGGTGAATTGTAGTTGTTTAAATCAGTTACAAATAGACAACATCTCTCAGTGGTCCCAGAATATTCATCTGCAGACTAGTTACTTTAGAATGATCTGTGGGAAGTTTTGGATCCCTCTTTTGGTGAGTCTGGACTCTCTTGCTTACAGAGTACATCTAGGGTATAGTCCTATATTCTGCTTTTCATTTTGAATTTAAAAAAATTTCCCAGATAATTCTGATAATGCTAGGTTCAGGAATCAGATAAGTGACACTAAGACTTCACTGAATATCCAAAGTATGTTTATGTTGGACAATTCTATATCAAGTATTACTGATTAGTAATTACTCTGAAGTAGCTCAGGAAAATTTGTGGGTTATATTTGAGTACTTAACAATAGATAGAACTTTTCACATGACATTAAGATATACTTTTCATTTTCTTGATAATTAGTTGCTCAAATTAATAAGTATAGCTGTATTTTGTGTGTGGTTTGCTGTGTGTCCGGCCCAGTGCTGTCTCTGACAACCATTGTCATGTACACACAACATTCTTGTGAGGTAAAAATGGAGCTTTTCATTCTATAGGGAATGAAACAGAGCCTTGGGGAGGTTACATAACTTGCCCAATTTCATGGGAATTGTAGTACATAAATGTTACATATTTAGTTTATACTTCCTTTAACCTAATGTATATTAATGTACATTATAGCATATCTTTTTTAAAAAGTATATACTTTCAATCATCTAGAATGGACACTTCAAAAACACCCAGGATGACCTTTTCCACAAACAGAATACCTCAGAATTCATTTTGTTGACAATCTATATCATGCAAATTAAATGAAGTCTTGCAAGGGTCACACTTATAACTCTTACTTACATTGATTTGCCATAGAAACATCATTTGTTAAAAGAGCTGTCAACATAATGAGGTCAGTTTGGGTAATTATTTGTCTTGCATGAGATTATGCTTTTTAAAAAACAGGTCAGTACTGTTGGCATCTATCTTCTCTTTTTCCTTTTGCTCACAAGTTTCCAACTCCAGATTCTAAACCATATGATATTGTTTTAGAAGTTTGTATTACCATTTTAAGTAAAATGACATTGTTCAAATAGAATGAAGTAGGTCTCCAATGTGAGGAAGTTAGAAGAGGAACTTGTTAAGTCTCAGCAATTAGATGGCGTCATTTTGAAATAATGATGCCTTTCAGACTGAAGAAGTAGTAACATTGCACGCAACATAAGAATCCTGGTAAGGATTCTACCACTAGGTGGCCTGATTATGTATTAAATTTGTACCTTTTTATTATAACCATTTCACAGGAGCCTTGTCCTATGCTGAATTGGGAACAAGCATAAAGAAATCTGGAGGTCATTATACATATATTCTGGAAGTGTTTGGCCCATTACTAGCTTTTGTACGAGTCTGGGTGGAACTGCTCATAATACGGTAAGAACAAAGAAAAAAA
This sequence comes from Xerus rutilus, assembly GCA_028644305.1. NCBI lineage: Eukaryota > Metazoa > Chordata > Mammalia > Rodentia > Sciuridae > Xerus > Xerus rutilus. The sequence continues at coordinate 12,779,533 of CM053408.1, read as the reverse complement.
TTAAGGAAGGATAAATCTTAGTCATCTCATTCTTCTGAATGACTTGATTATTTTTAACTCATCAGAAATATGTATGTCATGTGCCTATGTTGTAAACATGTATACTCAACAGATAATCTGTTTTATAATATTTTTCCGGATTAACATCATTCATGTAATTTTCTCATTGGCAATGGTTCAACAAAAATGCCAGACTTGAAGTCCTGCTTTCCTTTAATCTTTGATTATTCTCTTTTGCTTTTGTAGGACAGACACTTACTAGAAAAGATATGAAGCATCAAAATCCACCTTGATGAGTCTTACCTTTTGATTGACCAGGCACAATTAAATAGGCCAGGAATTGGCATTTTCTTATTGTAGATTATATCATTAAGTTATTTAACTTTATTACTGTGACTAAGAAACATCTATGCCTGACAACAGTGTATCACCAAATCTTATTCTTTAAAAAATTAAGTTTACATACCATAAATGACTCACTTCCTCACATAAACAAACCAGTGAACTGCAGTTGCGAAAATCTTTTGATTTTATTGTTGTAGGAATGTATTCCCCTTCCTGATCTTCTTGGCACCAAATAATGCTAAGTCACTCTGAATAGCAGGTTTCCTTCAGCTTTGTGGGAGACTTATGATGTCATAAGAGTGTCAGAGTTCCTTAAAGCTACTGCCTCATAGGATATGACTTGCACTTTCTGATTATAGAACATAATAGAAATAAGGAGGGAAATTGCTCTTACTGTATGCTGATCAGACATACATAGCTGAGAGCTTATGGGAGCTTTTATTCTGTCATTTACAGCAAGTGGCAAATGCAGAGCTAATAAGTACCCATTAACACTAATCATGATCTTTATGGTTTTAGGAGTCTCTTTTTGAACAAAGAGCTTCAGAGAAGTACATACTTCATTGGCAAGTCAGTCTACTCTCATTTTAAACATTTCTTCATTACGTAAAACTTCTTATAATGAAATAACGATATTTTATTCCTTTTCTCAGGTCCCCTTACCGGGATGTACCTTCTGTTCCTTTTTGATTATCGGAGTCATATACTCTTCCAGGGCCAACTTATATATTGTCTTTTCCATAGATAATTGTCTGCTTATTATAGTGAAAATAGTATTTATCTTGTCTCTTAAATCTTCTGAAAGATGTGGTCTCTACTTCTCATTTAACAATGAACTCGATACCTTCTATTTTTGATTCAGTATTTCAGGTGACTGTGTTTTGTTTCCTTGCATAAATTTCAAACATTTCAATTACATAAACCCAGGTCTTACACTTTCAGTAGCTCTTTTTTTTTTTTTTTTTCCTTCCTGTAACTCTTTTTTTTTTTGGTACCCAGGATTGAACTCAGGGGCACTCAACCACTGAGCTACATCCCCAGCCCTATTTTGTGTTTTGTGTAGAGACAGGGTCTCACTGAGTTACTTAGAGCCTCGCCGTTCCTGAGGCTGGCTTTGAACTTGTGATTCTCTTCCTTCAGCCTTCCAAAGTGCTGGGATTACAGGCGTGCGCCACTTTGCCTGGCTACTTCTTATAACTCTGATACTACTTCTATGAGTGCCCTGCATATACTGGATATAAATTGATGCATTAGACTCCAGTCCCTGTTCAGCATGCATTTGCTGTGTAACTTTGGCTAATTACTTGGTATTATTATGAGCATGATCATTCCATTTGCAGTTGCACAGATATGGTGCTTGTTCATTAATTTATTCATTCAACAAACTGCTACTGACTGGCGAATGGCAAGATAAAGAGTTCTAAATTGGAATGAGTCACAATTCCTACTCTCAAATAGCTGATTATCAGATGCTGTTTTAATTTTGAAAGAACTGCTTTATGGTGTGTTTGTGTGTGTGTGTGTGTGTGTGTGTACAGGAAATGACCTAGATAAATTCTAGAAGCTTTTCAATGTGTGTGTGTGTGTGTGTGTGTGTACCCACTAAGATATGTATAGCATAGTTATACCGGAGTCCTATCAATGGAGTGATCTGTTAAGTAGTCAGAAAAACAAATGACTTGAGGAGACACAAGATACCTAAATAATCAGTAGTTCTCTCTCTCTCTTTTTTTTACTAATACCCATGATACCAACATATTTCTCATTAAAATTATACCTTAAGTTACCATTGCCAGAAATAATCTGTAAAACACATTCAAAGAAAGAAAAATCACCCAACACTACATAGCAGGGATCATTAAATTGAATTCACTCATTCACAATATATTCAATATGTATTGTTCCCACTCCATGGCACAAACTGCATTAAACAATGGGGATAAAGTGGTGATTGAGGACACAGTCTTGTGCTCATGGAATTCAGGGTCAAGTGGGGGAATAGTTATCCATCGAGAAGCACATAAGTGAATATAAAATTGCTACCATGATAAGAGGTAGGAAAGAGAACCCAGGATTCACTAAGAGTATACTCTGGGAGACCTGTCCCAGACAGGGTTGGAGAAGCTTCTCTGAACCAAGAACAAGTAAACGATGATCTGGGCTGGGGATGTCCCTCAGCTATAGAGTGCTTGCCTAGCATGTACAAGGTCTTGGGTTTGATTCCCAGTACTGCAAAATAAAAAGAAACCAAAATCTGAAGTATTAAATATGGTCAGTGAGTTGAAGAGGCTCCAGGAAGAAGAAAAGAGACTTGGATCTTTCTAGTGGGAGGGAACTGAGTGAACCCTTGAATACAATACAAAACATTTCCATGTATCCAGAGCGTGTTGTGAAAGTGCTAAAATGACATGATCAAATTTTAATTTGCACATTAAAATTTTTAATCAAGGATGAGGAACAGCAAATATAGTGTCATTTGGAGGAAAGAGGAGAAAGTCTCTAGGAAACAAAGAAAATCATGAAATTTATGGTGCTGTCCCTTACCCAGGTCAAGGTTGGAAACACACAATAGTGGAGGGTTTTCTGATAATCTGGGTCTGGCATGGGTGTTAGGTGGCCAGGAGAAGGAAGAGAAGTTGAAGGAGAAGGCTGTCATGAGAAATTAGATAATTTTGTGGACTTTGTGTATGGAAAGAATATTCATTCATATATACATATGTGTAAAATGGAAAGGTATGTACGATATTCTCTTACAAATATTTAAGAATTAACGTAGAATAATTGCCTGTGTTGCTATATACCTGAATTTTCATTTTCTCATTTATTTCTTAATTGTATAGTATTGCAAGTGTTCTTTTAGATTTCAGTTTTTACTTTTCATCTAAATATTTGTATGGAATTAAGAATAATCACTTTATCTTGAGTTTTTATATTGGAAAGGTAAGAATAAAACAATGCCACGTATTTAGGCATGAATTTGCATTAATTTGCAAGGAACACTTAATCAATACTGATTTTTTTTGGTTGAATTTCATGTTCCTTCTTTTAACTGTGCTCCACTCCATTAGATCTGTACTATTAACAAATTCATACCATAGCTTGAGTTTTATTACTGACTTAAAGAGAATGAAGATTAGTTCTTATAAGGAAGGCCCAATCAGGATTTCAAGTAATAACCTAAATTTTTAAAGAAAAGTGTCAAATATTGGTAGATCAGGGACGAAGGTGATAATTCCCAGCCTTTCCCTCAAGGTTGTTTCAAAACCAGCCACCAGTATTATAGGCACTGTGTCATTTGGAATGTTTATGAAAACCTAATGAAATATGGAATTCTTAAATTATAGGCTTTCATTTTAAACACATTTCCCTAGAATAAGTCGTAACATTTCCAGATAGAAAATTTGTACTGAAAATACTGTTTGTTATTCTCCTATGGTTAACCTACATAAATATAAATCTGTTTAGCCCTGCAGCTACAGCTGTGATATCCCTGGCATTTGGACGTTACATCCTGGAACCGTTTTTTATTCAGTGTGAAATTCCTGAACTGGCAATCAAGCTCATTACAGCTGTGGGCATAAGTGAGTATCACAGGTATAGACACGGGAGAGAAGAAAAGAGTACACAAGTGACTGTACATGAAGTCTCTTTAGACTTTTTGCCTAGTGGCACTGTTTCCCAAACTGTGTTCTTTTTTGCTCACAGTTCCAAATTTATGCTGGAAAACAGAAAAAATAAGGCACGTTTGTATTTGATCTCTGTTATTACTATCTATGCCAGTTTTGCATTAGGTTGGTAGATATGATGGCCAGTCTTTCAAAATAGATAAACAAAAATCACTTTGACATAAAATATTAAATAGATGTTAAAAGAGATTAAAGGAAGAAAACCAAGTATTTCATGGATCTTTGTGAGCTGGAAATCACCCTACTTCAGTGAAATGTTGAATCATAATTCATCCATTGTCATGGAGTTGTGTTTGTATGTTGGGTGTGTACGCTGTGTACAGTTTACAGTGTTAGCAGCTGCCACTCTCAATGTTACGGTTTTTGCTGCTTATTATGGGCCATGATAAGAATTTTCTTTCTATATTTGATAATCACTAGCATTCCTCAACTAGGAGATTCCTTTACAAGCTTTGAATTAGGAAGTTACTCATTTTTAAAATCTATTCATTTATTTATTTATTTGGTACTTGACTTGAACTCAGGGGCACTCAATCACTGAGCCACATCCTCATCTCTATTTTGTATTTTATTTAGAGACAGGGTCTCACTGAGTTGCTTAGCGCCTCGCTGTTGCTAAGGCTGGCTTTGAACTCGCAATCCTCTTGCCTCAGCCTCCCAAGCTGCTGAGATTACAGGCAGTGCCACCAACGCTTGGCTACTCATTTTTTTAAAATCAATGTGAATAGATTTTAGGAACTGAAAAAAAGAACAAGAGTCACATGAGCAAAATTTCCTAAGTGATAATGTAATCAAATCTGACTCTAACATCCTGTAAAATTTCAAATACCAAATCCTTGATGTCATGGGATAGGATAACTTAATGCTTAATCAAATCATTGTTTTAAGAATCAATTTGATTAAATTTTAACAACTCAGTAATATAGAGCTATACAGGAACAGCTGAATTGCATACTCATGGAAAAATGTTTAGGTGGTTGTTCTAAGGTGCTTCAATAGAACAATAGAAAGAACAGTGCACTTTGACAATAGGTGAGTGGTCGGTGTGCCGGAAAGAATTAGGAATTACCTATAAAAATGTTTCAGGTGCTAAGTATATAAGTCCCTGAATTTAATAGACTCATAATGCATTTCCTAATTCATCTGACAAACATGCACATAGCTCTATTCTTCTGTGAAAATGCTGAAAACAAATAAGAAAATTGTTCTAAGTTGACATTTTTGCACTCTGGGGTGGTAATGGTGTACCTACTTAATCATCATGTCTTTAACACACTCTCCAGACATGAAAGCAAGTCACTGTACCATTTTGTAACTCAGTATTCTCAGTAAATCATGCCAGTGTTATAGGGTGTTGTACAGATTAAGTGACATTGAATAAAACAATACATGTGAAGTGTTCGAGTAATGCCTGCAATTTACGAAGAGCACAATACAAATGGTAGTTATGTATGCTTTTTTTTTTTGGAAAAAATTGTTGGAATTTCTATGTGTTTAGGAACCTTAACACTGTTGTTTTTCTAGCCCCTCACACAGCTCCTAGCATGCTGTTTGCGCTCAATAATTATTTTCTCCTGATTGATTTTTTTAAGACTAGGTCTAAGAATAGTTTCTCCAGCAGAAAGGTCTATAGTCTGTATACTTGTTAAATTTGGGGGGTTGGATGGCTTCAATTATCTCAAGCAGTTGGGAAATTGCTGGTAAACTGAAATAGTTTGCTTGTTAAGATGCTCAGATCTAACACCGTGAGTTTCTGTGGGAGGAACCATCTTAGCAGAGTGGCTCACCAGAAACAACCTGGAAATGGAACTTAATATCATGGTTTCTTAGTTATGTCATCTTGCGCTAATTATTAAGCTTCTTTAAGCTTCAGGTTTTTGTTGGTAAAAGGCCTGTGAAAAGATAATTTATCTTGAATGACGGTAGAAGAATGAAATTAAGTCAGATTTTTAAGACCATGGACAGAGTACTTGGCCCACAGGAAGCTCTTGATAAAGCTGACAGTCCACTAAGGAATTGGACTAACAGCCCCACTCCTTTTTTTTTTTATTCTACTTAGGTATACATGATAGCAGAACGCATTTTGATGCATTGTATACAGATGGAGCACAACGTTTCATTTCTCTGGTTGTATGTGATGTAGAATTACATCATATATACAGTCATACATGAAGCTAGGGCTATGATGACCATCATATTCCACCACCTTTACTGTCCCCCTCTCCCCTCCTCCCTCCTGACTCCCTCCCCTTTGACCAAAGTTCCTCCATTTTTCCCATGTGCTCTCCTCCATTATGGATCAGTATCCAGTTATTAGAGAGAACATTCAGCATTTGTTTTTTGGGGATTGGCTTACTTCACTTAGCATAATATTGTCCAACTCCATCCATTTACCTGCAAATGCCATAATTTTATTCTCTTTTATTGCTGAGTAATATTCCATTGTGTATATATATCACAGTTTCTTTATCCATTCATCTATCGAAGGGCATCTAGATTGGTTCCACAGTTTATCTATTGTGAATTGAGCTGCTATAAACATTGAAGTGGCTGCGCCACTGTAGTATTCTGTTTTTAAGTCCTTTGGGTATAGACCGATGAGTGGGATAGCTGGGTCAAATGGTGGTTCCATTCCAAATTTTCTAAGGAATCTCCATACTGCTTTCCAAATTGGTTGTACCAAAATGCTGTTCCACCAGCAATGTATGAGCGTGCCTTTTCCTCCACAACTTCACCAACACTTATTGTTGTTTGAATTCTTAATAATTGCCATTCTGACTGGTGTGAGATGAAATCTTAGAGTAGTTTTGATATACATTTCTCAAATTGCTAGAGTTGTTGAACATTTTTTTATATGTCTGTTGATCGATTGTATATCTTCTTCTGAGAAGTGACTGTTCAGCTCCTTAGACCATTTATTGATTGGGTTGTTTGTTTTTTTGATGTTAAGTTTTTTGAGTTCTTTATATATCCTGGAGATAAGTGCTCTATCAGATGTGCATGTGGTAAAAATTTGTTCCCAGAATATAGGTTCCATGTTCACTTCATTGATTGTTTCTTTTGCTGAGAAGAAGCTTTCTAGTTTGAATCCATCCCGTTTATTGATTCTTGTTTTTTTTTAAGTTTTTTTAGTTGTAGATGGTCAAATATCTTTATTTTATTCATTTGTATGTGGTGCTGAGGATCGAACTCAGTGCCTCACGCATTCGAGGCAGGTGCTCTACCACTGAGCCACAATCCCAGCCCCCGTTTATTGATTCTTAATTTTACTTCTTGTGCTATATGAGTCTTGTTATGGAAGTAAAGTCCTAATCCAACATGATGAAGATTTGGGCCTACTTTTTCTTCTACTAGGCATAGGATCTCTGGTCTAATTCCCAGGTCCTTGATCCACTTTGAGTTGAATTTTGTGCATGAGGAGAGATAAGGGTTTCATTTTGCTGCATATGGATTTCCAGTTTTCCCAGCACCATTTGTTGAAGAGGCTATCTTTTCTCAAATGTATGTTTTTGACTCCTTTGTCTAGTATAAGATAACTGTATTTAAGTGGGTTTGTCTCTGTGTCTTCTATTCTGTACGATTGGTCTACATGTCTATTTTGGTGTCAGTACCATGCCATTTTTGTTAGTATAGCTTTGTAGTACAGTTTAAGGTCTGGTATTGTGATACCTCCTGCTTCACTTTTCTTACCGAAGACTGCTTTGGCTATTCTGGGTCTTTTATTTTTCTAAATAAATTTCATGATTGCCTTTTCTATTTCTATAAGAAATTACTTTGGGATTTTAATTGGGATTACATTGAATCTGTATAGCACTTTGGGTAGTATGGCCATTTTAATTATATTGATTCTGCCTATCCAAGAGCATGGGAGATCTTTCCATCTTCTAAGATCTTCTTCAATTTCTTTCTTTAGTGTCTTGTAGTTTTCATTGTAGAGGTTTTTTACTGCTCTTGTTAGATTGATTCCCAAGTTTTTTTTTTTTTTTTTTTTTTTGAGGCTATTGTGAATAGGGTGATTTTCCTGATTTCTTTCAGAGGATACTTTGCTGATGTATAGAAATGCAACTGATTTTTATAGGTGTTGTTTTGCTGAATTCATTTATTAAATCTAGAAGTTTTCTGGTGGAATTTTTTGGATCCTCTAAGTATAATATCATGGCATCAGCAAATAATAATAGTTTGAGTTCTTCTTTTCTTATTCATATCCCTTTAATTTCTTTCATCTGTCTAATTGCTCTGGCTAATGTTTTGCGGACTATGTTGAATAGCAGTGATGAAGGAGGGCATCCCTGTCTTGTTCCCACTTTTAGAGGGAAGGCTTTCAATTTTTCTTCTTTTAGGATGATGTTGGCCTTAGGTTTAGCTTAGATAGCTTTTACAAAGTTGAGGTATGTTCCTACTACCTCTAGCTTTTCTAGTGTTTTGAACATAAAAGGGTGCTGTATTTTGTCAAATGCTTTCTCTGTATCAATTGATAAAATCATATGATTCTTACCTTTAAGTCTATTGATGTGATGGACTACATTAACTGATTTCTGTATGTTGAATCAACCTTGCATCCCTGGAATGAACTCCACTTGATCATGGTGCACTATTTTTTAAATATGTTTTTGTATGCGATTTACTAAAATTATTTTGAGGATTTTTGCATCTATGTTCATCAGGAATATTAGTCTGAAATTTGCTTTCTTTGATGTGTCTCTGTCTGGTTTTAGTATCAGGGTGATACTTGCCTCATAGAATTAGTTTGAAGGGATCTCTCCTTTTCTGTTTCATGAAATAGTTTGAGGAGTATTGGTATTAATTCTTCTTTGTAGGTCTTGTAGAACTCGGCTGACAATCCATCTGGACCTGGGCTTTTCTTGGTTGGCAGGGTTTTGATGGCATCTTCTATTTCCTTGCTTGAAATTGATCTGTTTAAGTTGTGTATGTCCTCTTGGTTCAGTTTGGGTAGGTCATATGCCTCTAGAAATTTGTCAGTATCTTCAGGGTTTTCTATTTTACTGGAGTATAAATTTTCAAAATAATTTCTGATTATCCTTTGTATTTCAGTAGTGTCTGTCATGATATTTCCTTTTTCATCACAAATTTTAGTAATTTGGGTTTTCTCTTTCCTTTTTGTTAGGGTGGTTAAGGGTTTGTCAATTTTATTTATTTTTTCAAAGAACCAGCTTTTTGTTTTGTCAATTTTTTGAATTGTTTCTTTTGTTTCAATTTCGTTGATTTCAGCCCTGATTTTGATTATTTCCTGTCTTCTACTTCTTTTGGTGTTGGTTTGTTCTTCTTTTTCTAGGGCTTTGAGATGTGGAGTTAAGTCACTTATTTGTTGACTTTTTCTTCTTTTAATGAATGAGCTTAATGCAATGAACTTTCCTCTGAGCACTGCCTTCATGGTGTCCCAGAGATTTTGATATGTTGTATCAGAGTTTTCATTTACCTCTAATAATTTTTTAATCTCTTCCTTGATGTCTTCTGTTATCCATGCATCATTCAATAGCATATTATTGAGTTTCCATGTATTGGAGTAGTTTCTATTTTTAAATCTGTCATTGATTTCCAATTTTATTCCATTATGGTCAGATAGGATGCAGGATAGTATGTCTATTTTTTTGTATTTTCTAAGACTTGCTTTGTGACATGACATATGATTTATTTTGGAGAAGGATCCATGTGCTGCTGAGAAAAATTGTATTCACTCATTGATGGATGGAATACTCTATATATGTCTGTTAAGTCTAAATTATTGATTGTTTTATTGGGTTCTATGGTTTCTTCATTAGTTTTTGTTTGGAAGATCTATCCAGCAGTGAGAGAGCAGTTTTAAAGTCACCCAGTACTATTGTGTTGTGGTCTATTTGATTCTTATGGTTGAGAAGAATTTGTTTGATATATATAGATGTCCCATTGTTTGGAGCATAGATATTTATGATTTAAGACATAAGATTGTTATGTCTTGCTGATGTATGATTCCCTTAATCAGTATGAAATGTCCTTCTTTATCCCTTTTCACTAACTTTCAAGTCTTCTTTATCTGATATGAAGATGGAAACTCCTGCTTGTTTACATGGTCCATGTGAGTGATACATTTTTTCCCACCCTTTCATTTTCAGTCTGTGGATGTCTTTTCCTGTGAGATTAGTCTCTTGAAGGCAGCATATTGTTGGGTCTTTTTTTAAAAATCCAATCTATCAGTCTATGTCTTTTAATTGATGAGTTTAGTCCATTTATATTCAGGGTTATTATTGAAATATAATTTGTAATCCCAGTCATCTTAGTTTATTTTTGGTTTTTACCTTGACTTAGTTTCTCCTTTTATTGGCCTTTTTTTTTTTAGTGTAGTTCCTCTCTTGGTATTTTTTTGTTGTTAGTTATCATTAGCTCCTTATGGAATATTTTGAGAATGCTGTGTAGTGCAGTCTTTCTTGCTATATATTCTTTAACTTTTGTTTATCATGGAAGGTTTTTATTTCATCATCAAATCTGAAGCTCAGTTTTGCTGGATATAAGATTCTTGGTTGGCATCAATTTCCTTTCCAAGCTTGGTATATGATGTTCCATGATCTCCTGGCCTATTTTAGGGTCTGAGTAGAAAAATCTGCTGAGATTCGAATTGGTCTCCTCCTATATGTAATATGATTCCTCTCTCTTGCGGCCTTTAAAATTTTATCCTTATTCTGTATGCTGGGCATTTTCATTATAATGTGCCTTGGTGTAAATCTGTTGTAATTTTGTACATTTGGTGTCCTGTAAGCCTCTTGTGTTTGATTTTCCCATTCATTTTTCATGTTTGGGAAATTTTCTGATATTATTTCATTGAAGAGATTGTGCATTCCTTTGGTTTGAAATTCTGTGCCTTCTTCTATCCTGATAAATCTTAGATTTGGTCTTCTGATGCTGTCCCATAATTCTTGTATGTTTTGTTCATGATTTCTTACCATCTTCAGTGTATCATCCATTTTATTTTCAAGATTGTATGTTTTGTCTTCATTATCTGAAGTTCTGTCTTCCAAATGATCTAGTCTGTTGGTGATGCTTTCTATTGCATTTTTTATTTGGTTTATTATTTCCTTCATTTCAAGAATTTCTGGTTGTTTTTTTTTTCACAATCTTTAGCTCTTTCTTAAAATAATCTTTTGCTACCTGTATTTGTTCTCTTATCTCTTTGTTGGTGTTATTGATGGTTGCCTTTATTTGCTCTCTTATTTCTTTGTTGGAGTGATCAATTTTTGCCTGTATTTTCTCACTTAAGTCATTCTTTAATTCTCAGATCTTTTTAATTATGTACATTCTGAATTCTTTCTCTGACATTTCATCAGCTGTTCTGTCCATGGATTCTATTATTGTACTATCTTGATTTATTTGGAACACTTTCTTCTCTTGTTTTTTTATGTTGATTATGTATCTTTCTTTCCTGCAATGCCAGTCTGAGGTATTGTGGTTTCTATCCTATAACTTGTAGTGACACTACAAATTACCTGTATCTTACCTTGGAGTTCACATCCAGTCCCCAGCAGGTGTCCCCAGATTGACACTACTGCCACTAAAGATGGTGGTGGCAGTAATGGAGGTAACTCAAGATGCCGTTGGCAGTGGCCTCGGCTGAGCTCCCCCTGCGGTCCCTGAAGGTAATCTTGGGCCTTGGCCTGTGATCCTGCTGGTTGGCAGGGACTCTGGCATGGAACTAGGGGCAGTCTCAGACCTCACTTAGGCCAGGTCACCTGCAGGGGTCCCCGGAGGCAATCTTCCCCTGGGTCTGGATTCCCTTGTGACTGGTGACTAGCAGTCTCGGGTCTGACCTTGGCTGGGCTCCAGTGGTGGTCCCTGAAGATGTTCCTCAGCCTTGGTCTGTGCCTAACAGCCCATTTTTATACCCACCATATTCTTGTCTCTTAAATGACTGAAGCAGAATCATATCACAGTTAATACATTAAAATTGAGAAGAGAAGGGGTAATATTTTTGAGAACTATGTAAATTAACAATAGAAGTTATTAATTAAAAATTACAATCAGAAGTCTTTAAGCATAACCTGTGTGTATGTTTACAAATCCACAAATTTTGGCTGCTTTGGGCATGAAATTCAATGAATAGTGATAATATTTTTCTATTTTTGTAAGTCTAGATGACTCATCTTATTTATCCCAATTCCATTAAACTTTTTAAAGGGAAAATTTGTATTTTGGGAGATCAAGGGGAAAATGTTCAAACAAAAACGTTAAAGCAAATAGGAGAAAGGATAACCATATGGGTTTTAGAAAACACCTCTGGTAGAGTTTGGTGACAGAATTTAGCAAAAAAACCCAAGTAAGGGGTTGGGGATATAGCTCAGTTGGTAGAATGCTTGCCTTGCATGCACAAGGCTCTGGGTTCAGTTCCTCTGCACTGAAAACCTGAGAAAGTCTCATCTAAACTTAGACATGTCCTTCTATTTTTGCCACTTGTTATAATATTAGCCTTTGTAATATTTTGTAATATAAGCTTTTACAAGCTTGAGCTTCTGACAAGGCAATGTGTTCCAACACCAGAAGCACAAAAAGAGAAAACTGAAGGAATATTCTTATGACTCAGTGGGAAGTACTTTAAATCAGTCAGCTAATTGGGAAAGTCAAACTGTCTTTAAGAAGAATTTAGCTTTAATGGAGCAACAGCTGGTCAGATGTAGATAGAGAAAGAGAAATTTACCTGGGGGCAAATCTCACACCCTTTATTTTTTGAAGTGAAATATAGGTGATTTTCTCTCTGTTCAGGTGGAAGGTTACTGAGATATAGAAAATAGTTTAATTGTATGATTTGCTACCCTGCGTTTCTTGAGGAAAAGAGTTTAAAATCTCTAGTCAAGGATAGAAAAAGGCCAATCCTGAAGGGTCTTGTTATATCATAGGTGGAGTTTCAAATTTTGTGAAATATTAACCAACCATTTGAGAAATGATAGTGGGGGTGAGAGTGGGGAGCTAAATGAATGCTAATTTAAGCTCATTTTTAAAAAGTCCCCTAATTCACTTCTGCCAGATGAATAAAGATGGAAAGATTTTGCTTATCTAAAATTCTGTCCATTCTGGTAAACATGTTAGACACGTGGAAGTTTCACTGGAAAATCCCATTTGTTCATATTTAGTGGCTGTCTGATAACCCAATATGACATTACCCCATTTACCTTCTACGGAACACCATCCCTTTTCACGGCTCTGTTGGTCTAATGAGCACTGAAGTATGTTCAATATCTAAATCATTGAGTCTGTTGTTCTGGTCTCCAAAAACTAGGCTCTACAGAAGTATATACTTGAATGGCAGAACATTATCATAAAAAACTTTCTTTAAGATGAGCGATCTAGCTCCAGATCCGTCCCTAACGACCCTCTCTGAGTCTCAATTCCTCTGCTAGTTTATTTTATATAGATGAGTTAAGAGCTGCATCCTCTTCTCAGACCTCATGGGAGAAATTGGGAGGAGAAAGCAAAATAACATTTATATTGTATTGTGGAAAACAGCCAGTTCTACAGATGTATAGCCATGTTTTCCTTTTCAAAACTGTATTTTCCTGACATCGTTAAATCGCATGACAAAAAAATCTAGAATTAGTTTTGTGTCAGCATTTCAAATACAGCATGTGAGATAGCTCTTTGAATCTTCTGGAGTCTTGGGGGAACTACTCCTTCTCTATCATAACTGAATTACCTACACAATCAGTTCATTGTAGTAGATGCCATAGTGCTAAAGTATACAAATGCTATTGACCAACTACTTTCCTTTAGGAGGATGATAAGTAAAATGTGCCATGGAAGTACCCCGAGTTCCCAGCTAAGGTAAACGTGCACCGTGACAGAGAGGAGGAACCACCTTGAGTTTGAAAGAACTGTGTGTACTGGTGAGATCACATACAGTGAAATCACATACAGTTTTGAAGTCTTATCTCATTGTTTTAGCTGTGAGCTAATGGTAAAATTGTGGGCTCCAGAGTTAGCTCACCTTGGTTCCAATCTTACCTTTACACTTACTAAGTGCACATAGGCAAATTAAAAGGTATCTTCAGTCTCAGCTGCTTATTGGAAAAATAAGGCCAATAATAAGTAACCACGTCATAGACAGGGGGATGAAATAACATTATCTATGTGAAGTCCTTGCACAATATTAACCATAATAGTTTACATTTATTTGATGCTCACCATTTTTATTTCCAATAGTGAGATTTTAAACATAGACTGGCTCTCTGAAGTTAATGCATCCAGTAAATGAACGCTAACAAAGAGATAGAGGAAACCCAGGCAGCCACTACAAAAATGCAGTAGAACTACTCACTTTATCTCACCATGTAACAAATATACACAGCATCCATATATTTTATCAGTTTAGCATGAAGTAGTCAGAATCAGAAACCAAAAAGAATCTCAACTGGAGAGAAAGCCCAATATACCCAGACTCTGTAATCTCTCTCTTCAAAACCAACTTGAATTATGGAGCATGCAGAAAGAAATACGTTCCAGTCCTTAAATCACAGTGTCAATCCTTAACATTCCCCTAAACATCCTCTTCAAATACAGCTCCCTTCAAATATGTATTTCTTATCTCCAGGATTTATAGATGCAGCTTTCGTTGCTGAATTTCAGTTCTTAGAAAACTACACCATAAATAAGTAAATAAAAAATACATGTCCCTGTATTTTTATTTTGGAAATTTGAAGCAAGCAAAAAAAAAAAAAAAAAATCCAAACCGATATAATTATTTCCTCATGTGAGAAATTAGCAATTACTTAAAGGAAGTAAAGCTAGGGCCAGAGAACTGGCTCAGATTTCTTTTATTATTACAATATGGGTAGATAGTATATGTAAAAAAAAAAAGTAGATATTGTTGATTTCAGAAACTCAGGAAGCTCTTGCATTTTGTGAATCCCAAATCCCTGTTCAATATTGTGTGATAAGCAGCATACACTGTCTTAGATTTGCTGTACAGACTCATGATGAAGCAGCAGTTCTTGCCTCTTGAGAAACTTCAGAGCCTTGGCTCTCCTGCTTGTTACGCTGTACCTTCGGGGCCATAGAGGTACACCTCAGCTGGAATTTGGTGTACCAAATAACGAGTGCAATGCCTGCAAGCTCGGAGAAAACAGCGTTTTGAGAAAGCTTCAAGAAAAATCAGTCTTAACCAGAATTTTTGTTTCAGTTGTTTAAGAAAAGAGCAAGGTGATATAATCATCTCATCATAGTGGCTTGATTTGGGCCTCCATTTGTTTAAGAAAACTTTATAAAATAGAAAAGTAAATCCCAAATACTTCTTTTGTTTTTCTGTTTCAGTAGGCACTATTAAGTACTTACACTCTCTTGAAAGTAACAGACTTTTCTCTTTTCAAATATATACATGATTAGATGTTCCTAAAATAAGAATGCCCTTTCCTCCTTTCTTCTCTTTTTTCTTTCTCTCTTTTCCATTTTCTCCACCCTTTTCTTTTCTACTGTGGCGTCCTTGCAGAGACAGAGAGTGCCTTTGGTTTGGGGAGCTCTGCTCAAAAGAAAACAGAGCTCTTTTGTTACTAGTGGGAACATGAGATCATGTTTTTCTTTTTTTTTCACTTTCATGCCAAAGCTGAGCCTCCTTAATTAAAAAAATAATAGTCATTTTCATATGATGGCTCATTTATCACATGGCCATTTGCATAGAAAAAGAAAAAGATCTCTGGATGATGGAGAGGCGAGTAATGTTGCACTAGATTACTTTCAATATGTAAGTGATTTTTATTGGGGAGAGAGAACTAATATTTCTTTTTTTTTGTCATTCCTGATAAAATAACATACTTTGCCATTGACAATGGCTCTATCTAATCTTTTCTGTTTTGGGCTTCAAACATAGACCAGGCATCTTCCCTTGACCCCCCCAAAGCTTATCTGAGGCTATGGTCTTTCCAATCATTCTTACCAGTAACTCCTTTAAACTTTTTTTTTTTTTTTTGATGATGTTGGGCATTGAACCCAGGACCTTGTGTATGCAAGGCAAGCACACTACCAGCTAAGCTGTACTCCCAATCCCCACTAGTAACTCCTTTAAAATATTTTCTCATTACTAACTTCCTGTTTTGCTTTCTGTAGGGTCTTTGGATCTTTTATTTTTTCCTATCTTTGAATTCTTTCAAGAATGAAATTTATCTTATGGATGTATTTATTAACAAAAATTCCAGCTTTACAAGGTATTTGACAAAATTGTATTTATGAAAGATGTACAATGTAATGATTTAATATATTAATTTTTGTATAGTTTTTTTTTAGGGGGGGGGGTGTTGCTGGAGATTGAACCCAGGGCCTTGTACATACTAGGCACTAGCTGTACAGCCCCAACTGTGCATGGGTTTTGTGAAGAGTTTACCATCAAGTAACCCATCCAGTTAGTTAATCATCTTTCACTCTATCACTTTGCTTAGTTGCTCTCTTTTTTTTTTAATTTGCTTTGTGGTGAGAACATTTAAGCAAATTTTCAATTTTGTTAGTTATAGTCACCAAAATGATAGGTTTATTATAAAATGTACAAATATATTGTATTTTTTGAAAAATAAATACAAAATATTGATAAATACAAAATATTAATGTTTTGATAAATATTCTTTCAGATCTTTTACTTCTGCTTTTTCTATATTTATTGATATGTCTGTCTATCTAGTTACTACCTGTCTGTCCATCCATCCATCCATTCATCCATCCATCCCTCTGTAACCTACTGTATTGATCAGTTACATGTCGTAAATACCCTTTCTTGTGATAAATATGTAATTGCAACATGATTTTAAATGGCTGTATAGATTTCTTAAAAGGATGTAACTTAAAGTATAGGTTGTTTTAAAATTTACCTTTAAGGATCTACATTGTTCTAAAATTTTCGCTTTTATATATTATGTGTTGATAATAATTCACTAATTCTTAAGCACTGAAATGAGCTAATGATTATATCAGGCAGGAGAAACTGACAAGAACTCTTTAGTGTACGTAAGGAAAACTTCAAATTGCAATTCAAATTCCAAAATTCCTGTCCATGTTTTGTTCATCCCCTGAGAAATAGTTTATACTTTATTTATTTATGTTTTTATGTATTTATTTATTTATTTAATTTATTTATTTAGGGGTGCTAGGGATTGAGCCTAGGGCCTTGTGCATGCGAGGCAATCACTCTACCAACTGAACTATATCCCCAGCCCTAGTTTAGACATTTTTGATATTTGTTTAGGGTGAATGCATCTTTATAAAAATGCTTATAGATAATAACTATAAATGTCAGGAATAGACTGTTTTGATTTATTTTTGATGTCTTGTTGTTTTGGGATTGTAGTTTTTTGTTTTTTTTGTTAACACTATGCAAAAGTGTTTGGAAAGAGCATACAGTTGTAATTCACTGTATAACCTATCATTCCAGCATGATAGAGGGAGAAGGTCTTAGATCACCCCCATTTAGCATGTGCCCTAGATTTTCTGCAAATACTTTTCATCCATCAATTCAGCAAACACATGTTATTTACCTGTGTGGATCAGGCATGGAGCTGGATGATGGCAAAAGAGAGACAAATAGCCTTTGTTCTCTCCTTGAGGTTTTCATGGGGCTGCATGGGAAATTATGGGCAACATCATTAAGAATGGGCAATTCTGCTGGCTCAGGACCCACTGTGCATCCTAATCTGGAAACTCTTCTGACATTTTACTCAAAAACATACAGTGGAAGCCTGCATTTGTAGGGTAGTTTAGAAGTCAACCTTCCATGTGTTATTTGAACATGGAGAGAAAAACCAGAAGATTGTTGAGGGTGAAGACTAAGAGCTAACTTCTCTACTCTTTACTCCTTCTTGAGCGGGAGCCACCTTGGTGCCATCCATCACCTAGGGAGGACACAGTTGCAAGGTGAATCTAAAAACTCAAATTTAGTGATTGGATTGTGTGCTGTGATGACTGCAGGACTTGGTATTACAAGATATTTTTGTTTGATCACCAGAGCCCTTCACTATATATCCATTCTTAGAGACATATGCAAAAAACAGAGAGGAATTTTGTCTAGAGGTTTTTATTCAAGCTTCTAAAGTTTAATGTGTATAAAATCACCTAGAGATTTTGTTGAAATGCAGATCTGCATTCCTTAGGGCTGGGGAGGGGTCTGAGAGTCCGCATTTCTAAAACTCTTACAGAGGTAATATCCACATTGCTGGTTTGTAGATCACACTTTGAGTAATGAGGACCTACCATGTCTTTGTGCCCTGGAGGGTTTGCCTTTTGTAACTTTGTCTGTTTGTTTGCAGCTGTGGTGATGGTTCTAAATAGCATGAGTGTCAGCTGGAGTGCCCGGATCCAGATTTTCCTAACCTTTTGCAAGCTCACAGCAATTCTGATAATTATATTCCCTGGAGTTATACAGCTAATTAAAGGTATGGACTGAAAAGTAAATGCTTTTTAAAATACGCATCTGCTTTTGATCTCTTCTAACACTAACTTTTGCTTGTACTAGCAGAATCCTTAATTAGTCTCTGCTCATGGAACTTAAACTCTAGACTGTCATCTAATTGATTTGAAAGGCTGCTACATTGGGGTGAGTTGGTATTTACAGTTGAAGGGCAGCAAGAGGATTTGGGCCGAGCATCCAAACAGGACAATAGTGAATTCTCTTCATATAAACTAGAGTGAAGCCCCAAAGGGGGTAAAAATCTGCTATTAGTTTTAACTACAGATAAATATATTCTTTCACTTTTACTTTAAAATTGTTCAATAGTACTACTAAAGATTAAAGAGAAAGATTTCTGGAGAATAATGAAAGATGGTCAATAATTATATTAATTTCTAGTTATTTTTTCTTTTATCTTCAGAGTGATAGCCTCAAAAGAGGAGTCATATATGGGAATAACGTTCCTACAAACCAAATATTCATGATAAAAATAGTTGTAAAAATTTAACTTTTATGGTTACATGATTTTTCATGTAAAACTTGCATTTATGCAGGCATGTCACATTTTCTGGGATTATTTGCCTTAGAGAGTTTATTATTTAATAAGAAAAGAAGTTGAGGGGGAATGTCATTTGGAGTTTTAGTTTGGGGGAGAGAAGTCACATGCAATTGCTTGGATTTAGTGGAAATGGCTGGCAGAGAAAGGTCCACCTGAGTGATTTGATTGGCCATGGGCAACATAGTAGGAAATAACAGGGGAGAGAGAAGAAATTGTGAAGAGGTGACATATATCTTGGGCATGTTCAGTTTTTAGTGTTTACACTGATATTGTTCGTTCCAAGAAAGAGAATTTGTAGAGAAGTTCAATGATGTTGCAGAGGAACCACAGCAAAGCAAAAGGAAATGTCAAAGTTCAGCAAAGTCATCGCTGTTGGTAGAGTCATTGAATAATAACAAAGTTTGAAAGACTGGTCCCTCTAGCTGGAAAAGGGTACTGCTACTGTCCATTTAATAAGCCTGGTGGGAGATCTTAGAGCCCTCCTGGCAAATTCCTTCCTTCCTCTCTAGCAACCTCAGTCAACTCAGAATAAACACAATGAAGACTGAATCTTCTAAAGAGACCAGTTGAGTTTGCTCTGCTAATTCACCTCAGCCTCCACAGAGCTGGCCTGCACATATTCTGTCTTGTTCCTTGGGAATGTAGGCAAAATAGCCTGTTCTGTTTTCCCTTTCTTCTTCTGGGCTAACTCTTTAGTCTTCTGTAATGAGTTTGGAAAATACAGAAATCCCTGGCCAGCAGTCCTTGCTTAGTTGTGGTTTAGATTCCTAGGTCAGATGATCTACT
This sequence comes from Xerus rutilus, assembly GCA_028644305.1. Classification (NCBI taxonomy): domain Eukaryota; kingdom Metazoa; phylum Chordata; class Mammalia; order Rodentia; family Sciuridae; genus Xerus; species Xerus rutilus. The sequence continues at coordinate 12,759,759 of CM053408.1, read as the reverse complement.
AACTGGGACTCATTTTCTTTCTTTTTCTCTTTGGTGGAATGTTAGGCATTGCAGGTAGCTCTGTAGTCTCTCAGTCAGTCTTGACCAGCTCTTTATATATGTGTATGACGTGGGATTTGACTGACCAAAAGAATTGCAGATTCCTTGAGAATAGAGGTCAAAATATAGGTCTTGGGTTCTTTCTGGCAATTAAAATTGAGTGATATTTTCATTCACATTTATGAGATCAATGCTTGATATGACCAGGAGTTTTCCTAGTTCTCCAACAGAGAAGTTCTCTGTGAATATTACCACATTTAAAGTATATTTTAACATCTTGGAGAGCATTCTTAGTAGATAAATTTTCTCTATTACTGTAAATTATAAACAATCGTGATTTTCTTTGTTTCTAACCTAATCACATATTTTTTTCATTCATCTGAGACTGCAGGAAGAGAACGACTTCACTAACACATATTGCACATTTATTGCTACTCAAATCAGATCCTGAAAATAATTGAATGTTGTGTATTCGCCTCTGAAGACTTGTTGATCTTTCCTTTGAATATTATGACTTTCATCTTTCTGAGACCTCTGTTATGCAGCCAAAATATTCCTGAAGTTTAGAAATAAAATGCTTCTCTTTTGTAATACTCACAAAATGGCACTTTTGAAGGCCTGTGCTTGTGGCTCAGCCTTTATGGAGGTTTCATTTTTTTTTTTTTTTTTGGTTTGGTCCTGCCCTCTGAGTATTATTGTCCCTTTAGGCTAATCATGATAAAGGATGCTCAGCAAATGCTTTTGTCTGAATTACAGTATTTATATTTTCTTTCTGTAAGGATACAGAGATGTCTTAATAAAACAGGCATTTCTGATTCACTATATCATTAAAAAAATAAATTGTATTTGGAAACTGGTTACTTTGAGGGGAAAATCACTTAGCACACAACTACACATTCTCTATCTTGGGTCGCCATACTTATAGCATTTCATTGTAAATGTCTTATCTGGCATTGCAGGTAACAGATGAGATTTGACTTGAAAGAGAGAGAATGTCTTCTACATCAACCATCTCCCAGCCCCCTTTTGTTTATTTATATAAGGACTGACTTTACCACAAAGTCATTGCCCATTTAGGTAATCCCATTTGCTGTTTCCTTTGGGAAATAGAGATTTGTTTTTTCTGCTAAAGTTTGAATATTGGCTCACTAAAATTAGTCAGAATTTCTAATTTTTGAACTACACAGAAGATAAACAAGTAAAGGATCCACTGCAATTTTCAAAATAGAAAAAAAAAGGATGAACAAATATCCACTTGTTAATGCCAAATTTGTTAAAAATCTTGTCTAGAATTCAGTACAATTTCTTTTCAGAGTTTCTAGATGAGAACTGTGATATCAGGACAGTGTCAATGAACTTTCTCTAGAAAGGACCAACTAGTAGCCAGGTGTGATGGTGCACACCTATAATGTCAGTTACTCAAGGGGTTGATGCAGGAGGATCATAAGTTGAGGCCAGTCTCAGCAACTTAGGGAGACTGTCTCAACATTTATGCGTAGTTCAGTGGTAAAATGCCCCTGGGTTCAACTCTCAGTACTACTACTACTAATAATAATAATAGTAATAATAATAATAATTTAAAAAGAGATCAACTAGGAACTTTCAACTTTGTGGGCAGCATGGTCTCTGTTGCAATTATTCAATTCTGCTGTCATAGGGTGAAATAAACTACAGACAATACACTTAAATGAGCAGGCATGGATGTACTCCACTAAAACTTTATTTTAAAAAGATGCTTGTAGGTTGGGGTGGCAGATTTGGTCTGCAGTTTTCAATTCCTGTTCCAGAGGCAGGTGTGTAATGATCTGCAAGGGACAAACAGAAAGCAGAGTTAAAGAAGTGGGAATGTGGCTGTGGAGTTTCTCCTGCCTCCTCATGGGAAGTACATCCTTGCATATTTCTTTGCATTTCTTGCCAAGCAATCCACTCCTAAAAATCACACTAGCCCATCCCTAAAAGCTGCAGTTCACAGAAAATCCTTCAGTCTTCTTTCATGACCTAAGTATGAGCATACTTAAACAAGAGCTGGTTCTTAAGATGTCATTTTGTCTATGCCATGATTAGAAGAGTAACATGAAATTGTATGGGCGGTGACCAATGCATCTTTAGCATGGGTATAGTATTAACAGGTACAATTGGAAGGAGCAGAGAGTGAGCAATTACGCTTCTCCCAGTGATGGCAGTTAGAAGAAGTAAAATCTGATTCTTTGGAAAGCTCTAAAGTCTTTCTATTCTAATTGCAGGGCAAACACAACACTTTAAAGATGCCTTTTCAGGAAGAGATGCCAGTATTATGGGGTTGCCTCTGGCTTTTTATTATGGAATGTATGCCTATGCTGGCTGGTAAGTTGATATCTCTGGATTTGGTGGTTTGTATGGTCCATTGATTCCTTCAGGTTCTTAGATTAAATGCCAAGCAGGGTCCCAGGCAAATAAAGGTGGCTGTGATCTACTGTGATATGCTGTCCTTGAAATGAGAAGTATAGTTTGGTCCCCTGCACGAGGCCAGTTACCTTGCACTTGACTTAATGCAAAGCTAACATTGGAGGGGTGGAAAAGTGTGATGCTTTTCCTTAGTGAACTTAAGGGCTACTGTCAACACACCTAGGACAAAAGACAGGTTCAGAGAAAAGCATGTCAAGTTTCTTAATCAAAGTTTTAATATGACAAGGGAGTGCTCAGAAATGAAGATCCACAAACTCAGGAAAAACGGTCTATTTGTACATTAGGTAATGGTAATGGATGGAGAGTGGAAACCCAGGAAGGCCTGCCTGTCCATTCAGGTTCCTCTTGGATTCTCCCGAGAGCATCTCCCTCCTCTGTCCCATCCAAGGGTTCAGAGCAGGAGCCCTTTGGAACAAGGGTCATGCGACCTCCTATCAGACAAAGTTGATCAGAGCATTTCTTTATGGTCAGCTCCTAAACAGAAAGGCAGAAGTGAGAGTCATTTTCTATATCCTCTGGCTTGTTTGAAGAAAGAGAGGAGTCTATGACCCGCCCCTCCCCAGGAGAAAGGAATTCTAATTATTATGGCTGGCCTTGGGAGAAAGGGGAAACTAAGAAAGAAGGGTGGGAAAAGATCAGATAGATCTTCTGTGGCTGTTTGTTTCCTTTAGTTGAGAGTACTCAGCCTGCCAACGCATACGGAGTTTCGGGTATGGTTTTCTAAACCCCAACACCATCAAGGTCACTACCAGATTTAGCCCAGTGTCGTAAGAAACAAACAAATACTGGGTCTTAAGAGCCAGCATAAATCACTTATAATTATGTATCCGTAGGGACAGAACGGTGCTATTAGGTACTAAAGATTAGTACTTGGCTTGTCAAAAGGTCTTTCAGCTGAAGCTCCAAGGGTATTTACAAATAGTGATTAATGAATTTTTTTCTATTTTCCCCTGAGAAAGAAAGAATTCTGATACAGAAATAAATGAGACATTCCCAGGAGGTTATAAAATTATTTTCTAAAGGCAGAAAGGGAGAAACCAAGATAATAAAATCACCTGTAGTAGAAAATGTGTAACATTTTAAAGGACCTTAGAAATTTATCAGAATTTCCCCAGCATCTGAAAATAAAAAGTATACCACAAAGATGATTAAAATCATGTTGTTGTGGATACGTTTCCTTTGAGGAGTGGCCATCTGCGATGGCTTCTGTTCTGGTAAAGGCATTACACTTCTGTACTTATTAAGCCATACTTTCTTTGGGGGATTGGATAACAACAATAATCATGAATCACAATGGAACTTTTCTAAACTAAATTTTATTTGTCTAGTAAGCTTTAATTGAAATGACAGTTTCAAGAAAGCCCCGTAGGTCCCAAAATATCATTTAAATATCCAAATCATTGTGGTAAGATTAACCTTCATTGTTTTGGAGTAAATGATGGCATTATTTTGTTTATTTATAAAACTAACAGTTAGACAACTTTAGCTATAAGAACGTTCTAGAAGCCACAAAATAATACAAGGAAACTTCGCTAGCTCAACATTTCAAACACAAATATAACTTCCTTTTGTTTCTTTAGCTTTTAGGCTCCTAACTTCCAGCTAATGCAGGGAAATAGATATTTCAAAATAAAGGTACCTACTAATCTCACTGAATTGTGAAAATATGGCATTAGAGGAAAAGGAAGCGCATATAGCAACTTAAAGTTTTAGCATGGCTTTGAAGCAAAATATGTTTGAAGGTTGTTTGAAGATTGTGGCTCTGAGACCAGTGTAAAATATTTGTATATCCCCAGAATATTTTTACAGCCATTGTGTATAAGCATTAATCACTTTAGTGTTTTTGAAGTCCTTTTACTTTTGTCCAAAGCACAATGTGGTGCTAGGCAGATAAAAGAACCCAGTATGATCACAGGGTTAGAAGCTGAATCGACTCTTCCCTGGCTATTCAGCCTCAGTGAGCGCACAAGGCCTGGGGCAGCAGCCAAGCTACTCTGAGGGTCCCTGGAAGCGTCAGCACAGAGTGGGGAGGTAGCAAAAGCTTTCAGCCACAGCCAGGCGCTGGGAGCCTGGTGGTACTCTGTCAGGAATGTGGAATGTGGAGATCATCACAAGAGAGATTTGATTAATTCTGTTGAATGGAGTTCTCTTACTTGTGAGTACCCTGCATCTGTTCCCACGGAATCTTAAAAGACTTCTCCCTTCCTTACTCCTCCACCACCCAGCTGAATACTCGGGTCACCTGCTTTGTATGGTGCCAGCTCCCTCCACTTCTGAGGCTTTTGACAGCCAATAGATCTGTCCATGTATAAAGAGTCTTTTCATTTCTAATTATCTGATTAATATTGAATTTTGTTGATGCTGAACCCAAAATGTTACTCTTGTTCACAAGATGGAGAGGGTTTCTATAAAGCTTTATACTCTTCCCACAGAATCCTCACGCCTACTCATCTATCTATCTATCTATCTATCTATCTATCTATCTATCTATTTATTGGTACCAGGGACCAAACTCAGGGGCACTCAACCTCTGAGCCACATCTCCAGCCCTCTTTTGTGTTTTATGTAGATACAGGGTCTCACTGAGTTGTTTAGTGCCTTGCCTGTTGCTGAGGCTGGCTTTGAACTCATGATCCTCCTGCCTTAGCCTCCCGAGCCGCTGAGATTACAGGTGTGCTCCACTACGCCCAGCTTACTCACTCTTTTAAAGAGGAAGAAACCCCTGATTTCCTCATATTCTTGAGGGCTCAATCATAGTGTTGGAAAATAAGTTTAGGATTGTCAGTGGGAAGTGATCTGATACAAGTGGCTTATGTAAGAGATAGAGCTTCCATAACGGGCGGCTACACTATCTGAACGCTGCTTTCTGGAGAGGTAGAAATGCTCTGGTTGCTAATCTCCCGCCATCAGTCTGAGAAAAAGGATGTTGTGTTTGGGAAAATAGCCTATTGGTTTGGGATTCTGAAGAAAAGTTATTATCACGATGCAAATGGTCAAGGTGGAGGCTGAGAAATTTCCCAAAGAGAGAGGAATTTATTTACTTTCCAAATGTGAGTCCTACCCATCTGACAGCTCCATCTTTCATGATATAATTATAAGACTCGGATGTAGAATCATAAATAGGGCACCTTAAATGATCCACCACCTCCTATACTGCTGCTGGGACAATGTTTAACAACAAAAAAAAAATGTGGAGGCATTGTAGATGAATCAGACAGAAGCAAAGCAGCTATTGTCACCAAGGTTATTGGCCAGCCTGTTAGCCTATCCGTAAAAGCAGCAAGACCACTGTTGTCCTGGAGACCTTGCTCAGCTCTGAGCAACTGAAGAGGAAAAAGACACCTCTGAACCTTGGGGAACCTGAATAGAATCAACTTTTGGCTCTGAGGAGCACAGAACCTTTCCAGAATGATGAAAACTCCTTCACAGAAACATGATTAGGGAAAAAGAAATCATTAACCCAGCGAGGTCACAGAGTTGGGTCAGAACAACTTTAATACTGTTGCCAATATCTGCATTCAGAGAAACACATCTGCCAGTCCTCCTGTGGCCCTGGGGAACCAAACCAATTTCAATCCCATATCTTGATCCAAAGCTAAATATTGCTTGGTGGGATTCTTTTTTTCTCTTAAACTGTGAGCCAGAAAGTAGTTTTTCAGTGTCTCTGTCCTCCCTTTTAAAGCTTATCCTCGATGGACTTAGTCTTTCTAAAGCACCTGCTGGGATTATTTTGTACCATTGTGTCAAATCTAATCTACAGAATAAGCTTCTTTTAAAAATAATTCACATGGTTGGCTATTGGAATGCACTGCTAACATTACAGATCCTTTTATGCACAATCATGGAAAAGCTGGAACAATAGATTTTGTGAGCATTCTCCGGGGTCCTTGAGGAGATAGAATACCCAAGAATTCTGTGGACTCAGTGTAGGAGATCACAGAGCATAAAGGTGTATTTCCCACAGGATGTGATGTTTGGACTAAAATAAGAAGCTTTCTCCTTCTTTTCCTTCAGTCTGCCCCAGATCTTTCCTCCCTCCCCTTCTCTTTCCCTCCCCTCACCTCCCTTTCTCTCTGCTGTTCTCTGGAACCATGGAAAACATTTGAAGTTAAATTCTTTCTTCATAACTGTTTCCCTTCTTGCTTTAATATTGTTGGAAAAGACCAGTCTCTAAAGCAGCCTTTAAGAAGAAACTGGCTATCTTTGACATAAGACATCTAGAAACATTTCTTAATGTGTGATTTTTTTTTCCATTTTCTTCTTGTACTTAAGATATCAAGAGAATGTTAAAAATATGACTTTTGATTTTGTGAAAATTTCCCCAATGAAATGAAGAGGTAGCAAGTTCTTTGTCTTTATGTGTTTAGTTCTTTCCATAATGTTCCCTTAGTTTTCCCATTTCCATGGTCCAGTCATCTATCTATGCTTCTTTCACAATGGACTGTGCCTCAGACTTACGTTGTGAAAACTTAGTAAAGAACTGGGAGGGCTTTAAAGGCTGGCTAGCAGTCAGTTTAGATTACAAAACAAACTCAAGCATGCAGGTGCTAGACAACCCTGTACGGGATTGAAAGAGTCATGGAATGAAGGAAAGGAATCTAAGTTTCTCTAGGGCCCTGACATGAAGGTAATATTTGCAATCCTGTGGAGCTTGAAAGTTACATATTATATGCCCAGAATATTTCTTCTCATATGAAAGACCCAGGAAGTGTTGTGGACTTAGAAATGTTCAAAATTTCCTGCTCTTTAGTTGGTGATTTATGGTGTAAAGACTGCAATGTGCCTGAAATCAACAGCCTAAATGGAAAAAAATGAGAAATGGTAACTACACAATCATGACTTGAGGTTATTTGGGATGTATATTGGAGCATTATTAACTTGAAATGAAGACATGTGAATTGAGGATTTACCACATTTTTATTTTTTAATTACAAATTGACAATTAGCATTGTATATACTTATGATGTTATTATACTATTTTGAATAATTAAATCCAGTTAATTGACATATCCATCACCTCAAATATTATTTTTGTGGTGGAACATTTGAAATTTACCCCCCTAGAAGTTTTGAAATGTATATTATTCTACCATTTGTGGTTCTTACTTGTATACCGTGTTTCTGTCTAGGAAGTCAGTAACAGTTCCCTAGATCTAGAAAGGCTACTGTCTTACAGCACTGTGAGTTTTGATATGTCACTACTTCTGAAATTTGGAGGGGCAGAGATCATCTTGTATATTCTCTTCCCATTTCCTCTGCCATAGCTGTACTGCATAATACTAAACTGTTGCTCCTATCACTGGGCATAAGAACTCTGCCACACTTCTGTACTCAGCCTGGGATGACCTCATGCCTCCTTACCAGGGCTAACTCCCAGGAGTGTTAACCACTGAGCTACATTCCCAGTCCTTTTTATTTTTTATTTTGAGACAGGGTCTTACTAAGTTGCCTAGGGCCTTGCTAAGTTGCTTCGGCTGGCTTTGAACATGTGATCCTCCTGCTTAAGACTCTGGAGCCACTGGGATTACAGTCGTGCACCACCACATCCAGTGTAAATGTTAAGAATTCTTGAAGCTGAAGTTGGAGGACACCTTCTCTAAATATACACCTTTGACCTCCAAGGCTGGGCTAGCTCCACCTGTGGCTCCCCTGCGGTTTCACTGCAGAGAAACTACAAGGTTTTCCATTCTCAGATCCCCACTGTTTGAGTTAGAAGCACTTCATATGTGTGGTTTATTTGTTTTTAAAAGTTTTTGTTTTAGTACTAGGGATTGAACCCAGAGGCACTCAACCACTGAGTCACATTCCCGGCCCTATTTTGTATTTTATTTAGAGACAGGGTCTCACTGAGTTGCTTGGCGCCTCGCTTTTGCTGAGGCTGGCTTTGAACTCGCGATCCTCCTTTCTCAGCCTTCTGAGCTGCTAGGAATACAGGCGTGCACACTGCGCCTGGCACATGTGTAGTCTAACAGAAAAATAATCTCTGGGGGTTGTAGTTGCTGGATATTTTCATCATACTATAAGTATTTTTTAATGAAATTTTCATAATTCTGAGTTCAATTTTAAATATTTAAAATGTGAAACTTTGGATTACAGTGATAAAATATATTAACAGTTGATAATTTGTATGCTTTTAGGTTTTACCTCAATTTTGTTACTGAGGAAGTAGAAAACCCTGAAAAGTAAGTAACCATATTTACTCTGAAATTTTTATGAAGAATAAAATTTAAGATTACCTAGCTGAAAAAGTAGACTCGAAGAAAGAATTCAGTGTGGGCCAGTCACTTCGTCATCCTCACCACCATGTCATTGTGATTTTCTTAGGCACATAAAATTTATTTGATTTTATTATCAATTATGTGTAAATAACTTAATCATATCTACTCATATGAAATTTCCTTATAACCTAAAAGCAGGAAAGAATAGAGCTGTATCTTAGGTAACCTGTCTCACATAAGCACATACATTGAACTTTATATGAACCCTCAGATCCAAGTGTAGCTTGAACTCAAAGTGCTTTTATTTCTAGTAATACATGTTCTTTTTAAATAACTGTTCAATTAAATAAAATAATGTAATTAATGGAAAAGAGTTATGAAAGCACGGAAGTACATGCGGCATGTCATAAGATCTTGTAAATTTGGAGACCTGAATTATTATTTGACCTTTTCTTCCTAAATAACAGTGTGATGATTGGATGATTGCATGATGATTTTCATAATGTTTCTAACATAAGCTGAGAAATATGAATTAATATTATGATTTGTGCATGAACATTTGACTTTGTACAGAGAAACAACAAGCAAATCTATGGGGAAAAGAGAAAATTTAAGAAGCATAATACAAAATATAAACTCTAAAGTTATTTAATTCATCTTAATTTTATTCAATACCTGCTGTGCTCCAATCATGTGTCGGGAGCATCTTCCATGATGAATAGGTTTGTCTCCCAGGATTTGATTTTCTAGTCAATGAGTCAAAGTGTAAACAAGTAAAGGTAGCAGTGTGGTTGATACCATAGTAAGTCACTTACTCACTGTGGCAGGAAATAAAGGAAGTACTTGACCTTATCTAGGGGGATGGTGCTTATGCAGAGTCTTAAATGAATAAGTAAGTATTCCCCAATGTAACTACGAGAAAGAGAAGGGAGGCACTTGATTGACTTCTAGGAAAAGGAGCAAAAACTAGTTGGTGTGAAATAACCTGGACATCAGAGAAAATGCCTAAGGGTCTACAATGCAGAGTAAGATGGACAGAGGAATTCTGGCACCCAGTGTGAGGGGAGATGGCTCCTGGGAGGTAGAGCTGGCCACATGAGGGATGTCAGACACGGTCTGCAATGGATGTAACTGATTGAACTGCTGTGCAAACCAATATATAATTTCAATGTGGAGAAAGCTACTTTATTCAGAAATATGACCAACTTATTACAGTATTGTCATGTTTATAACTGGAATTGGAGGCCGAGAACACATTATTTACCAGGAACTAGTTTTTTTAACATTACTTGGAAATGATAAGCTATCTCATGACGGTAAGACTCAATGATTACAGAGAGAAATAGGTGAAGTATTTGAGAATTATTAGTGTATAAGTGGAGACATCAAGAAAAAACCAGCTCTTACTAGATTTTATACAAAATATTTATTGAATTTCTCCTATGTGAAAGAAATAACTGTTAAAACTGTGACTTTTGAATCTGAAAACATTTTAGAGACCCACTACTAAAATATAATGTAAGAGAATATTTATTATGAAAAAGAAAAAGGCAAATTGTAGGTTTGTGAACCTACAACATAACATTTATTATAATGGTACTTCAGAGATGTAGTTACAACTCAAATTCTCTTTTAGTGTTACTTTAATTTTATGTGCCATGTATACATTACTAATGTGTACATCAAGTATATTTCTAAACTCTCTGTGCCTTTGTTACCCCCATATGAATTTTAGATATATTCTATCAGAGTGGCTTGCCAAAGATTCTCTTTCTCCCTCTCCCTTCCTTGATTTAATTTCATGTCTTAGTTTCTCACACTGATAATAATGTCCATGATTCAATGTATACAAATACTAAAGAATAGTGATAGTAATGTGATTCAGTGTTTTGTTTTGTTTTTCTGTTGCAAAGAAATTTTCTTATCTGAAAAAATAGAACAACAGCACGTATCTCTCTGGTTACGTTGGCAAGTCAATATGTACCGAGTACTTAGATTACCGACTATCACTTTTAAATGGTTACATTATTTTTTTGCTACTATTACTGATATATTCTTATTTTAGAGGAAGGTAAGCTGATATTCACATAAGAGTGTTTTCTAGGTTTCAGTATCCCAAGAAAATAATCTTTCTTTAGTGGTTTTGAAAGAAATACGAAAAATTATTGCCCATCACATTGAAACCTATGCACTAAATTTGCAGTACTGAATTTGACTATGCATTTCATGATCTCTCTGATTCTTGTGTACATATTTCATTGGAGTTTTATATTTAGAGACAACAAGCCTGCCTTTTAAAGGGAAAAGCATGAGCAATACCAGTTTTATTATAATTTAAAACTAACAGTGAGAGCAGAGTTAAATATTTGTGATTCGATTGGATGAAATATTATCAATTTCTGGGAATTATCCTTTTGCAAACTTCATGAAATTTATCTAGAATACTTTTAGTGTACTTTCTTAAGGTCTAAAACTAAGGAACTTTTTGGGAGAGGTAAGAATCTCAATTTTGAGATCCATGTAATAAGTAACAGGGAAGACAACTGGAAGAGAGAAGACTCTGATGGCTTTGGTTCTTTCACACTTGAGAACCCAGATAGTTTATTTTTACATAGAATAATTTGTGTAAAATTTAGTCAGCACATTTATTTTCTCAAAATTAAAATACGGGAAATGCACAGAATCTCCTTAGTATACAGTCAAGGTTGATGTTGTGTTATGTATTTATCAACCAAAGTAATGCTCAGGGTGTGATCATTTTCATTAGTCTTAATTTTTAAAATGACATCTCTTGACAATGTTAATGAACAGTTTAGGTCTTTAAAAACCGAATTTTATTTTTAAAACACAGAGAATACTTTGGGAGACATTTAGGGTACAATATCAAGAACAGATGGTACAATTATGTGGAGCTAGTCCAGATGTGTAATTTGTATTATTTTGTAGGTAGATATGGCTCCAAAATACCTTTGGTAACGAGGGAGAATAATTATGATCCCATCCCCTTTGTGACGTGCCAAGATAAATGTGTTTCTCCATCAGTCACGGGCGAGCTTTTCCAGCTGTGCTGCAACTTGCAACTTCCTGGCGGCTGGTGCAATGAATCATCAGCCAAAGATACAACACCTTTCACTATCCTCCTCCGTGGAGGCAATAAAATCTCCCCCAAATTTTGACCTAATGGAAAAGGTGGTAATTAATTTAGGTCTGTGAAAATAGCGATGTGATTTAAAATACATAGAATGCAGAGTCAAGTTTCATAATCTGGATCGACTACCCTGTACACGTAATTTCCTTTTGAGAAATCTTTCAAATTACCTTATATTACTCTATAAATAATTTCTGAGTTGCTATTAAAGATTTGCCCTCAGTGTTGTAACAAGAGAGAGGAACTTGGACCAAAATCTCTGTTCATGTGATTATATTTATAACATGGAGAAATTTTCCCATGGCCTGGCTTAAAACATTTTCTTCTCCAAAAGTAGCTTTGAATTCATGGAAATAGCAATATTTCAAATATAATAATTGCCATTGAACTTTCATAATAACATAAGAATATTGCCTTTAATAATTATAACATGATGACTGGCTCCACATTTGAATATATTATAATACGATTAGTATTTTGAAGGATCTGAATGTCTAAAGTGTATAACATGAAGGTCATAGAACCCCAAGGAATACCTAATTTTTTAAAATACCATTGTTTCTCCAAATGGCTTGTATAGTAATAATGATTGAATATATACTTTAAAAAAATAACAATGTTTCTGCGAATATATTGTTTTGCCTCATGAATTTTTTTTTGAAAATACATCCTGTCATTTGAAAAGTTACACAGTGCAAAGAACATATAATTAAGATGTATGTTTGTAATCCCATTCTTAGACTGATAAATCATGTCTTGTGTTGATGAAAGCTAAGAAATGAATTGCTTTGCTTTGACCTTGGATGTCTGAGATTAGTCAGTGTGTCTATTAGACTTCTTCCTGTGTTCTTCTCACTTCATTTATTCCTTCTGTTCTGAAGACTTGGAAATAGTAGACGTAGAGGAAGTCAGTAAAGCTTGATATCATCAGTCATTTCTGAAGAGCAGGCTATCAACATGCTCTGAATAATCAACTTTAATAGAAGGTTTAAATAATCAGAGTGTCATGTTTAATTAATACTTTGCCTGCTTCCAATTTATATTAATTGATGCCTCAAAGTCATCACACCTTGTACCAGTGATAACTTAGAAGGAGAGAAACTTGGTTGAAAAACACTTAAGAGACCTTTAAGGCAGTTTGAGAGGCCAGATCGATCCCAGTGATCCCACAACAATCTTCTAGTTTGCATTCAGTTCAGATGTCGCAGTCTTAGAGTTTTAGGGTATGTGTTTTAATTCCTTATTGACTCTTTAATTCCTTATTACACTGTTTTATATGGTTTATGAATAACAGGAAGTATAAAACTGTTACTTGTAGGCCATATACAACTGTTAACCTGATTAAAAACACAGCAAAACAAGACAAAACAAAAATCTACCTAAATATGTTGTAGCCTAGGTGTGTGACCGAAAGCTAATGATTGATTTGAAGTCCTTCTGTCTTGCATTTTGATATTTTAAAGCTGTAGTTTTCTGTAAGAGATACATACTCTTTATAGGTCTTATAAATTTTAAACTTACTTAAAAATAGTGTATAATGTTTTGACAATTTGTGTGTGTGTTATAGTAACATTGTGTGATTTTTGTTGTTATTGTTGTTACAAGCTAATACAGTTTGCATTGGTAGAATGTTTCCAAAGTTTCTACTACAAATCCTCAGGTGGTACATGTTCTAAAGTTATGTAAACTAATTTTCATAAAAGTTACATCACTATGAATAAATGTATATAGAAAGATCTGGAGTATTAAACAGATTTAATTTGTAGACATATTTGCCAAATGAAATTCTTTAAAACTGAGGTCTCCTAGTAGAGGAGTTTAAGGATTCCAAGCCCATTATGAGGCAAATTTCGTCTGAATCTTGGCTTACCAATTTTAAATAGACAGTGATATTCCTATGTTAAAGTTCTCATGGGGTTGTGAGGATAAAATATGTGAAATTCAAAAATGTTAATGAGCTCAACAAGTAATATAAATTGTAAGACTGAATTTGCAGCCAAGTTTGCAAAGATTTTCCCTTTGGCAAAATGAGCCCCCTTTTTATTAATGAAGATGGGCATCACTAGGATTATCTTAAAATGTGACACTGTTCTCATCAATTGTTGAAAAATTTGATGCCTAAATTAAAACCATTCTATTTTGTACTTTCCTCCTGAAAATAGGCATAAAGTTTGGTAAATCCACTTTTAAATGTGTTTCATTATTATACTCTTATTGGAGTATAATTATAGAGGGGTGCGCAGTGTTGCAGACGAAAGGCCCGTGTTTGGCCAGATGTTACAGAGGTGAAATGATTCTAGTTCAGAGAACAAGGTCACCAAGTGGCTCTTCTTGCTTTTGTTCAGTCTAAATATTTCTCCCTAATGGAACATGTGGTTGATGTACCTTGGGATCAAAATTCTTGCATTTCTCAGCTTCACATATGCATAAAAAATACATTTGGCTCTAAGACAGTTTGTTCATGTAAGGCTGAAGTGTCAAATAAGTGGTGCAGAAATTATAGGATTATATTATAATATTTTATCATGGGGTAATCAGAGAAGACAGATATTAATCCTTCAAGTGCTTGTGGAAGCCATTTAGCTTTTTTTTTTTTCTTTCAGGATTCCAATACCATTGTGAGGCAAAATTTGAAGGGCAGTGTTTTTGAATGTTTTACTTCATTTCAGATTAGTTGTTTCTGAGTTCTAATTTTAGACTTATTGAAGTTTATATTTTGAGTCTAGAATGATAAACTTGTTTTAGGAGCAAAAACAATGGCTAATTTAATTTTACTCCCTGTTTCTGTTCCTTTTAGCCAAAAATAATAGATCCTAATAGGTGTGATAAGTAGAAAGAATCACAGAATTTCCAAATTAGAGAGGGTCTTGGAGATCATCTAATCTAGTTTTTTTTTTAAATATTTATTTTTTAGTTGTAGGTGGACAGAATATCTTTATTTTGTTTTTATGTGGGTCTAAGGATCGAACCCAGTGACTCACGCATGCTAGGCGAGCACGCTACCACTGAGCCATAACCCCAGCCCTAATCTAGTTTTCATCCAGATTTCCTTTGTAATGTGTTTAAACAGTTAATTCTCATAAAAGATGAGAAACTGGCTACGGTTTCCTCGAACTGGGCTGCCCATATTATTCTTTTGGCTAGATTGACCAGCAACCTTCCAATTGCTATCACCAGTTCCAGGTTAAATAAATTGTTCATTAGGGGGCATAAGCAGGGTATGTCGAATGTCTTTGACTGCAATAGGTGTAATCCAAGTGAGGAATTAATAAGAACACCAGAGATTCCAGAGTTAGAATCTCTGGAGTGTAATAGATTGTGTGCATTCAAACATTGACTCTTTGATTTGCTCTTATCTGAAAGGAAGTAGCTCCCTAACAAGGATTGTCCGTCATTAGATTGACTCCTACTTTTCCATTCACACATTTGTAGCTCTTCTCATCCATATTCTTATTTATGCAAATAAGCCTCTCTCACTCTTCTCTAAGTTTGTATTTATTTCAAAGTCAGGTGACTGTGCCCAAAATGTCGCTCAGAAGTACATTTTTACATTCTGGCTCATACTTGGTGAAAAAGAACTTAGATCACTAAAATTTAGTCTGTAGATCACTGTTGTTTGGGCATTCCATGCAATTTTGGTGTTGTTTAAGATTCTGTCTGAAACAAAATAATGTCACCAATGGTTCTTTATAGCAGAGACAAGATGGATTCAGGTCATTATGTTCACATATGCCATTCCCAGAAATCATTTTGATAATTTTGTCCTAGTCATTCAAATGTTGACTCAGTTTACCAGTATACTCAGGAAGATGAGCAGTTCTTGAATTTGTATAGGCACAAGTCAAAACTAAATTACCTATCTAACTACCTAAAATGAACCAAAGGAAGGTAAGACTTTACAATGATGAAAAGATCGCCTTCACTTTTATGAACTATAAATATATTGGCTTTCTGAGTCTTTGAAAATAGCACTGGTTCAGGAAAATTCAAAATTCTAATCCTGCCTCTTCCTAACAAGCGGTTTGACTTTGGACAGACCTCTAAATTGCTTCTGAATCTTGGTTTGCCACTTTTAAATGGAAGGTAATAATCCCTATATTATGGTTCTCTTGGGGTTGTGAGGATAAAATATGTGAAATTCAAAATTGTTAATGAGCTCAACAAATAATATACAAACACCATCTGCAACCAAAATGTATATTCTTCAAAGATTAGAATATTTTGCAATCTTTGAAAAAACTTAGAGGATTAACATAATAATTTTATGAACGAGGGGTGCCTTTTCTACACACATGACCTATTAATCAGCTTGAAAAGTTGTTCTGCACCATCAGCATAGTGGCCAATTATTAGTAGGGAAAAGGTTCATGAAATGGTGAGAATTACTTTTTATTTTATAGTCTCCAGCCTCTCTCAGGTGACAATATGCTTACACATCATGATCGAAATGAATGTCTTGGCAGATTATTTGTTTTCCTTCCAAACCAAATATTTGTATGTCCACACCCATGTTGTCATTATGATACAGTTGGCGGATATAATGGATGGACTGTTTGTATTTTACTATAGTCACCTATTTCTAAGTTCATTATCTTACCAAGAAATGCTTTTAGGAAATCTTACAAACAAGGTCCTGATCCGAGTGGCTGGCATCACATATTTTAACATTTTGGTTTTCCTTTTTCCAGAAATGATGCTATTAAGTTGATAGAAAACAGGAGAATACAGGTTTTCTCCCAGATGGCTTTTGGAATTTTTGCCTAATCTTAAAATATATAGGCTTTGTTACAGAATATTAAAAAGCATTTTAAAAAGTCTAACTCATGGATAGATTTCAGAGTAGACTTTCAGATTATTTTTAATAACATGATGTGTGTTATCTCTGTCCTGTGGTAGAAAGCTTGAATCTCAGAGAAGTGAAGTCTTTCTATGGCTGCGTAGTAGCCAGTGAGAAGATTAGGGTTGGACTCCATGTTTATCTGGCCCAGGGCTCATATTCTCTTCATTACACTGGCTGGTCTGGTTGAGAGGTAAAGCAGAAGTGATCTGTGAGTGTACACAGTGGTTTACTGGCTAAGGATATGACTTTGTTATAGAAAAGGAAGTTAGAGGAAGAATAGGACCTAGAAAAGCAGAACAGAGAAATGACCAATGTCTGAGGCAGAGTGTGGACTTACACAAAGACTTAGAGGAATTGTTGGTTTCAGGAAATAATGTGTAGGACCCTCTACTAAAGCGAGGGTCTGTGGAGAGGAGTGGGAAGGGTGGCAGTGGAATGTGGGTGTTGGTACATGGTAAGCCTTAACTTCTATTATGAGAACTTTGGATCTTATCCAGGAGCCAATGGGAAGGGTGCTATTGTGAGTTTTCAGTGCATTGGAGGCAGTTCTTGAATAAGATTATGATGGCAGGTTCAGGGTTTTATGTTTGAGACACATATGCAGTTTAAAGAGAATTATTGTTCATTATGATATATTTAATATTCTTTTGAATGTTTTTTATTTTTATTTTTGGTACTGGGGATTTGACCACTGAGCCACATCCCCAGCCCTATTTTGGATTTTATTTAGAGACAGGGTGTCACTGAGTTGCTTTTGCTAAGGCTGGCTTCGAACTCGCCTGGCCTCGATCCTCCTGCCTCAGCCACCTGAGCCACTGGGACTACAGGCGTGTGCCACCGTGCCCGGCTTACTTTTAATAAAAGAAAATATCTTTGAAAGGTTGATTGCCTCCTATACTGGCACCATTGCAAAAGTTAAACAAAATGACACAGGATGTGGCAGACATCCTGTTAAAGAAAACCAGAAGCTCCTTGCTGTCCCATCTCAGAGATGTAGGCTAAACCACTCAGAGAAAAATGATGAGTCAACATATGGTTCACATACTCTCTGCAAAAGTATAAGGTTGCTTTTTGTTTTAAATTTAAAAGATACTATCATATATTTTCCATGCCAATGGAAGAATGAATGGGATAAATTAATGTGAAGATAGTTTACTTTAAAATCAATTTATATTTAAAACATGTTGAAATGAGAATTTGATTAAGCACTGGAATCCTCAAAATAGAAATAAAAAGGATCATTGTTTAGTAACAATTTTTGAGATATTCAGTTTGAAAAAAACGAGACATGCTATTGTGTACATTTGCCTCTAGTTCTGATATTATGGTTTTATTTTTAGATTAGTGAATATACAGGAACCAATACTCAAGAAAGTACTATAGTGCAGGCTGTGTTATTGGGGTTGGGGAAATTCTCATACTAGTGAGATAAAAGAAACCCCAGGCTAGATTTTAAGATCAAATAGAATATCACGTCAGAGTTTGGAAATATTTCAAACAAAATATGTTAAAGATTTGGCTTTGAATGACTCAGTATTCCTACATGAAGTGTAGGTATAAAGAAGAGAAGGAACTGACACACAAGTTCAGGCCAGGAGCCAGGCTCTGGTGACCAGCACTGCCGAGCACAGTGAGGTTCACACCGGTGATGTGACAATCATTCCAGGCTTGGAGTCAATGGGCTACGATTCTGGTTCTGGTTCTGGAAATATTTATTTTTGTGACTCTATGGCATAGCACTGGATGTTCCCTAATGTGTGAAAAGCTGAGCCTCTGAGTTACTGACTGCAGAAAAGGCTCAGTACAATAAATAGCAAATTCTATTTCTTTTCTACTCTAGCATGTCCCATGACTCTCACAGAGACTCACAAGTACCAAGTGCAACAAAGAGAAGATATCATGGGAGCACAGTTAAGGGGTGGAAATGTGAGCGGAGCTGGCTCAAGAGAAGTTTAAGAAAAGTGTCAAGGACATAGGAAAAGAGAAGGGGATTCTGTATCCAGTTCAGAGCTGATGATTAGGAGATTAATCAGGACCAAAGTTTCCTGAGTTAATCTCAAGAAATGGTAGAAAGATTGGATGGAGGAAACGAGTTCAGACTGGTATCCCTCAAGGAAGGAGCTTAGTTATTAGATCTGAAGACCTAGGGTCAGATCCTGGTTATGGGATCCAATGGAGTAACCTTAAATATCGGTTCTTGTGATGCCAGGAGGAGCGTAGGAGTTAATAATTCTTGTTTAGGGATTATTAGCATTGTTGGTTGGTGAATCCCTGATTCTGTTTGCTCTTTTCATCATATATGCCCATAGGAGGTATATAATGGTCTGTAAATCACTGTGGTCCAGGAGGTTTATATCAGTCTTTTATTATGTGATACATTATATTTCTCAAGAGCATAGATATATGCAGAGATGTATCTTTTCTGTCGTGTCTACTACATTTAAGTGTTAGACATTCCCAGTAATCCAGCTAGGATTGCATTTATTTATTGATAATTTTATGCTGGCTACCGAGAGAGAGAGAAAGTGTACATTCATTTCTCTTGCCAGGTGTTAACTGGGTAGGGTTGTGGGACGAGCAATACTGTACTGATGCGTCTGAAAATGCCTTACTTAGAGTGGGCACTCAGTTAATGGTTGACCATTTGCTTTTTATTTTTGTTATTAAACATCATGCTGTTAGCTCATCTGCAACCCCTCAGGGATAATCAGAGCAGCATTTGTGAACAGGAGGATGAAATTTCTTTTCTTCTTCATCACTTCAGTGTTAGGTTTGATATCCATTATCACAAGGCAGAATATACCCTGGTCTGAAACATCTTGTCATGGGAAGCAGAATTTCTCTGATTCTCAGAGTCCAGCATTTCTCATCTTTGACATTGAAGACTGTTTTACAAAACCATATAATATTTCTGCAATTAGCTTTCTAAGGAGACAGCTGCATGGTTTTTTAAAATCGCATGGTTTTCCTAGCTCAATATTTACTATTGTGCTATTTTCTATTTCTTTTTGTTAAATCCCCTCTCTTTGTCTCTCTCTGTCTCTCTCTGTCTCTCTGTCTCTCTCTTAAAATTATAGAAGTGGAACAGATATTTCTGCCTATGACAGAAACTTAGCAGCAATCAATACTGCTGCATATTAGTTGTGATCCCTGGATCAAATAGAAGGGGCACTATTTTTTATATATTAAGCCCTGCAATATTATATGGAAAATTGCTTATGAAATGAAGTTTATGACATAGCACTAAAATAGGCCATGATACATGAAATATGTAGTCATATAACACAAAATGAGAGACCAAAGATTAGAATGCATGAGTTTATGAGCAAAGTTGTCTCTAGAATTCATAGACAGCCAATCACACAGCACTTTTTCTAAGCATCTCAAGTCCCTCCTCCTCCAAAAGGACAGTTCTGTTGGCTTTTCGTAAAGCCATTGCCCATTCCTCCCTCAGACTCCACAGTCACAGTCTCTCTGTCAGGGACAGAGAGAAGAGGAGGTGCGAACATTTCTACATTTCAAAATTGTTTCAGTTTACACCACACCTGCATATACAAATAGTTCTGTACCAATTTACCTTCTTCCATTTATTTACACATTGAAATGGCTAAGTTTATTAAAAGAACTCATTGTCATGGTTAAACCACAGTGAACTTGCCCTTGAAAGAATAAATCACAAAGGCCTTGAATGCTGGAGATAGAAAGGGAAGTAACCATCCAATTCCCCATCCCTTTCCTTATAAAGACAAAGAAAAATTTGAAGCCATAGAGATGGATTAATTTGTCTATATTTACAAGTTAAAATCCTGATCCTTTCTGGTCTCTTAAACACTTTGTGTTGGTGAACACAAATCCAAGACAGATGGTCGTGGCAAGATTTTAGCCTTGAAATTAGCTGGGGGGAAAAGTAATCATTAGAAGTGACCTGTATGTTATTTGAGAATAGAATAAAACTGCTTTTAAAAATGTGTAAAAGCATTAGCGTTTGTCTGCATTCAGCTTTCTAAAGCTGTTATTCAAACAGATGATGAAAGAGGGTCTTGGGATAAGTAGAAGTAAGTAATCTATTCCAGGTCATTTAATGAAGGTCATTTGGTTCCAAAATTAAAACAGAAACTTTATGATTAGGAAATGCTGAAATGTTAGAATAGTAGAAGGAAATAGCTACTTTTTATTGTCTCTAATATCTGGACAGATATGCTGGCTCTTAAAATAGCTTTGATATCTCTTTAGGGGGCAATATTTAATTTTTCTGTTACTGATATTGTCAAACAATCAAACTTTTACTCCTAATATTCTGGCCTGAGGCAAGAAAGAGAAATTGATGTAGAAAACACATTTGACTTTGTTTTTAGCCAGAAAATGCCAGAAGAATGGAGTAAGATGGATAGCAAGTGGAGGTAATGATTTTAAGATCCTGTTCTGTAGTCGGCTCAGGGTCTTGGGCAAGAAAGGTTAAATGTGTTTTAAATGTATGCAAGTGTTTAGCTATTTGATCTTTGAGATTCAGTGTGCTCTTGCCAAGGAGAGGTGACCAAGTGGCAACTGTGGGGAGCAAGAACTACAAATTGAACTCCGTGATGTTGCTCTCAGAGCCACAGAACTGTTTGTCTTCATGGCAACCCACACTCTGAATTGCAAACTGCAGCAAGGGAGAGAGCATCCATTTGGATATGTCGGTGCTTTTTAAATCTTAGGCTTATGATGCAAGCCTGTGACTAGGCAGAGTGGTTGTTTCCTGGTCTCTGAGGATGGTGTTCAAGTGCACCTGTTGTTGCGATAGCTGGGTGGAATTCCCTCTCCTCTTAATCTGGCTTCCCCACTCCACACTTCTGCTCCAAGGACACCTAGAGGCACCAGGACTCCTCAATATGTTGTTCCTATATTCCCCTAGTGGACACATATTCTCTCTTCTGTTTTAAAATGATATGGACTCAAATCTTCTCACAGTAGTTGTGGTCCAGTGGTCCATTTAATCAAGAGCCAGAAAGAAAAATGTCTGTGTGTTCTGTATCCTACTAGAAGTTAAAGTAACATTTTCAACAGGATTGAAAATTATTTCATAGGATGTTCAACATAACACTACAATAGCTTTTCCCTTCTCTTTTAGTAATAATAGATGGCCACGTTTTAAAATGCCAAAAGAAATTATGTAGAAGTTTGAAATCACCTATAGCCACTTAATCATATCACATACAGTATTCAGCTGTAATTATGCATTGTGTTCCTTCCAGGGATGTGTATGAGTGTACATGTGTGGGTATGTATTGTGTTATATTGTTCAAGATAAAATGCATGTATATATTCTCTTCATGACTTTGACATTATATTATGTATTTACTGGTTTATTTATTGTCTGTTTATCCATGAAAGGAGCCACGGCTGTGTCTGTGCTCTTACTTCTGTATTCGCAGTGATGGAAAGTACCTCGAAGTGTGCCCTGAGGTCTAGATTTGCTGCATCTCAAACTCAATTGATCATTCATGTGACTGTAGGTCTGTCCTGAATTTCCTACCATTTGATTAAATTTTCCTGTATCGCTAAAATCGCAGTAAACGCCATTTTAATAGTGGTATAGTATTTCTTTAGATGGATGTACCACTGTTCACTCATTTGCCTCTCAGACATTGAAAACTTCCCAGTTTTTCGTAATAATGCTGGTTATACATTTTATGTTTAAATCTTCATATATCCAATTATTTTCTTTTAAGATACATTATTAGCAGAGAACTGCTGGGTCAAAGGCAATGAACTTTTTTTTTTTTTTGGTACCAGGGATTATTGAACTCAGGGGCACTTGACCACTGAGCCACATCCCCAACCCTATTTTTTGTATTTTATTTAGAGACAGGGTCTCACTGAGTTGCTTAGCGCTTTGCCTGTTGCTGAGGCTGGCTTTGAACTCGCAATCCTGCCTCAGCCTCCCGATCCATTGGGATTACAGGCGTGCGCCACCGTGCCTGGCTAAAGACAATGAACTTTAAAAAGTCTTTTTTTGTGTGTATGATGCCAAATTGTTTTCCAAAGTGAATATTTTAATTTCTTTTTCCAATAACAATAGCCAAGAATTCTTAGCAGCACTGAGTGTCACTATTAACAAAAGTCTTTGCAATTGAAAAGCAAAAATTTCACTTTTATTTGATCACCAGTGAGGTGCTATTCTTTGCTCATGTTTAGTAGCTACATGTGTCATTAAATATCTGTGATTCCACAGAATTTTGGGGGTATTATGGGTATAAAGTCATTATCTCATAATGTTTACAAAAAGTTTGTTCTAATTTTTCATTTCATTCCATTTTCTTTATGATTTTAGCTTATGGGCCTTTGAATTTATAGTTAAATATAGGAAATATTTTTATTTCTGTGTATTGATTTTATGGACACAAACTTTCTGCATCCATCTCTAGTTCATTTAAATCTCAGCCATATTTTCTGTTGGTCTGGTTTTCTTGATTTCTTTTTTACATTTAATTATTTCTCTGTAATGCATTTTCCTAGCATGATATGATATAGATTTCTGCTTTTCACCAAATTTCCCAATATCCCAGCATTATTCAATGATCATATTACATCTTAGTTCATGATGCTTATATTATAAATTAGGATGCTCATCATGATATTATATGTTAAGTTTTTATGTTATATACTAAGATGTATTTCAAGGTAATCTTTTCTACTGTTTATTGTTCTATTGATATATTTTCCAGTTACTATGTAATTTTATTATTATAATTTTAAAACATTGTTTTTCTTAGCTGGAGGGAAGGGTAGCCTTACTTATTGCTCTTTTCTCTGAATAAATCAGCATTGAGTGGAAACTATTTGCATGAGGCACTTTCTATTCTTAGCTTACATGCATATGGAGATAATCTGTGTAGCTCTTTCAAAGTTAAAGCTCATGGGTTTTTCAAATTATCTTGAAAGTGTTATCTCTCATAATAAAACCTACACTCTATAAAGATACACTCTATGTATGTGACTATATCTTTATAGTTCAGAAATAGCTTTTTTTGCATATTACAGTTAATTATTAACTTAGCTTCTCTTTCTTCTTTCACATTAAAAACAAAAGTTAACTAGTTAAAGTAACCTCCAAAATACCTGTCAGTAACATTAGTTTTCCTCTTTTTTCCATTTGGCCTTTTAGCCCCCTGAACCTCCTTAACGGAGTACCTTTTAAAAATCATTTTCAACTTTTCAGACTATTTTTTAAACAATAACAAAATGCCAAGATATTGACCTAAGTATCAATGAAAACATCAAACCATTTCTTTATCATTCCGGCAGTTGTTGAAGTTGCCCCACAAGGGATTAACTGTGAACAAGTTTAAATATTTATTCAACTACTTGGATATATAATCATGAGAAATAATCCTTTACCACATGTTATAAAGTGATAATAAACACCTCTCCTAAACAATGAAAAAACACAGATTCCAACATACATGAGAAAGAAGGTACATTTTCCTCTGTGATGTCTTTCTTCTCTTTGCATTGAATATCTATAATATGTAATCATATTCTTGACTCTTAGATATTTGCTGCTTTTCTTAAAAACTAGGAGTGACAGTGTGAGCTGATTTCATCACCAGCTTTTGTTTTCCCGCGGTGGTTCCCCATTACTTGGTATATTCTAAATGATGCATAAAAACTCAAAAGGAAAGCCCAGGGTGTTGCTCCTGCAGTCCTCACCAAGGAAGCATGGGGACAGTGCTGTCTGGCTGCTGGAGAGCCCAGACATGAGCCCTCACCTGGCCCCTTCCCCTTCCTAGCGGTGGTATGGGTTTAGTGTGTGCTCCTCTGGGGTCCCCAGGCCGGATTCCTTCCAGGGCTCTCACATCCTGTTTGTTCTTCTCCTGACTCCCCACTGGTGGCTCCAGCCGTTCAAACCATGCTGTTTTTGTGTTTTATGAAGAAATGTTCATGTGTGGCTGCTGTGTTTGATATTAAATCTGAGATGAACTTCAGGAGGTTTCCTGCTTTTTATTAAAAATGATTTTGGCTAGAGGCAGTGTTATCCTGCTCATAAATCAGGTGCTCTTAGAGATTTAATAATTTAAAATTCACATGAGGATTTTATGGAATAAACATTTCCTTTCTCTGTTAAATCTGTCTCTTATCTCCCCCTTCTTCTCTTTACTGGTTCCATTTATTTTTTTCAAGTTTTCTTTTGGGATGTTTGTGCAGATGTATCTGATGGCTGTGAAAATAATGTAAAAGGGAGAGTCAGAGATACAACTGGTTGAAGTTTTTCTATTTGACTAGTTTTGTGTCTTCCCTTCAGTACTAGAAACACTTTTTTAATTTTAATTGATTGATTTCTTTAATCCCAAGTTATATCTTCCAATGGAGTCACTCTCTCTTCCTGTCTTGATGAGCCATCTCTTTTAGGAAATGTCCTGAAAAGAAAGAGTTGATAAAAAGCAAAATGTTAACAGAGCCCAGGAGGCCTGGAAGCATTTCGTGTGTGGTTAAAAGCTACATTAAAAAAAGCAGAGTTCCACTTCGGGATGACCGACCACCCTGACAATGCTCAGAAATGGTTGCATTATGGGGGGCACTTTAGAATGTTCAGTGGACAGTGTTAATTCCTTCCGAGAATTTGGTGAGTTTGAATACATGAATACAAATATTTGAAAAGACTAAAGTGAAAAGATACTGTGTTTTTCCACATAGTAAAAATGGTAAGGAAGGAGAGCAATGGTGTGGGAGGTCTCCTTAGAAAAGGAGGGAGATTTCTCAGAGGTGGAATGTTGGATCAGAGACTGGCAAGAATGGAGAAGGTCTGTGGGGAGTACTCTTCCAAGAACAGGGCCCTCTGTGTCTTGTCCCATTTCAATTTTAGACTGCATGAGAGGATAGATTTTATGTACACTTAATATCTTTATCCCCTTACTTATAATGATGTCTAGCATATAGAAGATATTTGATAAACACTGGTAAATGAAAGAACTCTTTCTCATGTTGACAGATAAAATTGGCAATGTTTTATAAAATAACTATAGATGCCCTCCTGAAATTCAGATGATAAAAAAAAAATAACAATAAAATTTTGATAAAAGCCAAAGGTAAAAATATAGTGACATATGAAGTCACTTCCTGAGCACCTATGATAGTGTGGTCAATGGATGTGGACTTCCAGAGGTCTGACCTGATTGGAGACAAGCTTTTTAGAATGCAGAAAAGTGGAGAGATCACTTATCCTTTAAATTATCCTCTGTAATGATCTTTTCCTTTTTTTTTTTTTTTAACGCCAGGCTGACACTTTGAAGTTCTAATGATGGAAGGTGCTTTGATGTGCTGTAATCCTGGCTGAGGACAGAATCACATCTTTAGAGGACAGAAGAGAGTGTAAAGTTGACACCCTTCTCTCCCCTGAAAGACAGAACAAAGCAAAGGCAGAAATATCCTTAGGATGCTCTGGTATATGAGCCAGAGCTTAACCAAGTTTTTAAAGAATTCTTTTTCTAAATCTATATGGATGAGCTTTATTTGCTAAGATTATTGGAAAATGAACTTTCCCATAATTCAACAGCCTCTTCAGCTGCTGAGAAAGTATAATCCCAGAGGGAACCAGTGATCTCCCCTGTTTCTGCTCATGACAGGGACTTGACTAGGTTCAGCCTTCAGATTGGAGTCCAGAGACTTTGTTATAGTTCTATGAAATCAACTTAGCACAAATATCAAAGGCAGAACCCAGAGAAAAGATGCCACTCAAAGACAGTTTGCATTTGGGATGGAATATGTGGAAGCTTTCTGGTTATAGGAGTTTGGAGAAGGGAGCCGAGGGGAAAAATGTAAGAGGAGGGAAATTAAGGAAGTTTGAATGTGTGCACCCTTCAGTTTCCCTTGAGCATGTGTTCCCTGAGCCACCGACAGTGCATTGACTTAAGAAAAAATGTTCCTGGAGAGGCGTTTGCCTAGGAATCTTTGTAGTCTAAGAAAAGACATTAGTAAATATAAAATGGATGTACAAAGGCTTATTTTTGAAAAGGTTTTCCTTTTTAGCTGAAAGATAAAAGACCATAACATTTCCATTTCTGCTGGGAATATGAATCCTTATAAACAGACAGCCTGAAGAGGGCTTGCAGGGCTCTGCCACTCTGTGGGCTTTTGTGACCTTTTCATGGAGCTGCCTGCAGTCTAACCAGGAGTCCTCCTCATCACTTTCTTGACAATGACATATCATCTTTCTAAACTGGCAGGGTGCTGAGCCCATCAACCCTATTTTTTGTCTTCCTACCTTTCCCTCTGCTCCAGTAAGCTGCAGTGTGACGTCCTCTATGGCCCTGCCATTGGAATTTACCACTCTGACTAAAGCCAGGCCACAGTTATTGACTTCTCTATCAACTTCATATTTTTCCTACTAAGATTGGCCTTATTTGCTAAAATGATTTTTCCTGTATTACCTTAGAAGTATGAATAGGGACTTGTAGCAGCGCAAACTTACTTGCAACTTTATAGGTTCAAATCAGTACATATATGATCATTAATTACAGGTACTTTGTAAAACCAACTCATATATATTATTAAGTGTACATTATAAAGTCAGAATGTGATGTAAAGACATAACTAGACTTAAAATATATAGAGCAGTGATTTTAGAATTATCTTAAAGCTATGGAGCTATCTTTTTAAAAAAAATTTTTTTTAGTTGTTGATAGATCTTTATTTTATTCATTTATTATTTATATGTGGTGCTGAGGATCGAACCCAGTGCCTCACACATGCTAGGCAAGTGCTGTACCACTGAGCTACAGCCCCAGCCCTGAGCTATCATTTTTAAAAGAGTAATGTATATAAAACAAATAAAAGAGAACTTATCTGGTTGGCATAAATGAGATTAGGATAGTCTACAGTCTTACCTATTTTCCACTTTCTATTCTGGTTTCCAGAGAATCCATTTTGAAAATCAGTTGTCCACTTGATTACCAGACATGAAAGCAAAATGATTACGATTAATTAGATCAGAAACGTTGGAGGCAATTTTTGGTAGTAGAAGCAATAGTTCATGACTGAGGTCTCCATGTTCACTATTTCATTTCTTATTGTACAACTCTCAGAAATGTGACTGGACCTGGTGTATAGCATGTCATGCGTTCTAAGACATGTGTTTACTGCTTGAGTAAATTTTGACTGCAATTTCCATATACCATGCCAAAGTGGGTATATTTAGTTTATATTGCTTGTTCTTAGCAGAAGAGTATTTAGTTAACATTCCATGTTTTATTATGTGTCCTCATGGGGGGGAAATGGTCAACTATGCTTTGTTATTTGTTGGCAATTTTCAGAAGTGCAAAAGATTTTGCATTTCAAAATAGTAAATCATGCGATCTATCTTTGCTCTGTGTCTGGGAAGTCTGAATAATAATTTTCCTGTATGTAAAATTTTTCAGATGAAAATCTATTTTTATTTGGTATTATAATTTGGGACATTAATTTCAGAATTTTGTCATATTTTTGTCTCATAAAACAAATAATATAGAACAAAAAAATGATAACTTATTTTATTTAGACTAATTTACAAAAAAAGAAGTCTTGATATAATGAGGGCCCTTCTTTCATTCTTTTTATTAGTTAGGGTAATGCTAGCTGCTACAACAAGCAAACCACAAAATTTGAATAGCTATAAATAACCAAAAGTTTTTTTCTTATGTCATAGTAGTCCATTGTTGGTGGGCCAGGGACCAGTCACATTTCCATGTGTTGATCCTGTGACCCAGATTCCTTCCATGATGTAGTTTCATCATGCCCCAAAAGTCCATGTGTTAAAAAGTTGCCCCCCAGTGTGATACTATTGGGAAGTGGTGGGGCATTTAGAAATTAAGGACTAGTGGGAGGTCTTTACTTAACTGGAGTATGCCCTTGAATGGATTATGGGACTTTGATTCCTTCTTTTTCTACTTCTTTGCTCGCTGGCCATGAGGTGATTGGTTTTGCTTTGCCACACATTCTGGTCAGGATGTGCTCCCTTGTCACAGGCCCAAAGCCATAAGGTCAATCGATCACAGACTGGAACCTCCAAAACTGTGAGCCAAAATGAACCTTCTGCCTTTATAAGTTGACTCTGTCAGGTATTTTGTTAAAGTGATGGAAAGCTTTCTAACACAGGTGTTTTGCAACTGACTCCAGTCAGGAAAGGGCTAACAAGGCACCCCTTGGCTTTCAATTGACGTATCTACTTACATTCTGTGGGCAAGAATAAGCAACATTTCCCATCTAGATACAAGGGAGTCCGGGAAGTAAGCTTTCTATTTGGGTAGCTTCTCAGGAATTTATACTTTGAAAAGAGGAACATGAATTCGGTGGGTCTGAGCCAAAATTTGGAATCTCAGGAACATTATTATTCAAAAATATATATATATGGTTCACTGAGATGCTGCATTGTCTTAGTGTACTTTAGACCAAATCCTGAGGAAAATAATGAAATTTTAATAGACACATTTTAAGAATAACATAACAAAAATAAAAACTAAAGATTTGCATGAAATTTTACTTATTACTATCAAAATATTTAATCGTGTATAATTGCTAGCATTTTATTCGAAACCAATTTTGTCTCTGTACACTAGAACTTGCCTACAAATATGTTTCTGTTTATCCATGCTAAATATGAATAATATATCTGGAAGACACACACTACATCTTCAGAAAATGAGAAAAAATGAGATGCAGACAATGCAAATTTTTGAGATTGTATGAAATGCAAGCAAATGAAAATTTACACTCAAGTTACATTTTGCAGAATAATTCTACTTAGTGATTAATATATTCTAGTAGTTGTAGGGCAAAAAGCATATTTAAGAGATTAAAAACGCTTATATTTATGTTTTTGATTGCTTATTACCCTATATTTCTCAGGCATGAGTTTCCACTTTAGTTCATTTCTCTATGTGGCTTTAGCTTAAAAATGATCCATGTAGCCATTTTTTTGTGTGTAGTTTTTCTTCACTTTTCCCCGCCTTTATGCATCCCTGTACATTTTTAACAAGCCTTCTTCAGCCCTACAGTCTTTTAATCTGTGTCTGTTCATTTCTTACATCTCCTTACAGGTCTCTCTGACTTTTCTTTTCTGTTTCTGGAATTCTTCATCTGTGGACAATGGATAACGGTGAGATTGAGATGAGACCCCAGTGGTATTGAGATTTAAAATGACTCAGTGAAAACACCCCTCACCTTGCCAAGGTTCAATGAAAAGCAGAGGGCAGGTGTTTAATGCTAGAAGTCCGTGGGCTCTCTGTGTGCACGTATGTGACAATGTGCCTGTCACATCATTGTGTTCAACCTTGGCCCAGAATTGTCATTAAGCCACAACATGAACAATGGACCTTTAAGAATCTGCATAAATGGGATTATTGGATGCCTTCTTCCCCTTGCTACATTTTTCTGTGTTCATTGAAAACCCACCCTTCCCCTCAGTTGCTTGTTATGTCTCTGCGAGTGCATTTCTTTTATAATTGTTTGATAGCCCAGTTCCCACTCAGGGTGGATAAACTAGAGAGCGAGAGACATAGCACTGAATGACGATGAGGTAAGATCACTGAAAACATACAAAGAAATTCCTGTGAGTCCAGGCATCTCTAGTCTAATATTTTCAAGTCTGGAAAACTATCAATAATACTTGTAATTCAGTCCCTGCTAGACATGTCAGAAATCACATAGCCAGATAGGATAGTCTGCATCCAGGGGTTTCTAGAGAGTTTGGTATGAGCCTGAGTAAGTAGAAGTGTATAAATAATGTGTGGAAGAAAATAACACAACTGAAAAATAGAGATCGCTTTTCTGTGAAATATATATATATGTGTGTGTATACACATATACATTACATAGCATATATACGGGTATATACATATATATCAGACTTAGTCATGTTTATATGTATTTGTCTATAACACATGACTAAGTTTGAAGGGTGAGATAAAATTAACAGCAGCAGTAATGAAATAAAGTGGTAACAAAATAAAAAATTCTGCAAAAACTAACTGGTGGATCAAAAAGTAATGAGATGTTTGAGTCATTTCTGGGTCAGAGTGCTAGAAAAATTTCAGTCTCTACAGGGTCACTATGAAGAAAATGTCAATCAAGTATGATTCTAAAATACTTAGAATCAAAACATACTTAATATAATTATAAATATGTTGAGATGAATCACAGTTGCATTTCAAATATATATGAGCAAATAGTCCCTAGTTTACCAACAGAATTTTTAAAATCCCTGATAACCACCTGGTTCTTCTTTTTATTTTTGACATCTCATATGATAAGAGGTTTACCATTTTCCTTCCTTTTGTTGGGGGGGGTTACTAAGGATTGAACTCAGGGGTACTCGACCACTGAGCCACATCCCCAGCCCTTTTTTGCATTTTATTTAGAGATAGGATCTCACTGAGTTGCTTAGCGCCTTGCCTGTTGCTGAGGCTAGCCTTGAACTGATGATCCTCCTGCCTCAGCCTCCCCATCCACTGGGATTAGAGGCATGTGCCACCAGGCTGGCTCCATTTTCCTACCTTCTTAATCCTCTCTGTTATTCTCCTTTTTTCTGAATATGAAATGCATATGTTAAATTATTAATGTTTTTTAAACAGAAAAGGTGGAGCATCATCCACTAATTTAGAAGGTTTCAGAGCATATGAGAATAAGTTTTAACAGAACTGAGTGCCATCATGCCCAGACCCATGGCACAAAGATGAGTGTGGGAGCCTCAGCACCAATGAGTTCTGTGGTCCCCGTTGTGTGTGTCCAGCACAAGGGATTATATGAGAACTGTTTTGGTTCATGCCAATCTCAGGAAATTTTGTTGCAGTTATACAGTGATTCTGGAAAATCCTAAGTTCATGTGATTAGAAAATTACTCATGTGGTTTATCAGAAATTTAACCTCTAGGCTTTCTTGACTGTGTAGAGCATCAAGGTTTATTCATTCCATTTTCATAGCAGTTATCACTTTTAGCCAAAATGAAACTCTGGAAACAAGAGTCATTTCCGATATTCCATCCTACAGCTGCAAAGCATGTTGACAAAGTGCATGATATTCTGCATTATTTGAAGATTTATTTGTGGTGACTGTTAAGTGCCTAGAAAAATATAGTTGGCTTAAAATGTGTCACACTATAAAAATTGGCCTTCTGATATGTGATCATTCATATAAAATGTAACATGTATTTGTCAATCTGTAGGAACCTTAGAGATCTTGTACCTCAGATTAACGTAGGCACAAAATAGCCATCAACCATTCAATGATAGGACATATCAGGTACGTGGAATTGAGCACTGGAAGATCCAGGTTCAGAGTCCAGCTCTCTTTAACACTACTCCTGTGACCTTGGTTGTGTCCTTCACCACCTTAGTTTCCTTGTTTGAAAAATGGGGCTATCGCCTCCCATTCCGGTGGGTTGTTGTGAATTTTGTTGTTCCTACTCTATCTCATCCTACAAAGGGTTTGAAATGACATATATATATATATATATATATATATATATATGTAAATGAAGATAAAATAAAATACAATTGCCAGTGCTTTGTACATTTTGTAAATATAAGCCACCAATCATCACTATTGAAGTTATTTCTGGGAAGGTCTGTTAGAATGAAAGCACTTCTAAGCAGATGTTTCATTTGGATAAATAAAACAAATATTTATCCATGTGTGACGTAGACTGGTTATAGGTGCCAATTTAAAATAAGCCTGTATGAAAAGACCATGTGGGACCTTTTTTGAGGCACTGGAAATCAAACCCAAGGCCTCACCCATGCTAGGCAAGGGGAAGTACCAGGGAGCCACCCCCAACACTACAGTATTCTAGAACTTTTTTTTTTTAAACATTTATTTTTTAGTTGTAGGCGGACAGAATATCTTTATTTTATTTTTATATGGTGCTGAGGATCGAACCCAGTGCCTCACGCATGCCAGGCGAGTACGCTACCACTGCGCCATAATCCCAGCCCCTCTAGAACTTTTTGATTGAGGACTGTTTGCAACCAAATAGAAACATCAGACCCCCACACTTACTGTGTTAATTGGAAAGCACAACAGATGTCAACAACTGATGACAACAGTTCTTAAGGATGAAGTAACTTTTCAGTGAATTTGCTTTTTGTTAATCATAACCAACATTTGAGAAAGCATGGAATTCACAGCTGTGTTATTTTTATTCAGCACGAAGGCAATGCTTTTGTTGTATTTTGGGTTGGTGGATACTCTCAGTAACACAGAAGCTTTGAAATATCCATGGCCTGCCGCTTCCTTCCTCTAATTCCTCTTATTATCCTGTGCCATTTGCCTTAATCTTGGGTTACTAACCACGCTTATCTGCCCTCTCATCTAAAGCCTTCAGAAAGATTGCTCCAGCATGGCCTAATAGCTTTTATCAGCTCACCCAGTGGCTCTTACACTTTGATGCTGGAAACCTGGGAGTTAACCACGTGGCACCAAGCCCTTCTGAGCACGCTGGTCGTGCTCCTGTTTGTGCCAAGGCAGCCACAAGAATGTGCCACCTCTTCCCTCTCTCCATGTGAGACAGAACTCAAGGTCAGAAGCTGTGGCTGTTTTGCAACACCCTTTCCGATTTCTGTGGCTTCATATTTTCTAATTAGAGAGAATCGCTGGTTATGTCATAACTGCCACAAGATTAGATCCTCACTGTCCCTGGTCTCATATTTTAAGCTCTTGTGATTTCCTCTCACGCTCCCCTACCTATCTTGTATATTTGGCTGATAGTAAAATTGTTAATAACCTATTTTGGCTTATTTGACAAACATGCTTACTTTCCTTCCTTTTATGTAAAAACTTGTCCAGGGAAATTTATTAAGTGAACTTGTTTCCTTTTAAATAATAAATATATGACTTCTTTGCTAAACAGTGAAGCTATTTGAAAACATTCACTTTTATATTTGAGTTCACGTGATACAGAAAAATGGAAAAAATCAGATGTTTTTTTCCCTCTTTTAGAGTAGATCAAACTGCTTGTCAGTGAATTCATGAAAAGCATAGTCTTGATGAAGTCTTTTAATAAACTTCATATTAAATAGCTATGGTTTTCCTGAAAATTAATAGACTTTAGGGACACAAACATGAGACACAGTAAATACACTGCTCTGATTTCAAGGTAAGGTAAACACACAAGTGAATTCTGAGTTTCCACTTACCTATTGTGTATCCTTGAATAGTTATTTAAACTCTCAAAGACTCCATTTTCTCATATATAAAATGGTGCTGATGCTCCTGACTCACAGGATTTTCCCAGGATGCAATGGGATCAATATGTAAAATGCCTAATAAAATGTTGGGCGCATAGCTGTCCAATGGCTGCAACTGCTGCTGCTATTTTTGTTAAGAACAAATTGAGAAAAAAGGAAAACTAACCTAGAAGGTTGGATTTACTAGGATGCCTTCTGCTATGATCAATTTAGAAAATTATCTTCAGAGAGATCATAACATCTAGGCAGAGAGGCAGGAGACTGACTGGGATGAGCTGGACTGGGAGACTCCATTCTGTACTGGGCACGGGTGGAGCGGTATAGTACAAAACTTCAGACATTTCTCTGTCATTTTGCAGCATCATATGATATAAGAGTACTACCTGTCCTGGACAGGTTAAGCTACTTCTCTAAACTTAAAAACATCACCTCATTTTTTTTTAATTAACGAAAACTTTACATACCTTGATGGAATGTTTGCAAGGAATAAAAAATCTGTTTCTCTACTGCTCTCCTTCTCTGTCTCGCTTCTACATAGGAGGCATTTACTTCCCATTTGGGACTATGATAAAAAGCTGAATGAATTCAAGTTTAAGATAATACAAGTGAGTGATTGAAAGGCTGTGTACATACGTTCCTGTTCTCCTTCCTGCCCTTTTGCATTTACATACAGCCTTTCTTTCAAAGAAACAGAATTCATCTTTAATTTGCTTTTATGCCATTCACCTCCTTGTATTTCCTTGGCTCAGTGATCTTCTTGCTTAAATGTAGCATGTATCAATCACAGCTAGCAAAGCATGTTGTGGTGTTAACAGAAAATTCCACAGGACCCTCCGCACACTGGGGAACGGGAACATCTGCTACTCTGACGTTAGGATGCCAGGATTTGGAGGTCAATGTGTTTCCCCATCAAGGCTTAAGGCTTTGGGGATCAGGGGAAGTGTCATGCTCCAAGCAGCATAATGAATGCTAGTTGCTGACTGGCTAGGTTTTCCTATTCTCCACAGGGGACATTGCTGTTCAACATAATGAGCTGGGACTTAGTGTGCTAAACACACCCAGCCTGGGTAGAGAGGCCGGCTGTGCTATTCTTCTCCCTGGTTCTGAACTGCATTTTCATCTTGGAAGAAATTATATTGAGGTCTTCATTAGTGGCACCCAGCAGGGTGAAGATTCTATGAGGGCTGATAAGCACTACAGCTAAAAAATGATCAGCTTTGTGTGAGGAGTTGAAGGTTCAAGTTGCCTGAACTGGAAAGAGTCTGAAGAGGCGATTATGTTAAGCAAGTAATGTGTATTGGTAACATGGAATCAAATTATTGGGGTCAGTAACTTCCTGGCTTTCCCAGTGCATTAAATGAAGACATCATATTGCATTTGTGCTGGGTACTTCTTGATGCCACACAGTGTCAGCACTGTCCAGTCGTCCGTACTTCACAGCATGTCACCTCTAATTTCATGGGATTATCTGCACTGTGGCTTTATTAGATACTCACGATCTTGAGCTTCCTTTGAACTCACAGCAGGGCAGTGCAAAGTCATTATCACGAACACTTCTGTGCTTCTTGTGTTACATACAAAATTATTATTGCCATCATTTAGAAAAGTAGATATAATCCGCTCACGTGCTTTCAAAAGTCTGCACTTATTTATTGACAAGAGAAGCCACCGAAAGGGAAATGGCTCAATGTGAAATGTGTCTTTGAGGCTCTTTTAGAAAGGTCATCAGTGAATTCGTATTAGAAAGGTATAGAGCACAGGGATCCTCAAGGTATGGTCCCCAGGTCAGTAGAAACAGAAACTTCCAGCAACTTGCAAGAAAAATCTAATCCTATCAAATTAGAAACTCTGGGGTGGGGCCCAGTAGTCTCTTTTAACATGACTTCCAGGTGATTCTGGTGCATACTGAAGTTCAAGAAACATGGCTATAGCCTTTATGAAGTACAGGGACAAGACAGATCCATAGGTTCTCGGGGCATAGCAGTAGATGAGGCAGAATAACTGCCCCGTGGACCTTATTAAATGACAAAGGAATATATGTGTGATTTGATCCTGATGAAATATTATGATACCCCAACAGAGCTTGTAATTATCACAGCTACATTCCTCATGGGAACTGGTCTGTTGCCTTCTTTGGTGGTAGAGATGACTAACAGGAGATAACTGATGAGTGATCCCTTTGTGCATTTCAGAACCATCCCCCTTGCTATATGTATATCCATGGTCATTGTCACCATTGGCTACGTGTTAACCAATGTGGCCTACTTTACGACCATTAGCGCTGAGGAGCTGTTGCTTTCAAATGCAGTGGCAGTGGTAAGTCCAAGTTGAAAAAATGCCAATTTGACTTTAGGTTAATGAGTTGATGCAATTTTATAGGAGTTCCCTCCAGGACAAAGTGTTTTGAAATTTGGTCATCTTTTCTTGACCTGAATGATATTGAATATTTTAAAAATTTAGAGCACATCTTAGCATATTCCATTTAACGGATACGGCTACAATCCTGTATGATTTCTTTTTTATGTTTAATTTCTTATAAAACGTTTCCACGCATGCCTACTTGAAAACCTGCTGGGGCTTTTGGAGTGGAAGGTATGATTCTTCCAATGTATCTTAAAGAATAAAGTGGAGAGTTACTGAATCCAAATGAATGCATTTTTTGTATGCAAATTGCATTCATTCTGTACTCTTTCCTGTTTGTAAACTTTCAAATGCTGACTTAAAATCCTTTCCCCAAAGTATCACTTAAGAATTTTCAGGTGGACCATGCATATGCATATTTGTTTGCTGTGGTCTATCCTTTGAATACTAGTCTTGGGATATTAATAAATTTGGGAAATATGAGGTGATTAAAAGTTAAACAGATGTTGTTGCTACAGTACTCTTCCGAATATTAAAGATGCTAATGTGCTTTCTAACTCCCTAAGAAGTGGGTACACATAATTTTATATTTTCTGAAATTTATTTGACACCAGGACCAGATTTTGGCCCCAAAGATCATGTTATAGCACTCTTATTCTGTGACGCATACTTTAATTTTGCATAACAATTTAGCTTGTAAGAGAGCATTTACTCATGACTTCCTAACAATGAAGGGTGAAAAATTAACTTCCCATCCCTGGATGTCAGTTCCTTTTAAAATAGTCAGTATTACCTCATATCAACAACATTCACAGGGAA
The DNA here is from genome assembly GCA_028644305.1 of Xerus rutilus. Lineage (NCBI taxonomy): Eukaryota > Metazoa > Chordata > Mammalia > Rodentia > Sciuridae > Xerus > Xerus rutilus. The sequence goes on along the minus strand of CM053408.1, from coordinate 12,722,694 downwards.
TAAATTATCTCATTTTGTGTGAACCTATGTGTGAGTTCAGTTTGTGCAAAAGGCTTTGTCCACTGCTGCACCTATCAGACAATCAAATGTACAAAGCTTATTGACTTTGGGTCAGTCATCTCCTCCTTCTAGACCAAGGGCAGCACTTATTGTGGGGGGGAAACATGGCCCATTAATTACATAGCACTGGCCGCATCAAGGACAACTAAGGAATCCAACATCTTTTTTTGGAAAAATGCATTTTTCATGAAACTTTGCAGTGTTTCATATAAGGAAACTTCTGAATTTTATCTTGTGTATTTTCTCTGGCTCTTCAGACTTGTATTTTTGTTCTCAATTTTTTATAGGAAACCACAGAAGGAAGTGGCAGATACCTGAATGGGAGGGAGTGGCTCTATAAACAGGTTCAGCTACTGTGAATTTTCTAGGAAAAAGATTGTTCAGAGCAGCTCATATACATAGAGTAAATGGTCAAGTCATTGATTGTTTTACTTATCCCGTAGCCGTGGGATTTGTATGTGAAACAGATATCTATAACACTTCTCAATGTGTATCTGCCCTTTCTTGTAAAAATGTGGCTTTCCAGCTAGAAGGAAGGAACCATACAAAAAGATTTCTGTCCCCAAAAGTAGAGAGCTTCTGAATTGAGCTTTTCCACTTATCAGCATCAGAGCTGATATACATCATGGTTGATAAAGAGTCAGTCAATGAGCCGGTCGCGGTGGCTCAAGCCTGTAATCTCAGCACTTAGGCAGGCTGAGACAGGAGAATCCCAAGTGCAAAGCCAACCTCAACGGTGAGGCACTAAGCAACTCAGCGAGACCCTGTCTCTACATAAAACACAAAATAGGGCTGGGGATGTGGCTCAGTGGTCGAGTGCCCCTGAGTTCAATCCCCAGTACAAAAAAAAAAAAAAAAAAGAGTCAGTCAATGGATCACTGCTCTCTGAAGGTAGGGAGAAGGTGCTTGTTTGGACCTTTTTGCTCATGGTTTTGCAACCAGCATTACCAGGGGACCTGCTTCTGATTATTGTCTAAGGGGTTAGTCTGACCCTCGCCAAAAAAAGGAGGATTATAAAACATACACGTATTGCCAGGCTAATAGAAAGTCACAGAGCAAGTTTGGCTTAAATTGTTTCATTTTATTCCACTTTCTGAAAAAGCATTAATTTGCCTCCGTTCTTTCTTTCACCAGACCTTTTCTGAGCGGCTCCTGGGAAATTTCTCATTAGCAGTTCCGATCTTCGTTGCCCTCTCCTGCTTCGGCTCTATGAATGGGGGTGTGTTTGCTGTCTCCAGGTGAGCGAGTTCACATATTTCCAGAAACACATTTCTGTTTTTGAGATTGGATGTGATAAGGATAACTTTGAAAAAGAAAAGCAACAGTGCCTCCAAACCGGTTGTTTTTAAAGGGACATGCAAGTTTGCAGTTGGTGCAAGTCTCCACAGCACGTTTTATTCTGCCCATTAGAGGGCGCTGGTTGACCATGCACAGCCTGTTCTGAAGACAGGCATGTGGCATTTTTTTATAGTCTGTCTGCAGAGCCTAACAACTGCATTTTATTTCTGCTGATAAAATCTTGTTTTTCTAAGAGTGCCAGGAATAAAAGTAAAATAAGAGACACCAGGAATCACCACCCCACCATTGTGTCCCTTTTGTTTTGTTTGATGTGAAATCCCCTTTTATTTTCCTATAATAGATTAAAACCCGATCAGGTAAATATCAATGGTATGTGTATGCGCATGTGTGTGCGCTTGAGTGTGTGTTGGAATCTGGAACTGCATTCACTTTCAGCTGTTTACATGTAGGGAGAGCTATGCTGAGTCAGGTACAGCTATTGTTTCTCCTCCAAAAACAATATACCATGTTGGCAGGTTGGGTCAAAATTGAATTGAGATTTCCTAGGATGTTCTCTACCTAATCTGAAAAGTGAAACCTAAGTAACCAGCCAAGGAAATGTCAACCTGTTTGGTATGAGAAAGATGCAAGTTTTCTCTGGGATTTCTGGATTTTCCATTTGAAATGATCAATTCTACAGTCAACTCCACCTGCATTTTTCTCTCATCAGGTTATTCTATGTTGCGTCTCGAGAGGGTCACCTTCCAGAAATCCTCTCCATGATTCATGTCCGCAAGCACACTCCTCTGCCAGCTGTTATCGTTTTGGTAATGCATATTAACAAGTATATCTAGATATAACCTCGAATAACAGGTTAGCGGAGAGGAATTCAAGCAGACTTCAGGTAGTGCTAAATTGGCTCTATTGTATGTCATGGTGGAGTCTGGAAGGCAAAATATTTTCCATCTCTACCCTTTACTCAGTGTTTCCAATGTGTATTTGATGCTTTGGGGCATTAGCCACATTGCTTCTACTTCACCTCTGTAGAAATTTGTATGGTCTAAGGAAAAGGATTAGTGTGTCTCCTTTCATTGACAGGGAACATCAAAGAAAGGGAAATAGAGTAAAATGTTCCAAACACTTACTGAAAGGACAGCTAAAAGCCACTGTCCCAAAATATCCAGATATCTCAACTTGTATGAAATGCACACAAAATTATTCAAAGCATTAATGAAATCCTGTTGTGCAATGATTCTCTGACTAAAAGTGAGAAATTTGAGAGCTATCCTACAAGAAAGAAGAGCCACAAAACTTAAATTTAAGATGTAGAATTCTCTATGCAGAGAAAAGTGTTTGTGAAATGTGGGATACAAAAGATGGTAAAAGGTGTAAAAGTCCTCAAACACCTATTGGCAATGTTACAGTCGTTTTTACCTATGATTTTGTAACATTTTTCTCAACTGGAATCTGCTGTCAGGAGTACCATAGAATGCATTGAACATTTTCCCCCCATGCATTTAATTTGTCTCAGAATGTTTCCTTGAAATTTCTTTTTAAAGTACGCATATTCTCTGTGCGCAGTCTGGAAGTTAATGTCACTTGTGGGAACGGAATGTATTATTCTGTGAAGAGGGCTTGGGTTTAAGCCTCTGCTATCAGTCATGTTGTCCTTGGCGTGTGCAGCCGCAGAGACTAGCTATGCTGTTCTCTGTGCTCCATTCTTTCCCGCGGTCTTGAGGGTCACACATGGCAAGCACAGGGGGACAGTAAACGTGGAGGAAGAAAAGGTCAATGTTTTGCATTCAGGAGACAGCAGATCTACCTAGCAGCAATTGTGTTACATTTGTGGGGGGAGCCACGGGATCATCAGAAAGGATTTGCTGAGCTTTCTTTGAATTTTCCAATTGGGTGCACATTTAATATTTATTATTGGCTATCTGCTAATCATCTCAATTTTTGAGTTTTTCAATTTTGAGTGACTGAGTAGCCTGTCTCCTACTCTTTGAAAACACATTTGTTTCTCTCAATCAAATGTAAAGGGAACTAAAATCAACACAAAGCATCTGTATAAAATTCCACTTGAACAAGAGGTAGTGATAATGGCATCTCTTAATGTTCCTGATATAAAGGGGATAAGAGTAGAATATAGAAAAGAGGTTCTTTTGATCATGATGATAGTTCAATAGTATAGATAATGATTTGCCAAAGATAATAATAATAATGTGCCATGACATTGTTATCATCTATGTTCTCATTTAAGTCACCCAACTTGGTTTTTCTCCTTTGTCCCCCCAGCACCCTTTGACAATGATAATGCTCTTCTCTGGAGACCTCTACAGTCTTTTGAATTTCCTCAGTTTTGCCAGGTGGCTTTTTATTGGGCTGGCAGTTGCTGGGCTGATTTATCTTCGATACAAACGCCCAGATATGCACCGTCCTTTCAAGGTAACCTCCGCAATCTTGATGGGTTTACATAAATCTTTCTCCTAATACCTAGTCCTCCCTTTACCATCACAGCATGATGGGGACGTTGGGCGGGGGCAATGTCCTGTGGAATAAAATGTTTAACTCTTTCAGGGAGCATCTTCAGAATGGATTTATTTTAACTTGGAAAAACGTAATTTGTCAAATTTTTTTATGTGACATTCTGAACTTTGTATGTTTTGTTTTTGAAAAGAGAATGCATTCCTGGATTTTTGTTACGTTGATTTTTCATGAATGGGTCCAGTGACCTGATGTGTTCAAAGTATGGATACTTCTCTCTGTCTTCATGCTGGCTAGTTGTAGACAGCTGTTTTGCAAAGAAGTAGGGCAGATAACCTTACCAATCACAACCCTCAAACGGAGGCTGCTTTACAAAATAGGCATTTTAAACACTTATATGTGGTAACTTGCTATATTGCCCATTCTCTACATTACAGATCCTAAAAGGAAATGAAATATAAAATACACAGAGAATGAAATGATCTGTGGATTTATCACTCAATGGAATGACTAGTTGCTTTTAGGAGGGCTGAAGAATAGGGCTCACCATCTCCATCCTTGAGCACTCATGAATTGATCTGACCTCACTATTCGCTTTTAAGAAATAGCACAGATAATGTTGTCAGTCAAGTTGTCAGAATTTGTTTCTAATTATATTCATGGCTTAATGCTGGCAGCATCTTTATTAGCGGTTGAATAGGAGTTGGCCTGTTTTATTCCCATCCGTTCTTGTTGTGCATCTCAACAGAAAATCAATATGCACTGAAAGGCTTTAACATAGAGCAAGCTCCCAGCACTCTCCATGCTGCATTAGAGTGGATTCTAATTATAATTATCAAAGAACCAATCTTTTAAAATCAAAACATGAGTCATAATGGTGCTTAACTCGTGAAATAATTCAAATAGGTCATCTCTAGTGAAACACTCTTTTTTTATTCTTAGATTTTTGTCCTATCTAAAGGTTTAAGAACATGTTAATTTGGATTTCAGGGGGTATGTGTAACACATTTGCTGTGCCCCATCGAAGAGATTTTGCTACTAAGTACGCTGGGGCCTGACTCCTGGTCACATGATGGAAACGGATCACATCCCAACCCCACCCCCTGACTCTTGCACTGTGTCTGAAGTGACCTTTTTCTGTGCTGTGTTTCAGGTGCCACTGTTCATCCCTGCTTTGTTCTCCTTTACATGCCTCTTCATGGTCGCCCTTTCCCTTTATTCAGATCCATTTAGTACTGGAATCGGCTTCCTCATCACTCTGACTGGGGTGCCTGCATATTATCTCTTTATTATATGGGATAAGAAACCCAGGTGGTTTAGAAGAATGTCAGGTAAGAGTTTTCAGAAGTTCCTGGACTTTGTGAGACTGTCTTGTAGGAAACCCACGTAGGTTATACAGATCTTAAAAACAAAAATATATATATATATATGTAAGTGATGTGATTGTGAGTTGGACTGCATTAATGTATTTTAATTGGGACCGAGAGAAAAGAAAGCAGGAAGGACATTTAGGGCACAGCCATTGAATCCTTTCAGGGTATTTAGTTTGGGCTGCTCTTATCATTTCTTAGAAGACTGGCTTTTTCAGATAAAATTTTATCATCAGTTCTGTAAACGACCTAATTGCTCTTTTGAATCCCTTAATAAGCTCATTATTTTTCTTCTGTGTTGAATCTTCAGCTTAGTGTTTCTGTATCATAACATATAACTCGACCAGTGACATGAGGGTTGCTGGGGAATTAGGCAGAAGCCTGGGAATGCATATAATATCGTGATCATGGCACTACCTTGGTGAGTCATGGAGGATCATAATGGCAGCAAGAGCAGAGAGAAGAATGACAGCCACACTGTGTGATTGCCATGAGCTGGCACACATAGGACATTTAATCCTGAGCTAGTCTTCTGAGATGGGAAAAATGATCATCCGCATTTTACAGATTGGAGTTACAGCACGGGAGAATTCACGTCCACTCATTTCCAAGTCAGACAGATACAAAGGAGGAGAGCTGGAATTCAACCCAGGGAGTTTTGCACGTTAGAAAAATCATCCTGGGTGCTGCGAGGATGCATTAGAGAGAGTTGAAGCTAAAGATAGAGAATTATGGTTGGTGGTTTCTTCAGAATAATCATGAGAATTAAGGAGAGTTTGAATCATAGGCTGTATCAGCCGGGGAGACAGCTAAAGATATGGAGAAAAACCCAGCAGAACCTGGTGACAAGCTATGGTTGGGGTGACGAAAATAGAGGAGAGCAGAGGAGAGACACGTGCCTAAGAGCTCAGGGCTCTGTGGCAAGCCTCTGTGGCAAGCCCTAGTAGCTCTTTCCCCTGCTTGGACATCTTTATCAGTCCCCAACAAGGTGTTAGTCTCTCCCTGACCAGGAAACCAGGGCTCAGGGAGATGGATAATTTGTTTTCGAGGGTACAGATTTTTAAGCACAGAGCTAGAATTTGAGCCCACATCTGCTAAACTTCCAAGTCTATACTCTTGGTCTTTCTAAATTGGGTATCTGGTAGAAGAGAAAGATGGCATCTGGGAGGTATAAAATATAGACAGAGGAGCACTTATGTTCTTTGGTGGTGAGTTTGGTGAATTTATAGTATATCCCCTTTATTTTGTACTTCTTTGTTTTAATTTACTAAGTTTATCATAATCATTTTTCTTTTAAATCCCAGTTAAAAGTACAGGGAAATTTCCATTAAAAATGTTAATTGGTAATGTGAGTGTCACTAAAAAACAAAAAAAGAAAGAGAAAAAAAACCTTGATGTATATGTTGAATCTCCATTGTGTTCAACAAACTCATTTAGAAGCCAGTCATTAAGAGCAGAGTTTTACTACAACTTTTGATTGTTATCAAATTGGCATTTGGTATCTTTAGATGCTATAACACTATTTCTACCTGTATTTTAGTTTCTAGATGGCAACACTATTCCCAAGGAAGTGTTACTGTGCAAGTTAGTTTTTTTTTTTTTTTTTTTTTAAGGCTAACTCAGGTACACTGTTTTTTTGGGGTGGTGGGGGAAGGTACCAGGGACTGAACTCAGGGGCACTCGCCCACTGAACCACATCCCTAGCCCTATTTTGTATTTTATTTAGAGACAAGGTCTCACTGAGTTGCTTAGCATCTCGCTTTTGAGGAGGCTGGCTTTGAACTCTTGATCCTCCTGCTTCAGCCTCCCGAGCCTCTGGGATTGTAGGTGTGCGCCAGCGGGCCAGCAGGTACACCACTTTCTTTACCCACATATTTAATCTCTGATTCTTATTAAGTCATTGTCCTTCTCTGTAGAAGCCTTTCAGTTAGGCTTTTCTCTGTTGTAGACACTAACTATAGAACCTATTCAGAAGAGGAAAACTTCTTGTTAAACACTATTCACCACTGGGATCATTTGACTAGTTAGTAGCATATAGGACAGATTGGTGCTCATCACTGTGACCTCTGTGTCTACAGACAGTTAAAATGCCTGATCTCCACAGAAAGTGGGGAACCCTTAGGAAAAAAGACTCCTGGTCCTGGAATTGAGCTGTCATGAGAGAGAGCTCATGAAAGCAAATTCATTGTCCTGTCCCACTTAGTGGGCATTGAATCTCTCCTGTTTTTGGCCTTTCCTCTTGCTAACTAACATGTCTGTCCTATACTATTTATTCATCAGTTCACACCAACAAACAATTTTTTTGCTTCATTCTTTGTTGTCTTTCCCTGTTCAGGCAATTTAGAGAGTTTTTCCCCTCCTATTTTTCTTGGAGATGTTTTAAACATCTCCAAGGCTTCTGAATTTAGTGTTAGCCATTTGTGAAACTAGCAGCAATGGGCTAGTCCCAGAATGGTTATTTGGTTCTCAAAAATGCCATTAAGTCTTACCAGGGAGCATGGCCATTCTGCCTTTAAATTGTGATCATTGTAACTCTTTATCTTTATAGCTGCCTTGAAAGAACAGCAAAAAGCAACAATCCTCTGTAATTTTGTTTGATTTCCCTCATAGGCAGCATTCTTATAGTAAAATAAAGAAAATTCATACTATTTATTGCTGCAATAGCAAGTATTTTTTTAGCCTTTGGCCAAAACAAAATACACAGAACACACAAGAGTCCTAAACTGCCAGCTGACCCTTGCCCCAAAGAGGGACTTTTTCATAGAGAGAAACTCCACTTGAACTTGGAGGCCAACAGAGCCTTTGTTTAGACCAGTTTGTTTAGTGCTTTTGTATTGGCAAAATTCTTTAGCTTTTATGCTATCTTTTCTTAGCCCTAATATACACGAGTTGATTTGCCTGGGAGAATGAAAGTTTATTGAAGCACATCTTTCCTGGACTCTTCTCGTGAAAAGGAGAGGTAACCAAATAGCCCTCAGAAAATAGTGAAAAGCTGCTTGGGACTGAGAGCTGGAGACTGTTCAGAACCCCAGAATCTGAGATTTTCAGAGATCTGATGAATTTCTCTGGCCACAGGATGCCAGTATTGAACCATTTTTTGTATAATAGCTTTTCCAGGGTGAGAAGAAACACACTCTTAAGGGGCTAGAGACAGAAAGCTTTTCCTGCCATCTGTAACAGAGTGCTTAATTCTTCTGGTTGGTTATGTTATTTACTTATTTATAGATATATGAGCCTCTCATGCAAGGAAAAGGGGGCAAATACCCCACTAACATATGCAAAAACATAGAGGTAGCAAGACCCAGCGAATGAGGCCAGGGCCTGCAGGAATTGTTTTACCCTGTCAGAGGAGAGAGCAAACGGAATGAATGGAAGCTGTTCTCTCTTGCTCAGGGAGAGAAACAGAGAGTAACATTATTTAAACAAAATGTTTGATTATAAAAAATCATTCTGGGCAACACCAATAGGACTGTAATCTATCTTTGTGGACAGTGATTTTGTAACTCCAGAGTCCTAAAAGCATATGGTGCCCATGGTTGTCAAGACAGCTTCATTAGGATACCCTTGAAGCTGGATAAGGCATGTGCAGACTTTTCAGGAAGAATGCAGCCCCACATTTTCAATTAATTAAGCTTGCCTCCATTTCTTATATCTTCATCATAGAGATAAAATGTGATCATGCATGTGAAAAAGGTTTGGAAGCCTTTTTTAAAAAAATGCTATTATTGTTAATATAACTTCCAGGGCAAGTTGGCTTTGTGTTATTTTACAAACTTGCCCCCCTTTGGTGATAGCTCCCATGCTGGTTCCAGGTAAGGCTGATTTTGCAGGGTCAGTTGTTTCCGTTTATTTCAAGAATAACAGCTGCGCAGGAAGGGTAAAACTAGAAATATTACAGTTACTGTTAGACTCGGTAGATTGCAATTACTGAAAATTTAGGATGGAGACTTGGTGGCTCACTTTTATTTCAAGAAGCAGTAATGTGGGTTGATTTACCCAAAGCCACTAACCTTATTTTGAATGTGGATGTAGACTTGGCTTTAGGAAGCCAAGTGTTCCCACCTTTTTGGGGAAGTTTCTCAGAAGGCTTACTTGGCTCTCTTGAGCATCCCTGTGTGGCCCCACTGCTGAAAGATACCTAGAAGAGAAAAGTTGGTGGCCAACTTCAGTTAAGGCCAAGACCAATCATCTGCAGAATGTTCCATTATGATGAAAAGTATTCTAATTTCTTGAGATCCCAAGAATAGAATATAGAATGTGACAAGGGAGAGTGTCAACAGGACTGATTGAACATGGAGGAAGAGAGAGGACTGGGCGGGCAAAGCCAGAAGAGAGACTCTACTCTGTCTTCTCTGTTGCTCTGCTGAACAGAGAATCCAAATGGAGCTTTCTGGAAGGAGACTGGCACACTAGCAGTGCAGCTGGGTCCATGTTACTCCCCTTTGTCTGAGATGGGGAGCAAGTTGTCTATGTGGGCAGAGGACTGGTTTGCCCAGAACATAGGGCAACACTTTTGGAAAACACTTCCATTTTAGGGTGGAGGAGCAGAGGCTGAACAAGAAAGACAGTGGCATGGAGATGAGTTGAGGAGGCTGTGGCACCACTTTCCAGGGAGGAAGGGCTGGAAGAAGATGGCCCCATTCCTGTTCTTTGACCATTGTAGATGCCTGAGACCTCTTGTATTTTTTGTTTTCTTTTAACCTACTATCAGATAGCTCTAGTCTCCTGTGTGCCTACAAAAGTCACATCTCTTTTACTATTGATGCATATTTACTTTCCCCACAAAAGTCTATTTTTATAGGATAATCGTACCATTTCCTTTTTCTGTAAATAGGGGGTTTAAATTGCTCTTCTGCGTTCCCTCATGCTCACAAGTGAAGAGTGGACTGTGACAAAATATACTTGGAGAAACTTTTGCATAGAGTTTAACCTTTGCCAGCACTGTGCCAACCCTTTATAGTTAATATAAACTAAATTTTAGTGTGCTGAGGAATACAACATTGGGGAATATGCTTATAAAACAAAGGATGAAAAAATACCATTTGTAGTGTTAAATATTACTTGCATGGGTTATTCCAGATGACAAGTCATAAGTGAAGAGAAAGACGATGTGTCTGAGTGTATCTTCATGAGAGATGATCTGGGCCTGAAACCATCAAGAGGATAAACTCTAGCCTGTTCCAGGATTAGTAGAAACTTAAAGAGGTTCCATAGGGATCAATGATAAAGAGGCAAACAAGAATGCCCCTGAAGCCAGAGTCACAGAGTTCTAAGACTGTTGAGATGAAATGACCTTAGAAATCTTCTATCCCAGAGGCTTTTACCTTGTAGTGTCTACAGAATTACTGATGGACTTCTCCTTCAGTTTCCAAATCAGTAGATGTAGGATTGAGCTAAAAAAAATAAAAAATGTATTTCTTCTGTCTCTGGTGATGCTCATGCTGTTGGTCTGGGGACCACACCTTGAGAATCACTGACTTAGTCCAAGTCTCTCATTCTGCTTATGAGACAAATTAGGCCCTGGGAAGTAAGGTGATTTGCTCAGTAATACATACAAGTTAGAGAACGTAAACTGTATTTTGATTCTTCTCCTGATTCTTTTGGTTGTGATCTCATAGGTACAGAAAGAACAAACCAGTTTTAAATTGAAAATACAGTATATTTTTGAACATTTATTTATGTCTTGGTCCTATTGTCTCAAAATATTTTCAGTTGCTTGATTCATGAATAAAAGTCCTTATTTGAATACAAAATATTAATATATTCTTGCTGAGAAGCCATCATGGGGAGTTACAGAAGTGACAAGTAAATTAATTGAGCATGATAGGATTCTAATGAAGTAAATAATTCTTGAAAGTACTCTATGAAATAGGTGGTTGTGTGTTTTTAGTATTCAACCCAAAATAATTCATGTTGTGCTATTTTTATGCATTTCTGATTTCTATGCATTTTTAATCTTTCTTTTTCATTTCTTTGCAGATAGAATAACCAGAACATTACAGATAATACTGGAAGTTGTACCAGAAGAAGATTGTCACAAATTATGAACTAATGCATTGAAATCCTGTCCCAAGGCAGAGATGCAATATGGATCTTTAATTCATTTCCTGAAAACCTAGAGAACTGCAACTTTGGTGATGGACTAAAGGAATCATTTATTTTTATTCACATCTCATGTATTAAAACTGATTTCTGAGAAATTTAGTTATAACTCTGGGTAGTTGTAGAAAACTAATATGCAAATTGCACCATGAGTTCACACAGTTCTTGAGTCTCTAATACCTACCTGTAAGGATTAGGGAAAGAGAATAAGGGAATGGACAATTAATGCAGTGGTCATTCTCTACAACATATCTGTCATGATTGAGAACCTTCACATTGATGACTGAGATGTTTTGTGTGTATATATGGGTTTTTTAAACATGGTTTTAGATACTGTAGATGACTATACTGTGAAAATGTTTTCTATTGTTCTGAGGAAAAGAACATATGTTATTATTGTGGCAAAGAGGACAGAAATTGTACCTTGGATACCAACTTGATACCAACTTGAATATCACTCATCCTGTCTTGGATTATATCCAGAGCTCTTGAACAAAAGAGGGGGAACATACGAATGTTCTTGAATATGTTAAAGAACAGCTTCTAAGAGCTGTTGTTTATGAGACAAATCGAAGAATTATGTTTGAATAAAAATTCTTGAGAATTTATTATGTTAGATATTTTTTTCACTCATTGTGAGGAAGGTCCACAGTTAACATGTCATTTTGTTCTCATATAAGTTCTTTTGATCAGGATGTTGTGTCCAGTTTGGCATCAAATTAAGAGTAACCTCCTGTTTTCCTAATAATTTACCCGTACATGAACATATCTAAATATACACATTCTTAAATCTTTAAATTAGAATATCAGCATGAGAGAAATCACCAATAAAGAAAACATTCAAAATATTAGGCCCATCCCTATAATTGCATTTAAATGCAATGTTAGTAATTTTGAACAATTTTTTTTTTAGTTCATTGCTATTTTAACATGGTGATGAATTTTAACAGTTTGTGCATTTCCTTTATGTATTTTATATTTGGTTAAACTATCTTTCTGGGTAAAACTGTCCAGATCAATTAGGAAAAGGCTTGTATTTACATAAAAATGGAGGAAGAAATGTCATTACTAAATAGATTCACAATTGATGTTCCTAAAAAATTTTTACTTCTAAATCTAAGCTTTCTCAGTAGTGTCCTTACCTTAATTATCATTCTATCTGCAGATGAGACAATTAGTAACAAGTTTGTTGAAGGAGAATCTTCATGAGTGTGTCTTCAGACAGGTGGTGTTATGCTGGAATTAGAAAATATTGTGGAATTTTCAAATGAGAGTAATATAATTATGAAAAATTTAAACTATTATTTATACACATCTAAAATTAAATTGTCAGTCATGGCTAGAGTATGTTTAATCTCTTAATTTTTGTCTATTTGAAAATAAGGAATTTTCAAAGAATTACACTGATTAAAATCATTAAGACCAGACAGAGTTCATATATAATTATTCAAAGTAGAAATGGTGATTTAAAATATGGAGTAATTCCAATTCATTAATTTAAATTTTTACTCTCATCCCATTTAATATATACACAAGATGGAATTTTTTTTTTTTTTTAGCTAAACCTAGTATTTAGGTCACTAAGTGAATTCCTATCCGTTTCTTCCATTTATTCTTAGCAGAGGGTTTTCAAAATTTGATTTGTAGTCTCTTTTTCCAATATAAATTGTTCATTTGTCCTCATCTCTCCCAACTATATATTATTAGAGATAAAAATTCTTTTATATACCTATTTTTACACTGTCTAGTAAGATCTAAAAACAGAAGATTCTTCTTGAGATTTTTCTAGCCCAGTTGAAAAATGTGGCAACATCTCTTGGAGAGTTTGTGTAGGACTTGGTTGTTCCTGAAGTTAATGTGCTTATATCATCAGTAGCAGATTGGTCTCATGTTTTCATTTGTTTGTTTATTTTTGGTTCTAATATCTCTTTAAATGTATCATTGTAGAGGCTAGCTAGTTAGTGTACATATTCATAATTCTTTCCCTTTTCACAGTGATTTGTGTATTGCCTAGCTTCTAAAGCTATTGAAGTACCATTTTAACTAGACAGAAAATCAGCCAGTAATTTTTTGAAAAGGCAATGGAAATTAGGTCATATTTCAACTTATTTTTAGGACACATCATGAAAAACATAGGGTTTCTTTATTCGAGGAATGAGCATTCATAATTTTTACTCAAAAAGGCATCATGTAAAACAGATTCTAGTTCCAAAACTCTGTACCCTCCTATGTGCAAATTTTTATACAAAGGAAAATTTTTCTCTTATCTTTAGATTGATGTATATGTATATGCACACATGTGTGTATGTGCCAACCATGTGTTGTGTTTGTGCCAGTGTGCATAAGCAAAGGTTTTTATGGCACCATGAGTGTATTATAACAGAAAAAGTGGCCAATACCCAATACAGTTTTAAATAACCAATACACTGTTTTCAAATATTCTTTTTTTAGCACATAAATTCTCAAATATTTAATTATGATTTTAAAAGACCCAGTTAAGACTTCCAGAGCTAAAACACAACTAAAAAGGCATAATTTTCCTTTCATGATTAAGAATATTAGCAGTAAATATTTTCCTTACAGTGCTATTTTGACCCTATTATTTTAAAGGATAAGATTATTTTTTCCTTTGATCAAATGAAGAAAACTAGACTTTTATAAATGGTAATCTGGTGAGCTGGAAGTAGACTCTGTTCTTGTCTTTCTTTAGGAGATTACAGATCTGTCCTAGAAAAGATGGCTGGCTCCATTTCTAAACATAAAACTTAGCAGTGTGCATCCACACTCTGCACTTACACTGAAGCTGCTTCAGCCCTGCTGAAGCCAGATATTAGGTAACATTAGCAATGTAACTAACACTAAAATATGTACTTTGAAACACTTGCAGATGGTCTTATTTGTCTGGTGGAATTGTTTCCCCAATTGTTGTTTGATAGATCAACAGATGGTTAACAGGACTATAATTATATAACCAAATTCTTCATGAACTCTGATCAGTCTTTAACAAACTCATTATTTTATCTCAATTGGCAGATGAATGTAAGGCAATAAAAGATATCAATTTTGATCTTTGTTAATGTTGATCCCTTACAATTCAGATATAAGTCAAGAAAAGATAGAAAATTGAAGGTCAGAGTATCAGGAAATGAAAGGTAGTTTCCAATTAGAGGTAACTATTTTGATGTCATGCAAGATTATATAACATAATTGGAGAATATTAAAAATTAATTGCTATGTATAAGCTAATATCCTGAGAAGCTAATGAAACATAAACTTCAGCACCTTTCATGTAGATAGGCCCCTTCCAAGATCCTGGATCTGACTTTGCTTTAGGAATCTTGTATAAACTTTCTCAAAGAAGACCAGCAAAATTTTATTTACTTCTAGCACCACAAAATTTGCATGTCTCTAAGTAATGTAAAAGAATTCCCTTTATTTTCCCCATTAGAAAAAAGCACTGGGCAATAGTAGGATGTAGTTTTAAATATTCAACTTATACCTTAAGTAAAGTGTGTAGCTTTCTTGTAAGATATGTTATGTGTTATATAAGGAAATAGCTTCACCTTCATCATATTTTATGTGTCAATTGTGAGTGACAGAAAAACAGAAAATGAAGTTTTAATCATAGGTCTTCTTCTTAGTTTGTAAAGGTATAGAGAAATTTGGGATTTGAATACAGATGACTCAAGAAATTTGAGTTTACTTGAATATAATCTTGTTTCATTTTACTCTACGTGTTATGCAAGTATTTTGGTGCCGATAATGTTTTCAGAGCTGCATTTTATTTTCCTAACCATCCAAAATCAGGAATTAAATCATGGCATTGTGTAACTGGCAAGAAGCTCATTGTGCATATAAATTAGAGTAGATAATGAATTATTTCCATAGCTTCTGCTTAGATTATTTATATGTAGGTAAAGGAATTATTGCCTATATATGTATTTTTAGCTTAATTTTCCCATAATCAGAATTTTAATAGTCTATCCTAATATCTGTAGTGTCTAAAAGCGTGACCTCTAAGTATACTGTAGTTTATTAGTACTGTATGTAAAAAATATAATTCAACAGTTTTTGAAGATTATCCTTTCTCCCTTTTATTGCATTTTTAAATTAATTGGTGTCTGAAAGTAAGTGTTTTGTCTATTTTTAACCAAATACAGATTCACAAAAGGGTAAATCATGGTCTCAGAAAGTTCCACCCATTTTCTTCATGTTGTAAGATATTGTCCTTCCTTACAAGCTTATAGCAACGTTAACTTGACCTTTATTTTAACATTAATCCCTCAAGATAGGAAGTGAGTCTTAATTTGCATTTACACAATTATCTAGCTTTTCTTAGTGAATCTAGATAATTAGTGAATGTGCCACTTAACGTTTACTTTCCTGGGAATATTTTTCCCTCTTCTTGTTACCATTGACTTAAAACAGTGAGGATGGTTCCAGTCTCCAAATAGCTCTCTGTTCCATGTATGTATTTCAGCCTATGTGGATCAAGTGCACATTTATAGCATCAATAACTGCCTATACAGTTTTATAGATAACGATTCTCTCCAGAAACTGGAGCATTAGGCATCTGAGAGCCATCCAGATGGCCACAGTGATTTGAAAGTGAGCATACTGTTTTTTCCCTCAACATACACACTACTGATTTTTTTTCGTATGATTTTTCAAGTGAAATAATTTATTGGTTAGAAGATCTGCTTGCTAAGTCCTGGTTACCTCTTGTTGAGGCCTCTAAAGGCCACACTGAAAGCCAGAGGGGAAAAGAAGAAAAAGACTAATGCGCAGTTATCTCCTTTGCAGTAATGACTCTATTTTGAGCATCTTTTGCAAAAGAGTATTTTGCACAGCATCTTGTGGGAAAGGATGTGAGGTCTTTGAATGTTGCAGCTGTATAATTGGGTAGTGAGTGGCCTGACTTTAACATGCGTTGTGAAGCTAGACCACACATATTCTTACTAATGAACCTGATTAGGGGCATGTTCAAGTAGAGCCGGTCAGGGGACAATGTAGTGTGGTTTTCTGTTCCTAGAATCCAGCTGTCTTATTTCAAAGACTTTGGAATTAATTTTTCTTTCATGGAATTTCTCCGTTCCAAATTTCTGCTTACTGACTAATATAATATGAAAATATTAAAGTAGAAAAATACTTTGGAGAAATAGAACTACATGGTTTCAAATGAATGTATGCTTATAATGTACTAGAAATGGTCTACATAAACTATGTATATTAATTATTGCAAACATTACCCCATAGCACTTTTTATTACTCTGAAAGCAAAAAAAAGCATTTTATATGTATATATGTATATATGTGTATACACACACATACACACAGAGCTATGGTTATTGCACAAACTACCAGAAACCTCCAACAATTTTAGGCAATCTGATCTTCTCCTTAGAGAAATGTGTTACCTTATAGTTTTTCCTTGTGAATGTTATTACTACTGCTGTCAATCTGGAACTAAACTGTTAATACTTATGTTTTAAAAACTGGGTTCTTCTTTTAAAAATGGTGTCCAGGTTCCAAGAGTGGAATAACACTTCACTTTTTTACTTCGTTACTCTAAATTGGTAACAACATCAGGATATACTTTGCTTTAGCAACTGTGTTCATTTTGAACACAGACATTGGCCCCAAATATGTCTCTCTGCGTCAATGGATTGTAGCACAATAGTAAGGAGTTTTCAGTAGTACTTCTCAACACTTGGGAACTTTGCAAACGTCAGGATCAGATGTGTGTTCGCACTGTGCAAAGCAGATGGACAGATACCTTGTTGTACTTTACTGATGCTAAGCACTGGCTACCTGTGGTTTCATAAGCACATGCCAGAAAAGGCAAGACAAATGACCTCTTGCACTGAAGGCTTGGTGAACTTCATTGTCTTACTTTTCTGTCAAGGATTTGACTAAATGTCATAGAACTTGATTCTTACTTGTCATAATGTCACTGGTAGAGATGGTTTTTAGTTACTAATTCTGAATTTATCTCAGAATGAATCTTCCATGTTTTATTATACATATATATCTGTATTGATTTTATAAAAATGGGTTCTTTTGTAGAGCTTTGTCTAAAAATTTGACCTAGTACACAGTAACTTCTTTTTCATTTGTCAAGGGGTAGAAAAATTCATAATGTGTGCTGGTATGTTCATATTAATATATCATTAGGTATTGTATATAAATGTATTTAAACATCTTTTATATTCTATGGCAAGCATCAATGATTTGCATCGATTGAATCAATTTAGCCCCGGGAGGAAGTATGGTAGGGGGCTACTCTTAAGGATTATGCTGGAAATCATCTTTTTTTTTTTCTGTGCATAAGTTATGATTTATAGACAAGCTAAATTAGATCTCTAAATTAGACCTAGATTGCTTGGAATGCTTTTTTTTTTCCCATTCCAGGCATTGGACCCAGGGGTACTTAACCACTGAGCCACATCCCCCGCCCATTTTTAAAATTTTTTTATTTTTTAGAATTCTGAGACAGAGTCTCACTAAATTACTGAGAGCCTCATCAATTTGCTGACACTGGCTTTGAACTTGTGATCCTCCTGCCTTAACCTCCTGAGTTGCTAGGATTACAAGAATGTGCCACCATGCCCAGCCGGAATGCTTTTGTATGACCTTATATCAGTCCCCAAATTGGGGAGCATGGTAATCTAGTGATCCACAATACAGGATTAGAAAGATCCAGCAAAGAATGATCTTCAGTATTCTCAGTGTTCTTCGTCTCTGGTAGAGTTGCTTCACTCTGGGTTGTGTCAGTGGAAACTGGTAGTATATATTTTGTACAAATTTTTCACAATGTCTTGTGTTGATTGATAAATTCTTGCAAAATTGCTTTTCCGCATCTGCATTCCAACCATACTTGGAGTACTGATATTAAACTATAAAAATACAAATGGTGCAATGGGAGTTTGATTTATGGATGGCGTTGTTCCTTTCTTAGGGTTCCTTGGCACTGGTGCCTGTTCCAACATGTGATATGTGAAATAAAATAGATTTTTCTACTGCTAAATGACTTCCCTCTGGGGAAGGTTCTGGTGCAGCAATCATGATGCCAGATGGTGTTTATGGGCTATTTGTGTAAGTGGTAAGACGCTATGAAGTAACTGTGCTTTCATCTGATGGAAACTCTTGATGCATGTACTTTCATATGGAATAAATTTTAGTGCAATATGATGTCACTCAACTTTGCATCAAATTCAATTTGTATTTATGTGTATGTATAACTGTTACACTTCTAGCTGCTCCAAACTTTCATATCTGTTTTTGTACGTATTTTTACTTTCAAGTATTTTCAGTGGACATTTAAATAAAATTTGATAGTTTAATAATAATTGTCATGCTTTTATTTCTTCCTTCCCTCCTTCCTTCCTTCCTTCCTTCCTTCCTTCCTTCCTTCCTTCCTTCCTTCCTTCCTTCCTTCCTTCCTTCCTTCCTTTCTTTTCTTCAATACTGGGGATTGAACCCAGGGCCTTGTACATGATAGGCAAGTTTTGTACCACTGAACCACATCCCCAGCCAAGCTTTCTTTCTTTTTTCTTATTTAATGGTGCATATTCCTTTAAATTAAAAGCATTGATCTTTGATGATTAGAACTATTTATCTATCACTGATTCTGTGAATTTGCTGAAGCATCTTTTTTTGTGTATGATGATTGAATTGAACCCAGGGCCTTGTACATACAAGGCAAGCACTCTACCAACAGAGCTATGTCCCCAGCTCTGTTGACGCATCTTTTTTAACATCAGATTTCTGTATTGGAAACTGAAAGTGGTGGCAGATGCAGCCTTCTATAAGCACTCTTCTTCTTAATAGCCACAGGCATCTGTCCTTGGGACTAAGACACCAGGCTCCTGTTGTGGTTTTACCTATGCTAGTTAAGAATCTTTTCATTTCTTGTCTTTAGCAAGAGTCTGCTCTCTTTCTCTCTCACTCACTCTCTGTCTCTCTCTCTTTCTCTCTCTCTGTCATTCCTCACATGTTTCCCTACAGTGATCTTCCTGAAACACAAATGAAGTCAAAATTCCCGATACTTTCATATTTATTATATTTATTTATTTATTTATTTATTTATTTATTTATTGGAGGAAACTTTTAGTCCAACAACCTATTATGAAGTTTTTCTGTGAAAAGACATTTAGGTTCCTGCATTCCTGGCAAGAAATATTTTAAATAATATCTAAAAAAATTATGATCTAAAATGTAGAGCAGAAGAAAACCTAAATTTTTCATGACCCAACTTCACTTTGAAATAGACATGGGAGATTAAGCAGCACTTTTTCCCGTGCATGTCTTGGGAGAATAATGAAAAAGGAGCCTAATAACTTAGGCACTAGTGAAATTTATACAATTTGAAAGGAAATAGAAAACATATGATTTGCAGCTATGCTTATTTTAAAATTAATGAATATAGTTGAACATGTATTTTATAAAATATGTAAGATCTAGTCGTTTGCTTTGGAATTGTCACCAGGTTTTTAAACATGCTGATTGGGGTTCACAAAAATGTTTGTGACTGGAATGCATCTAATGATTTTCTACCTGAATTTGGGAGCTATGTCTAATTCATAATGAGATGATTAGACATCTGGAAAGGGGTAGGCAAGACATGGGGGTACTTTCTCTTTTGCTTCCATGTACCCTAAAAATTGTTTGCAGACTTCCTAGAGGTCTGAATTTGAAGATCAGGGCTTCATAGCCCTCTTATTGTTTTTCTGGCCTTAAAAGTTCAAGAACACCTGGTCACCAGTGAGCAATGTCTAAAACCACAATCTAAGAGATGTTTGATGTTTGAAAGTATTCACAAATAAAAAATAATTAGGATTCAATGTCCTTTAAGATTTTGGCTTCTAAGATTTATTAATCTCTGAAAGACATGAAACAGGCTTCATTAATGCAGCCTAAACACTACAAAAATAGAAATACCCTCCAGCTACAATAAAATAACGTAAACATAAATGGCTGTAACCCAAAGAAATGTCTAGAAAGTCAGTTGTTTTTTTCTCATTTAAACTTTTCTTAAAAATAAAAGATGCTAATCTTACTTTTGTCATAGTAATTAACATTTTAATTAAATAACATGTCATTGTTATCAAGTATTTCATTTCCTAAAATCTAAAGGCAATATAAAAATTTCTTTCATGTTCTGAATTCTGCCAAACTTTATATATGTCCACTTCATATTTCTATATTGCATAGTCAAAGTTTAGAATTATTCATTTATTGATTTATCACTAAGCACCTCCCTATGCCAATCAATATAATAGTGGGTGTGGAGATACATGGTTAACAGCTTGGGTGTTGTCTCTGCTTCTTGAACTTAGGAACTAGTTGGGGGTATTTTTTTCTTAATCACTCAAATGCATGATTGCAAATTAGGGTCAGTCTCGGTGCTACATGACAGTACAACCCGGTGGATGTGATCAGGTCTGGGAGTTTGGGACAGCTTCCCTGAGGATGTAATCTGGGTGGATGTTGAAGGATAGGTATACGGTACCCACATGAAGAGGAGGAAGGGTGAGGAATGCTAGAAGCAAAGTCAACTGTGATGAAGGCCCTAAACCGGAAGCAAAGCTTGTCTAAATAAATGAGAGCCCAAAGCAGCAGCAGCACCAGGACAAAGCATGGTTTACACCTCTGGGGAGCAGAATCCCAGAGGACTCATCAGGTAGTACTCTAGATTTTGTCTGAACAGTATAACAGTATGGATGAACAAAACCACACATACTATAAACACTAACCATCAAAATTCCAAATCTATTCTCTCTCCTCACATCTCTAGATAGCATTTTTTCAAATGGTAGGGGAAAAAAATGACTTGAGTTGTACTTCTTTTTTGCTATTCCTATATTTAACCTCATTAATTCACATGGTTCAAAGTGTTTACAAACTGCAATAGGCTTTAAGATGTACATTTGGAAAGAGAAAGAGATTGGAAGAATTACACATCCATAAGGATAGGAAACTGTTACCAGGAAAGTTACAATTGTGTCTCCTTAGCAGATGCCCCTCCTTCTTCACCGTTAGATGATATTTGATCTGCATTGTTAAACACTTCTCAGCTGTTGTCTCTGAATAGTTTCTGATTTCTTTTCCTTTCTTCCTTTAGAAATATTCTTAGAAACATCTGATATATTTATGAGAAATATTCTATTGGTACTTTAACAGTCTAACCTAATCTTAACTTCTGAAATTTATTTTTTTGCTCACATGATACCACTAAGCAAAACCTACTTCACAAGACATGTTCCTGCAAGTAAAGATATCAATTATTTGACACTGATGATTTACTGTGAAAATTTTCAATTCAATACAATTACTTCAAGTAATTTCTCTGGTTCCTTAGAAATATAGAGGATGATTTTAGTTTTTCCATTACACAATTCACAGTGAAAGAAAATTAATGTTTCTCTCAAGACAGCAACAATGCTGTGTAAGGAATTAGAGGAAAAGAGAAAATGTTGTTTGAGATTAGAGCGCTATTCCACAGACATTCCACAGGTGATCCTCTGACTCAGTCTTTCTTACTCAAATTTCCCTTACTGAAGTCCCATTATCAGTTGCTTTTTTCCTATGTATTTATAGTGCTATATTGATTTCCTTAAAAGAATAATTCGATACCATCCAGGTGTGCCTATGATAAGAAAAGGTTAATGTAGAAAGTCTATGATTATTAGTAAAATACTTTCTCAAATTAAAGTTCCCAAATTTCAGTGAGAGCATATTGAATCAAAAGACTGAAAGGGCAGAAGAAATTGAGCAATGGTTCAATTCTTTAATGGATGTTATTTATCACTTTTATTAAACTTTGTATTAACCATGCGCTTTGTGTTGACTAGGATACTCCTCACCACTCTCCATGAATAAGACAGATGACAAGTCCTACTTTCACTTTTGGATAAAGAAAATGAGTCCAAAATAGCTAAAATAGCTTGCCTAGAGCAACACAGAAAGTCAGAGGTCAGACTAGAAATTCTAATTATTAAATCACTCTTAAATTTCAGACTTTTGAATCAAAGCATCTCTTACATGAAAATAATTCCTTGGTTTTATTTATGAGTCAATCCATCATTAATTTTTTTATATCTACTATGTGATTAGCAGTGGATCTTTATGATGTAAGAAATGTGCCACTAGTCTTCAGCTATGGGAACACAAGAGCACGTAAGCATGGGTAAAGATGAATCCGTGATAAACCAGTGGAACACACAATTTAATCTTGAAACCATGTGTTTTAGCTGTAAATACATTAAAAGACAGGAGAGGAGTTAGGCAGGAGGATAGAAGTTGATTCTGGGTTATGATGCTGTGTGTGTTTACAATTGGAGTAAAACCATGTAGTAAACATGCACTGTGCTTTGGTCCACAAAAGAGTTCCATCTGGGTAGAATAGAGGTGAACACATACAGAGAAGTTAGTTGTGTCATGTCCACTTTATATCAGAAAAAAAGAACTTGATCTGAAGATGGACGCCTCTGAAGAGAATAATGTGGTCATAGAGGCAACTGAGCAAGGTCATACTGTCACTGCTAGAGAATTTATAAGGAAATCCTAGAGTCAGCAAAACCTAGCTGATGAGCTTTTGCACAAACACAGGCATGAAGAAGTCTAAATTGGGATTAAAAGTGAAAGGTCAGATAAATAAAAAATTTTGAAAAGAAAAACAATAGGATTTTGTGGAGGATGAAGAGCAGGCTGTCATTGGTGAATGGTTTTGAAGAGATAAAATTCTCACAGAATATAATACCTATGAAAAGTTTTCTTTATACATACACACACACACACACACACACACACTATATACAGTTACCTATGTACATAAAACATGAAGAAATCAAGAAATTGGAAAGAATATGAGAAATGGAATGCCAGTAGCAATAAGACATAGGTGGTTAATATTTATCAAACACATACTGTACTTTTAGCACTATTCTAAGCACTAACTATGTGCTCGTCTAATATTTAAATTAAATATTAAAAACTCATTCAATCCTATGTCAGTGTGTGAGGTCCACCCTTTTACAAAGAAACTGAAACAGGATGGAGTTAAGTAGTTTGAAGCACATAGGAAGTGTCTGGAACATTTTAGACGACTTTAAATAAAAGCATTTCAAATTATTCCTGTTCTCTGACCACTAAATATTTTATTTTAAGTCTATTTATAAATATTGGAATTTTTTTGCTTATTAGACAAAAATGAAATAAATTTTCATCAATGGGAGATTGGTGATGAGTCTTTCCTGGTTATAGCAGTGTTTACTAGGATAATACCTCTCCTAGCTATGGCGATGAGAACAAGGGAATTGTAATTTGGAAAGTTTTCTCACCACTGACCAATCCAACAGATACTAAAGCAATTCAAGTAAAATTACAGGCTTAGTTTCTATAATCCTGCCATGAGACCATAGTTAGTGAAAATGATTTTCATTTTAATTAGCTGTTCCATCTCCTGCATGGTTTCTTGGTTTCAGAAGTTTCTGTGCTGGTAGGAATTGGTGAACAGTGGGCAGAGCAATAGAGAAGTTTATGTGGATAACCAACTTTATGTGGAGATTTTAACACTTCAGAAATTGTTTAGATCAAACCAACCAAACATGAAGATACAGAATGGTTTTAGTGTATGTGTGTGTGTGTATTTATACACATATAATCAAACTTATCATTACATAGTGTATATAATTAGTATCTAAGAAACACATATAGTTTATAAGCATCTATAGACCATTCCCCTAAATTGAGTTTTTCTTAGAATTCAATGAAAACCCATTAAATTCCAAGGATTTAATATCACAGACGTTCTGGCAACAACATAGCAAAATTATAAATCAAACACAAAAGGATAGTTTAAAATTCTACCTGTGATCTCATAAACAAATGTTAAGAGACTCATGGGTAAAAATAATCATAACATGCTTAAAAGTAGATGGTAATGGCTGGGCGCGGTGGTGCATGCCTATAATCCCAGCACTTTGGGAGGCTGAGACAGGAGAATTGTGAATTCAAAGCCAACCTCAGCAACCGCGAGGTGCTAAGCAACTCAGTGAGACCCTGTTTCTGCATAAAACACAAAATAGGGCTGGGGATGTGGCTCAGTGGTAGAGTGCCCCTGAGTTCAATCTTCAGTACCAAAAACAAAAAAAGCAGATGATAATGAAGCAGACAGCAAGGCAGCATAATTGAGTAATAGCTAGAGTAGTTCATGGAGAGAGGCTTGCTAGGCAGAGGGAATGTGACTGTGAGGAAAATCCACAAGGGCAACAATACAGAAGCAACTAAGCCAGCAGAGACTGGGGCTTGATCAAGATGAAGCCTTATGAAATGAGAAACTGCTCAGCAACATTTTAAAAAGAAAATATCTTTGAATGAATCAAGTGCAATTATAATGTATTTCATTAAAGACATTCTTTAGAAATGAAAGGGAGTTGTTATTTAAAAGCGAATGAGAATGATACTAAAGTGTTAGAAATGCATGAACTAATGCCAAGAATTGTCCATGTATGTTGTAAAATGCCTCGCCCTTTTTATTTATTTATGCAACTAAGGTCTAAAAGAAGAGAGAGGAAAAATATAAAGCCAAAGAAGGAGGTTGGTTAGTTTGCTATTTTAGCAAGAAAAGTCCACCTCCCCAGTACCTGCTGTAATCCCTTGCTTCACTGTTTGGGGAATTTACTGCTGTTTCCTGGGTTTCAGAGAAAAAAAATAAGAATTGAGCAGACGTTCTCACTTCTCAGTTTCTCTGGTAGAATCTATGACCTAATAATCTGCAGTGTCCACATAGTGTAATTTTCAAGTAAGATATTCTCCACAATTTACCTTTAACTTGACAGTAAATGAAGCAACAAAAGAAGCCTTGAGATGGGCCTATTAACCTTTCAGCCATGTAATAAGATGGATGTGGAAATGGAAGATCATTACAGAGGCTTTTGGTGGAATCCAATATGACTATGGATTTTAAATTGCTGCATTATCCTATAGAATCTCTTCCCTTCATTTACCAAATATGAATTTTATCTGCATCATATGAATGCAATGATAATTTATACTTTTAAACTGAAAATCTTCCATTGCAATCCCCATTTGCTTTATTCAACATTTCCAATTGAAGGTGAATTTTCCAGGTTATAAATAACTGAATGAGTTGTGATGTTTTATAACATGCATTCACATTTCTTTCACTGGAGACATATGTTTCTATCAGTTTATCCATATTAATTTGATGTTAAATAATTTCCTTTCCTTTGCTAGAAACTTCTTATTTTCATAGATGTACAATATTACATAGTCTAATTCAACAATTTAACACATTCAATAAACTACTATGGGCCAAGTTGAGTGTTGTGCAAAGATAAGTTTTTCTTGAGTAATTAATAGTCTGATGGAAAACAGACACATAAGAGCCCTTGAGTGGGCATTGTGGAAGCATTTGATAGTACCATCTCATTTCATCTAAGAAACACAGAGATGAGATTCTGGAGGGGTGATTTATCAACAAGGCATTAAAGACTCACCTGCAAGGGCTAGTGGAAGAGTTGGGACTGTGAAAAGTATTCTAGCTAGAGGATATAATGTATATAAAGCCAAATAAGTCCTACAGACCCCAAGCAGTATCTGAGGTAGGAAAGAAAATGTAACTTGCTGAAGTAGGCAAAGGCCAGATCATAAGGGACCGCATAGGCCTTGGCGAGGAATCTCTAGCTGATTTCTTTGGGTGCTAAGCAAGGGAAAATGCTCAGAAAATCCTGTATGGAGCAGAGAATAGGTTATAAAGAGATTGAAGCAGTTCTCCACAAGACATATTAAGAACCTGCCCCAGGCTGTGGATATAGAGACTGAGATAAGGGGATGTATTTGTTTTCTGATGCTGCTACAGTGAATTATCACATATGTTTTGGCCCCAAACAACTCAAGCTCATTATCTGGCAGTTTGGGAGTTCAGAAATCTGAAATGGGTCTGTGGGTCAAAGATTAAGGTGTCAGAAAAAGTTGTTTCTTTTTGGTGCCTCAGGGATAAAGTTTCCTGGTCTCCAGCTCTCCTGATCCTTGGCTTGTGGCCACTGCTCCGGATCATTTGGGACTTTGTTTACATTGTTACACCTCTTCTCTGAATGTGACCTTTCTGCCTCCCTCTCTCAAAGACCTTTGTGATTACATTGGGTTCCTCTCACTCAGATGATCCCGGATAATCTCCTTATCTTGAGAGCTTTAACTTGATCACATCTGCAGAGTCCCTTTTATTACCTAAGGCAACGTATTCACTGGTTTGAGAGATCAAATATGGACATCTTTGGTGGGCCATTCTTATTTCTATTACAAAAGATAAACTGAAAAAAGTATTTAGGAGGATTTGGTAATTTATGAGCGTCGTGTGGAATGAGTGAGAGAAAAGTGAGGGGGAAAGAAAAACTTCCCAGGTGTTTAATTTAGTTGATTTTTTTTTTTTTT
>CM053408.1:12664962-12695844 GCA_028644305.1 Xerus rutilus | reverse complement strand
TGGAAGCAACCTAGATGCCCATCAATGGATGAATGGATAAAGAAACTGTGGTACATATACACAATGGAATATTATTCAGCAATAAGAGAGAATAATTTAGTTGATTTTAAAAACAGAGATGCCATCAACTGATATGAGGCGTACAGAACAAAGAATCATTTAGGTGTGAGGATTGTAATGTTGGGCCATGTAGATATTGAGGTACCCGTGGAACCTCTAGCCAACAGGTGCTTTTAGTATATCTGAACCTGAAGTCTGCATGAGAATGCTTTTGGAGGTTTGAATTTGAAATCACACCAAGAAGACTGAGAGTGAGAACAGCAACAGGAAGTCAGCATTTAAGGGTGTTTGAAAGGTGAGACGCCCTTAACATTGACTGAGGCAGACTTGTCAGAAGTGGAAAATTGGGAGAGAAACATTCTGCGAGCCAAGAGAACAGAACAGCGGTTTTTACAAGAGTCTCCATGTTTTGCAACAGTAGAGAGGAGCCAGAAGACGTGACTTGATGGGACATCTCTCATAGATACCAGAGTAGGCACGTCCTTATTTGAGTTATTAGTTTACATTTTATAGGTAAAAATTATATTTAAACTTTGAAAACCTCTAGGGGAGAGCATTCCATGAGGAGTGAATGCCCAGTGTCCCTGATCCTGCGCCTGGAGCAGAGGGATGCAGCGCTGATTGTGTCAATCAATTCCCGCAGCGAACGGTGAGCACATTGCTGCTCTGGGGTTTCCTCAGCATCTTTAGGATGCTCTACGGGGGCGCTGCTCAGACTCTATTTCCATTTTTATTTTAGCGTTTCCATACCCTTCTTTAGACTGGGAGCACACAAAAAGCCACTCCAGTGACTTTCGTTTTCAATTGCTGCAGTAAAAAGAGGAGGAAGTTTTTATTTGCTGGGCTTCCTCTTAGGCAGAAAATGGCTTGACTTCAGAAGAGAGAGACAGACCTCAACAGCAGGCGCAAGTAGAAGACCCTCACGAAACTACCATGCAGAAGGTAAAGGGCTAAATCATCTTGCTCCCAAGGAGAAAGGAGAGGAAAAGGAAGAACGAACAAGGAGTCAAGGGTGAAAGGAAGTTGGTAAAAGAGAAGGCAGGGCTTGCACTGTGGTTCCACACCTGTGGATTTTCATACACACAAATTCTTTCCTTTGAAGTAGTAACTGAGACAAGCTCCACATGTTTCGTGGAGCTAAACAAAACAGACAGTATTTACAGAGCAGATATTTGAAGAAAGTGCCATGAAAATGTAATATCTGGGAATCTGAAGACCTCACAAGAGGCTTTCAACTCTCCTACACAAAAAGTATTTCAAATAGGACATTCTAGATCGGGGCTGCCCGGCAAAAATTTAATGTGAGCCACAAAACACATATGTAATTTCCAGTGTTCTTAGTAATCCCATTACAAAAGTAAAAGTAAATAGGTGAATTTTGTTTTAATAATCTTTTAAATTTAATGCAATACATCCAAATATTATTTTAGTACATGCTTCAGAAATTCTAAATGAAATGTTTTGCATTCTTTCTCTTTTAGTATTAAGTTCTTAGACTCTGGTGTGCATTTTGTACTTGTAGCACATCTCAATTTGGACTAGTTACATTTCAAGTGTTTGATAGCCAAAATGGCAAGTGGCTACCATATTGAACATCTGTTAAGCAGGTTTACTTTGCACTGGTATTGATCCGTTCAACACCTCGCCAAGACATGCACTGGTATCAGTCTATCTGCAGGAGTCCAGTGAGACAGAACACTGACACAACCGGTTAAGCAGAGCAACTGTATCACTCGCAGATAGACAGCAAGGGACATTAGAAGCCCAGGAATCATGGCCAGCCAGTCTCCCAGGGCTCAGGAAAGTGCCCAGAGTGGAGGGAATCTCATCTGTGTGTACCACATGTCACACCACAGCTGAGGGATGCTGATAGGCACTCCTGGGTTTTACATTGGTGGTTACTAAAATCAATGAGCAAAAGTCTTGCAGGCATCCTATTCTTGGGAGGTTGGAACAGAACTGGACTATTCCAGTCAGTTCCTCCTTATCTCAGGATATTGTATTCCCAGCACATTCCACCATTCCTCTAAGAACTACAAGCAAGAAAGCGAGCAGAGAAGAATTATGTTTGCCAAGGCCATTTAGGGATCCATACTACAACATCAAAAGTTTAGATCTTCATAGTATAGGTAACTTGTGGTCAATATTAAGATTTTATTTTTAAGTGCTTCTCTGGGGTTCATAAACTGTGATCAAACAGGAAGCTTCATTTGAATGATAATCAGCCCAGTAACACATTCTTACCTCCGGATTCATCAGTGTAGCATCAGTGAAGGCAGGAAGGAAATTAGTAGGGGAAATTAGTTATGAACTGGGGCTGTAGCTTGGTGCCTAGCATGCACGAGGCCCTGGTTTGGGTCCCCAACAACACGCACACGCACGTGCGCGCGCACGCACACACACACACACACACCCCACATATACAGAAAGAAACAAAGTAAGAGAAAGAAAGAAAATAGTTAAATATCAGGTCTTCAATCTATTCACTCCTTTTATCTAGAAAATGGCCCCAAGAAAAAAGCAAGGGTGACCCAGTCAAGTCTTCTTACATAAACATTCAAATTACAGACCTATTGAGAAGTACAGTAATAGTATTCAGAAGTGGGAGAGTTTGGGGGCAGGGAGACGGTGGAATAAGATGGACATTATCACCCTATGAAAGGGATGGTTGCACAAATGGCATGACTCTGCATCATGTACAACCAGAGAAATGAAGTCGTGCTCCATTTATGTAAAAAATAAATAAATAAAATTT
The DNA here is from genome assembly GCA_028644305.1 of Xerus rutilus. Taxonomy (NCBI): domain Eukaryota; kingdom Metazoa; phylum Chordata; class Mammalia; order Rodentia; family Sciuridae; genus Xerus; species Xerus rutilus. The sequence continues at coordinate 12,693,029 of CM053408.1, read as the reverse complement.
TAAAAAGTCAAATAAAAGAAAAAAAAAGAAGTAGGAGAGTTTTTAATCTATGGAATATTTGGAACAGAGGCACCCAATGGGTCCATGATTGCTTATGGCAAACTGTAGATTGGTGGAAATGGAATGTGTAAATTTATGACAATTTTAGGAAAGCCATTTTGGCATAAATGGGGGAATTTCATGATGAAGAGACACCCCTCTCCCCGCCCCATCTTGCAAGTAGCATTGCTTCATATATAATCAGAAATACTTTAAGTGAATCAGGCCAGGAGCTATGGGATGTGGCAAAAAGACTCCAAAGAGAGTTACATGAGGGATCCTGGACATGTTGCTTTTACTGTGCTATGGATCATTTTTAAGATTGAAATTATTAGTAAGTCTTGATATGGGGTAAAGTCTTTGATTCATGTGAGTTGGGTTTGATAATTCATTATTTTTTCATTAAGAGATTGGAATAATATGAAGTCTATGAGATATGCTTGAGTGAAATAAGCCATGACTATTAAACAAGTACCTGGAACCTAATAAGGTTACTTCATCGACAGTGGTGCTGTCCTAAAAGGTGGCCACTAGCCACCACATGCAGCTATTTAGATTGCTAAAAATTTTTTAAAGTTAAAAAATGCAATTCCTTAGTTGCACTGGCCCACATTTCAGAGGTTTCGTATTCACATGTGGTCAGTGGGTAGACTTTGGATAAGATATGAACATTTCCATTATTACAGAAAGTTCTTCAACACAACACTTTGCTAGAGAATGGAGATATTATTGGGTGCCATGAACTAGAAAGAGGACTTCATTTTCAGTTAAAACATTCCAATGAAATATTGTACAGATATCAGCTATGAAAGTAGAAAACCATTTGGGTCTTGAGAGATGAAGGAGAGTGGAAAAATGAAGAAAAATTTAATGGAGAGAGGTGCAGGGAAATAGAGGAGAAGGCTATACCTTTCGCAGTTTAACTACATACTTGTGAATACGTTTTAAATAGCATTACTGAACTTGAGAATAGGTAAGTGGTGTGTGTGCATGTGCTCTCTTTGTGTGTGTGTGTGTGTGTGTGTGTGTGTGTGTGTGTGTTTATAGGTGTCTACTGTTAAAGGAGGTAAGTTTTCTTTATGAATGCTCTGGATATAGATGGCACTAAGATAAAAGTGAGGTTCTGGAATCATAGCAATTGTGGCAATGGTTTTGGCTTTTCTAATTGCTTTGGAATTTAGCCATACAGGTAGTTCTTTAAGAAAGACTAGGAACCCAAGTGTGGTGGTGCACACCTGTAATCCCAGCGGCTTGGGAAGCTGAGGCAGGAGGATTGCAAGTTCAAAGCCAGCCCCAGCAAAAGCGAGGCACTAAGCAACTCTGTGAGACCCTGTGTCTAAATAAAATATAAAATAGTGTTGGGGATGTGGTTCAGTGGCTGCGTGCCCCTGAGTTTAACCCCCGGTACACCCCCCACCCTCCACCTCCTGCCACCAAAAAAAAAAAAAAAAAAAAGACAGGGAAGATGCATTTGGTATTTTGGTTATATTAGTATATGACATGGTGTCTGACATAAAATAGATCCTCAATAAAATGGTCAAAATGAATGAATTAATCCCATACAAGTTGACTTTCTCGAAGCAATTTTGGTTCATAATCATTCGTGTGTAGAAGTTTAATGTAACACAATGTTTGACTTGTTTGATTTTGTAATGACAATGTAAATTTAGACCAATCACTGTCCAGATAGAAATACCCTATGATGCGAAAAGGGAGATTATCTTGTATGGTTGTCTTTCAACCTTCGGAAGTTCATAGTATTTCTTTATTTTATATTTATTGCTATACTCAAAACTCCAAAATAGCTAAGAAGGCATAATTCTACAGCATATCTTACTCAACTATAGAATAAACCTTAAAAGTGCAAAAGGATTTTGCAGATACGATTAAATTGAAAAAATAATGTGAAAAGTAAATGGATAAGAAGACATTGACCCTTTTAACTCGCCTAACCAAGATAATTCTAGAAGTACATCTCTGTTTTGATTCCAGAAAACCAGTCCTGAGGTCTGATTTAAATGCCAAATTGTCTCATCTAGGAACTGGTTTAGATTCTGTGTGGCTGAACTGTATAAAAAGAGACTTCATTAAGTTGACGTTCTTTCTATTTATACCTTTGTCATTTCCTTCGATGTTTAAGTGAAAATAACACATAAGAAATCATTGCTGACAGGCCTAGAATTTGTCTTCTATTATTTATTGTGATATTCCTCTCTCCACCCACCATTACACTCTAACAAGTCAAATATCAGTTAAAGCGATGTTTAAGACCCTGTAATTCACAGCATGGTATCTGTTTTGAGTATATTTAATGGCCAGCACTTACTCTAAATGAGTTAAAGCATATTATTGTGTAAGCATTTATTTTCACTACTTTACTGCCTTGGTAAAACATTTTCCCATTTCTCCACTGCCTTCTTGTTTTGTAGGTTTAAATCACAGGCTGTAACTAGCTAATAAACACGATTAGATACTGTGACAACCAGGTTGGTAGGGATAGCAAATTACACTAAACAAATGGAAATGTATATATATATATCTCAAATACTCTGACCTGACATTTTTCACATGTCCATGTCTATCACAGATTCTCCCTCTTTTATTTAGTCCCTCTGAATAATTTTCTCTTCCTTAGGAAATTGAATTAACATTTATCTTGTTGCTTGAGTCAGAAATTTGGCTATTGTTCTTAAACATCTCCCCACACTGTCTCATGCAAACATTACATTTGGTGACTTTAGAATCTAATTGTATAGCATACAAGATAATTTGAGGGAAGTTAAGTGCTCTCTTTTCACCTTGTAAAATTACCTATATTGTGTGAATGTGCATTATCCACAGATAATTAATCACATATGCTTTAGTTTTTCTTTCATTCCCAATATTTTTGTGTTTCACATTTGGTTCAGTCATAATTTTGACTTGCTAACATTTTGTTGTATTTAATAGCTTTGGGTTCTTTAGTAAGAAAGGAAAGAGATCTGGATATATTAAAATCAGCTTTTTCCATTTTCCTTAAATTATCTTCTACAGAATTCTGATAAAAGCCTGCCAATTTATGTAGGATATAATTCAGTTTAGGTGCTGGAATTAGCCTTCCCATTAACACAATGTAAATGTTTATGCAATTAGGTCACCCATAGTACAGCTGTTCAGAAATCATTCCACCATCCTGTCAGCTCTGTCTGGAAGGGTCAGAGAAAAGTATGTCTGTCACACACTTTGGTTAGTTGGCAAGTTATAATCACTGTGTATTAGCTCTGTGTCATTTGCCAGAATAAATATCAAAGGCTATTATGAGAAAATAATATACATGATATGTACATATAAGAAGCTACAATCCAATGCCAGGGACAATACACAAGATATTTATAAAGAGTACAACTCATAAAAAACTAAGCTTGTAAAATGTACTCAAACTTTGACTGTCAGGATGAAGTAATCTTGACAGTTTCATTGACAATCCTGATAGGAGACCATCTTAAGGTCAATGGAACAATAAGTAAATGTAAATGGGATAGGCTGGGATTGTGGCTCAGTGGTAGAGCGCTTGCCTCGCATGCAAGAGGCACTGGGTTCAATCCTCAGCACCACATAAAAATAAATAAAATAAAGACATAAATGGGATAGAATATAGCCATTAAAAGACTTCCCCAAATATTTAAATTATGAATATGCTCATAGCATTATGTTGAATAAAATGAAATAATGTAAGAGTCAGCATCATATACATGGTGAAACAAATTAAGTCTATGCAGCTTCCAGATATTTATCTTCCAACCTTACAAATCTCTTTGCAGCTCGGGTCTCATGGCTGGGTTAGGTCCTAATGCTCCATGCTGGTGCCATCCACTGTATCTTCCATCCGTTTATGAAAGCATTGATACCTGGCTTATATCTGTCAGAACAGGCTATGCCACACAGCAGTAATGAATGACTCAAACATCTTATTGACTTATAATGATAAATGTGTATCTCTTCCTCATGCTAATGTCCTTGGTTGTCAGCTCTGACTCACTCTACTCTTTGCTGTATTCCCTGTAGTGCTCAGGGTGAAGTAACCATCTGTCTTTGGAACTTTGTCACTGCAGGGAGAAAAGAAACATGGCAGATCACACAGAGACCCTTAAAGCTTCTGCCACGCATCAGCTCACATCATTCCGTGCACATTTCATTGTTCAAAGCAAGTTGCGACTTATCAACTCCCAATGGACATGTGCAAACATCCTTCCTAGAGGTACATTGCAGAAAGGGAAATAGTAATATTTGATTTTACCCTAAGCCACTATCCTCATTTCTTCATTCATCCACTATCTCATATTTTCTACTACTGTTCCATTTTAACCATCCATACCCATCCATACCCATCCATACCCATGTCACATCCTATTCTGTGATTTTAACTTCTTCCAATTCTGTATCCCTGCACAACTTTCTGACTCCTTACTCGGGAAGATGTAGAATTGTCACGGGAGGAGGTCCAAGGAGGTCCTGGATAGGAGGACCTCAACTCAGGACAAGTGAGGTTCTTGACAAATGTCACAGAAATGGATGTGCCAGAGGCATAGACATTTTTTTTAGGAAAGCAAGAAATACACATTGAAGAGAGAATGTGGGTCATCTTGAGAGTGACAGATGTTTTTGGGGGGTTCTCAGGCTCTTCTTTTTAAAAAAAATCTTGGTGATGGATGAGCATGGGAAGGTGTGTGGGGATATCAGTCTTGTGATCACAAGGTAGTTTATGGTGTTTTACTATGGTTTAGGATGGTGTGGTCTCCATTATTTAATTAGTAGGTAAAATTGGAAAGAACCCTAGATTATAGATTTCTTAAAAATCACTTCTCTTTACACTTTATTGTGGAGGCTATTAGCACACAAGGTGATTTTTCAGAGTGAGTGAGTTCATGATAACTCCGAAAGTTACAGATTTTCTAGAAACTTGGGAGTGATAGGCCTGGGAGAAGAAGTATTTGGGGAGTGACATGCCTGAGAGAGAACTGGCTTGGGAAGGAGAGGTGTGGGATTCTTTGGGAAAGGTTTTTTAGATTGAAGTTATGGTTTACTTGTCCTTCTTTCTGTCTCCTTTCTACCTATCTTTTAAAATTTCTTCTACCTCGGAAGTACTTTACTTAGATGAGACTCCAGGAGAAGTGTTAAAGTCAAAGATGCATTATCCCCCTCTTGTAACTGGCTTTCTGTGCCTGAGCGAGAGTGGTCTGATACCTTTGGTAGCCTGAAGCTTTCTCCTTCTCACAGATACAAGGCTATATGTATTTACCTTCTCTCTCCCTTTTGGATCCTTTCCCACAGAGTCAGGTCAGATGGGTAAGTGGAGTAAGAATAGGACCAGTTATCTCTTAATAAACATTGAGATAACTATTCTTTGAATCTCTGAAATATTCTCCCTTCTGCTTTTTTTCTGAAATGGCTTTCCTTCCATTGAATAGGCTAAACATTTGACCATTATTTGGGCTTTGAGCTGCAAGTTTAAAAAAGGTCTTCTTTTTAACCCTTCCGTTCCCGAACTTCTAGCTAGCTCCTTTCTAAATCACAAATGGTGGTTTCTGTAGGTTTGTATATGGTTTATTGCCTCACATCTGAGTTTTCATTTCTTTTATTTTTGTGGTTTCCCACATTTCTTAAATATTCACTTCACCTGAGAGTGTTATTACTTCTGCAGTCATAAAAATTATTTTCAAAAACCAACATAAGAAAACATAAAGCATATGAAGCCTGACAGCGGGAGACTGGCTTTAGGAAAGTTGGGCACAATTCTGAGGCATTTGAGATCTGTGACTTGTCCACATTTCTACTTGTCTTAACTCTCAGGTTGAAGGATGTTAACATGACTTTCTGATGGTGTTAGTTGTAGTTTCCCAAATTTCCCAAATCTGTGCTTTCTGCAGATCTGAGCAAAGATGAACAGAGAAAGTAACACATGGAAAAAGATACTACAGAAGTTTCTAAAACCTTGGACCCATGCTCCTTTTAGAACTCCTTTGAGTTACCTGAGCTAAAAGGATGAAGAACATCTTAGACAGAATACATATTTCTGGACTAAGTACGTCTAGGAAACCATAAGCAAAGGTGTCTGCATGTCCTATCTTGTTATTCTCTTACTGAAACACAAGTGGAATTAAAGATTTCTAATTCAGAGTACCCCATCAATAATCAGAAGAGAGTACAGGAATCAGACATATTTGCTCCAAGCTGGGGTTATTTGTTTTGAGTATTCTCTTAGGCACACAGCTTTCTGCTTTGGGACCTATTTATGTAACAGAAATGAGATGATAAGAGATGAAGTCACTAGAGTCAAAGACTGAGAGAGAGAGAAATAGAGAGAGAAAACATGATCTTAGGAAGGAAAGGTCTTGAATAGTTATGCACTTACATGTATTCACTAGCAAAAGGTTGATAATATAACCCAGAGCCTTAGCATCTCATTCTAACACTCTCTTTATTGGAGAAGTAAAACTATAATCCTTGGTCTTTAGACATTAGTGTGTTAGGTCTTTACTCCAACTTGTCAGATTTATCAGCAAATTTTTATCCATAAATATTATGAGTAATATTAAATTATAATATCTAGTAGAATTTGTAAGAAATATGTATATGAATCTTTACATGAATATTCATAAAATGGACAAAGTCAACACTTCAAAAAACTCATTTTTTCCATATGAACAGTGTTATTATTATTTGCATTATTTTACAAATGGCTTTGAGAGATATGGTCTACTGGAGCAATAGATTTGTATTATCATGGGTTCCCTGTCAAAAAATTCCTTTTTTAAAAACCTTCAGAAGGAATTATGATTAAAAAAATTGAAATGAGGTCAAATTATACAAGTTAAAAAATTCTAAAGTCAAACTTGAACATGTAAAAAGCAAAGAAAATTTAGTATAAGAAGAAAACTGAAAAGCAATCTTCAAGGGTTTTTTTAAAGCATTTATATATAGAAAAAGAATTCTTTACTGCCTTAATCCATTATTAAAGGTGACCATTCATCCTTAGTAATCAGATCAATTTGTGCTGAAAATTTAGTTCTATATGTGTGAATTGGAAGTGATCTTATTAGTGTTCTACTACATCAAGTTTGATAAAATCCCCAATCCATTTCAGTTAAGTTTCTATTGATCCACTTAAGAGATCAATTTGGACTTGTTCGATTCTTTTGTCAAGGGATTTCATCTGGCTTGAGTTTAACATTATGAAATAAGTGTGATTTAAAAACATAAGAGAGAATGAAAACGAACCCAGATGAGTGCTGACAATTATTTGAACTCAAGTGTTTGAATTTCAGCATTACTATTTCAAAACGGACTAGAAAAAAATAGGACCAGGGGTCACAGAGTGCCTTTCAAAGTAGTTAATGGTCATCTCGTCCCTCACTTCTTCTAGTGGTCATGTGCCTGTGTTAATGATGATTTCAAACCTATCTGACAATCAAAGTACAGCTTTAGTTTTATTTTTAAACATGTTGTTTGTATACTTACACTGATTTTCATTAGCAAAGTACTTCCTTCATATCTATTTTTCAGTTTTCTACTATTTTTTGCATTCCATACTAATTTTTCCTAGAAGAGAAAAAAAATGGATTTTAAAATGTATAGAGATCTCAAAGGCAATTCTTGGAGTTCCAACTGATAATCACTTTTTTTCTGTCTCCTTCCTTTCCTTGGGCAGTTTCAGAGGTGGCCTTACAGTGAGAACTGCCTAGAAACATTTTTTCTTTTTCCTTAGTTCCCTTTTCCTACTTATAGAATAAAGAACTCATTTTAGTAAGAAGCAGCATTCAAAACCTTAAGTTCTTCAGGATAAAGAATAGATAATGTAGGTCTGCAGAAATTGTGCATTTATTTGGTGTATTGGGGAGGTTTAATTAAAGTGAGAGCAAAGAGATTGGAAGTAGAGACTATGCATAATGCAGAAAGGTTAGAGACTGTAGTTGATGGTCAACATGTTTCTTAATGCCATGTATCCACCCACTTCCAATTAAGAGAACAGAGTCACTATAAATACCTTGGCAAGAGGCCTGGCAGCTGAAGCAGGTGCATGTACCCACATGTACCTGTGCACATAGTTGCACATATGTTCTAACAGCACAAAAAAAGCATAGAGACTATATAGTGGCTGGTCCTTGGTCAAGGAGACAAAGAAGATGCACCATTTTAATCATAATTTTATTTCAATTATTATCATTAAATGATTATTAAAGTTTAATTTTAAAGATTTCTCACTGTTTCTCATGTTTATTGGTTTACCACATGAAAGACAATGGACTAGTCAATAAAATTCGGGCTGACATACACAGAAGGTTTTTGGGTTCAACCCATTTCATTTTACGCATGAGTAAATTGAGACCTAGTAAGTTTGCAAGATTCAGCCAGCGTAGAAACAATTATGTGACATGATGTGACATAAGAACATTCCATTCCAGCTCTCTCTCAGTGTTTTTCTGTTCTACTTTATTCCTCCTTGAAGAAACATTTTGACTTAAACTGTTGCACGAGTCTCACTTTAAAATGCTTTGATCCTGCAACTGGCCTGATTGACATTTACCTTAGCAAATCTGCTTCCCAAGGTTAAGTCTATGGCTTCTCACTCCCCTAGAGACCATGCTGTAAGAGAAAGGTGACAAAATATGATTTGCCACATCCTTCCAATATGAGAATATTCCTCTTTACCCAATTTTCTCCAGAAATTCCAAGAATGTATTATATGCCATATATGAAATTAGGCATCCCGTGTGAAGAAGGTACAAAGGAACAGAGACGACCTCTCTGTTTTAGAATGACATGAGTTTTAGGTAATTTTACTGATCCATTCTGTTTTCTCATGTCACATTCAGCTATCTTCACCTCAGCTTAGTAATGATTGAAAATGCTTGCTAAAGGATAGATTAAACATTCAGCTTAAATTGACTTCAATAGGCAGAAAAATAGTGTGCAAGAGATGGAATAAAACTATTTTCCTCAAAAATACATATAGATAGGGAAAAAAATTATAGCAATTGCAGGCTAAGCGTTCATGTAACAAAACTTTAAGTTTTTTTAAAACTGGGACACATTAAGAACCAAAGTCTATTGTAAAATTTTACAATCAGTCCTAATAAATATTGGAAAGCCTAGATTTCTTTTTTTTTTTTTTAATTTTTTTTTTTTTAATGTCTTTATTTTATTGCTTTGTATGTGGTGCTGAGGATCGAACCCAGGGCCTCACGCATGCGAGGCAAGCGCTCTACCGCTGAGCTACAATCCCAGCCCCGAAAGCCTAGATTTCTATCCCATCCAATATCTGTTTTGCCTTCCATTTTCATGGAATTTCTAAGATCACCTGAACACATTACGACCGAATTTAGTCCGACTGGTTAGTCCTGTTGATTTCTCACTACTACTTTGTTTATGACATATAAAGTATTAAGTCGCTAATGTCATTGACTAATGGTCACAGGAACACTTGGGAGTGTAATCAATCTTCAGAACAACTTGTTGTTTGTACAGTTTACTGCCAATGCTGCAATGAGTTTTCTTTTCATACTCTTGAAATCACAGGAAAATTGCCTTTCTTTCTCCTGAGTGGTGGGCTGGGCCTTCCCTGACTTTCTGGAAGAGGTTGGTAGGAATGACTTAACATCCGTCTTCTGATGAGCTACTGAAGATGGAGTCCACTCTCCAGGAGGGCAGTAGCCGTCTTGTTTCTTAGGCAAAGGGAGAGTTGGGAGTAAAAGTGCATTTGGGCAAATGTAAATAGAATGGGAGTGAGTGAAACAACATCAATTCCTAAAGAGTGACTACTGAAGAATGAGTGAGCCAAGAGGGAGAAGGGGATGAGTGTATGCTGAACACACAGAGGCATCTCTGCTCTCGATGGGATGGCCACATTTGTGCACTCCTTGATTTCTTCTCCTTTCTGTTGCTAAAAATCTCCAGACACCCCTGTTCTTTAGCCTACGGTACGCCCCCACTTCTACACACCCTTGTTGGCACTTGGCAATTAGATCAGTCTCTCTGTTGTATCTGAAGGGAGATAATTGACAAGCTCCCGGGTATAACCTCAATCCAGGTGACTGCCCTTCTCCAAATTGCCTAATTTCTTTTATGGCATATAATACATTATCGGAATTTCTGGGGGAATTGGATCATTTGTATAAGCACAAGGGACGAAATGTGGGAGGGACACCCTGTGGCCAGAGTCCCCTCTCTTTCATCGATGGCAGCATTTTTTCAACAAGGTGAAGAAACAGGGTTCCTCTTGGTCTTTTCAGGTGGACTTGTGAGGTCCACTCTGCTTACTTGTCTCATAAATTTTCTTAATGTTCATTTCTGCCAGATGTCATAGAGGAGAAGAGAAACCAACTCTGATTTCCCCCAGGTCTGAGCACCCATTTCAGTGAACTTAGAGAACTTAGTAATGGTCATGGAAAAGACTAGAAGGTGATAAAATGATGGGGAAATATAAACCTGTGAGAAAAAATGTTCACTGAAATTGAGTCATTTTTCATAAAGAAATGAAAGAAGAGCAGGGATGATGGATGCCTGGTGACAGAGATTCTAGCCAACCAGCTCACAGTGCATGGCATGAAAACACAAATCAGCTGAAAGAGCATGGGATGGAAATATGAACCCCCAATTCTATCATTGTCCCCTTAGTTGGTGAGGCAAAGGCAGTGATTCATTGATCTCACATGTCAAATTCACATTATATTTTTCAATCACAATTTTTAAAATTCTGTTTATTTTTAAATTGATAAAGAATACATATATTTATGGATTATGACATGAAGTTTTGATCTATGTATACACTATAGAGAGCTTAAATAACATAAAGATCAAATACCATACCCATCATCTCACCACCTATCTAATTTACTTTTTACAGTGAGAACATTAAAAGTCTATTCTTTTAGCAGTTTCCAAATATACTACACATCATTATCTGTGGTCAACATGCAGTGCAAGAGATCACTAAAATGTGTCCCCTCAGTCTAACTTGATCAAATCATTTCTTTCCCATTGCTCTCCAGACCTGTCTCTAGTAGCCTCCTCCCTACTCTCCATTTCCACAAGACTGAAGTTTTTAGATGCCGTATGTAAATGAGATCATGTAACATTCGTCTTTTTGCATCTGTCTTATTTCACACTGCACAGTGTTCTCCATATCCATCTCTATTGTTGCAAATGAATGAATCTCCTATTGACGATTGAGTCGAAAGGCTGAATAGTATTACACTGAGTATATATATACACCACATTTTCTTTATCCATCCATCTATTGATGGAAACTTAGGTTGTTTGCCTATCTTGGCCGCTGTGAATAATAAATATGAGAATACAGATGACTCTTTGACATATTCATTTCAGCTCCTTTGGATATAATCCAGAAGTGGGTGCAATCATAATTTTTAAGATTTCTTTCCAGGGCCACCTCTTTCATGAAGTCTTCCCTGTTTCTCCTGCTGCTTAACTTTTCTATCCCACACCTCCTTAGATGCATTTTTCTCTTCTGTTGCACTTATCTGCCACCAGTTGTAGTAGTTTTCATTCAACTGTCTTGCTTTCATAGTGAGTTACTTTCATAGCAGATCTAACCTCCTTGAAAACATGAATCAGATTATTTTAATACTTTTGTAATAAAAATCTATCACAGTGCTTCATGCATCATTGGTACTCAATAATTATTTACAAAATAATCTGAAAGAAGGTTATTAGAGAAATAAGTGGTTTTGTTTTGAAATAAAGCCTTCAGCAGAAGAGGTTGAATGTGCATGGAGTCCTGCGGAGGACGAGGAAAGGGTCACCCCAGGTGGTATAATCTCATTGCACTAGTTGAGAATATTATTCCAGCTTCTTGCCTTTTTCTGCCATCTCCCCAGCATTTATAATTCTTAACAATTTTAACCAGCAAGAGATATAGTCATATGTTGCTTAAGGAAGGAGATACGTTCTGTGGAATGTGTCCTTAGGTGAGTTCATGGCTGCAAACATCATAGAGTGTACTTATTCCAAGTTAGATGTTGCAACTTCCTGCACACCTCATCTGTACAAAAAGTCCATTGCTTCCGGGCTGCAAACCTGTACAGCAGGTTACCATGCTGAATAATAAAAGTAATTGTAACATAGTGCTTAGAATTTGTGCATCTGAACGTATCTAGACATAGAATGGCACAGCAAAAATACTACATAAAAGGTAAAAAAATGGTATACCTGTTTAGGGCACTTACCACAAATGGAGGTTGCATGATTGGGAGGTGAATGAATGGTATGTGAATGTGAATGCCGGGAACAGGACTGTACACCACTGTAGACCTTATAAACTCTTAGGCTACACTAAATTAACCAAAAGCCATTTTTTTTTTCTTCAATGATAAATTAACCTTAGACTCTGGCAACTTTCTTAGTTTATAAACTTTTAGACTTTCTTTTTAATTTTCTGACTTATAAATAAAGTTTGTCTTCAAACACAAACACATCATACAGCTGTACAAAATTTTTTTCTTTAAACCTTTTTCCTTTAGTCTTTCTATTTGGTGAAGTTTTAATTTTCAAAATTTTCTTACTTGTTTTACTATGTTGTAGTTGTTGTTAAAAACTAAGACACAAACACACACACTAGCCTGTACTTACACAAGGTCAGGATCATTAATATCACTATCTTTTGCCTCCATACATGTCTTGTCCACTGGAAGTTCTTTAGAGCAATAATGTACATGAGGCTGCTACCTCTTTTGGAATCCCTCCTGAAGAACTTATCTCTCACCATTTTATGATTAACTTTTTTAAAAAATGAAGAAGAAGGAGTTTTTCTCCTAAAATAACAATAAATAGTATAGTATAGTAAACATGCGAACCAGTATCAAGGATTATGTACTGTACATAATTGTACATGTTGACATTTTCTGACACTCTGGGTTTTGGGGGCCAGCATCTCCACAAACACATGAGTCAGGGGTTTCAACATTATGATGGATATGTTATTAGGTAATGGGAATTTTTCAGCCCCATTATAATTTTATGGGTCCCCTGTTATATATGCAGTCAGCTTTGACTGAAATGTTGTTATTCAGTACTTGACTATTTAGATAATACTTAAATTTAATATCTAGCAAGATCAAAATGAACCCAAGTCAAAAATTGTGAACCCCAAATAGTGAAAAAGAAAATGAAGATATCAGAGTGGTCCACTGTTAGTTACTTCATTGGCTTTTCAGTAGAGTCCAGGACACTGGATGAACAACTGAATGAGCTGATTTCTTGGGCAAGAAGACTGAAGTACAACACTTTGTGTAACTATAGGAACAAAGTAGTACCAAGAATATGCTTACTTTTACCATTGGAAATTAACCCACAGGGACAGGAAAAGTTCATTTGTTCATTCATTTTCGTTTTATGACCAGTCATAATTCCTATAAATTAGTTCCCAATGAAAATATTCAGAAAAAGTTCTTTACTCCTTACTCTTGATACATGCAATGTTATTACCTTTACATATAGGGAACCAGAAATGAAATATTGACCACTTGCAGCTTGTTTTGGACATATTCAGTATTTCCTTATCTCTCTGGTATCCTCCATCTACTGCCCTCACTTTCTTCTTAAATCTAATTGAGCAAAGAAGTATCATCTTTTGGAAGGATCTTTGGGGAAAAATCAGAACTTCAATGTAAACATAAGGAAGTAAACAATTTATTGTGTTGGGATAAGAGGCCTATTTAACAATGCTCAAGTCTGAATCTGCAGCTGACTCCCTGGTCTGCATACGAGGCTAATTCATGGCATTCAATAGCAGAGGATGATATGCAGGATTTTGGAATATGTGTTCAAGTTTAATGGTTGTCTTGAATACTGGTTTCCTAAGTAAGTTTTTATCCTGAGTCATATTGTATCCCAGTCACATGAAGGGAGATCAGCGCCATCGTAGATGAACAGGCCTTGTATGTTCTAAATGAGTAGAATATTGACCCCTACACTTTCCAGCAGGGTGGTGGAGCAAAATGGTGGGGATGACTTACGAGGCGAGTCTCCCACATTAATTTAAGTGACATACTCTTCCTGCACAAATAGCTTCGATATGCTCTGCCCACACAGCAAGAGCTCTCTTCTGAGTCAGCAATAAAGTTTGCTCACTGCCACACACTTAAATAACCAGTTCTTAAAAAACTTCATAGACAGGCCTATCAATGCTAAAACAAAGATAGACCTCGTGTTTGTCAGATCTCACATTTTGCATAAGCCTTTCAATTAAAACATGAATTTTTGGTATGTTCTCATTAGAAATAAAAATATACATGCAAATTAAAAACATATATGCACTTCTATGTATATATATACAAGTATGTGTGTATGTGTATGTATCTCATAACACATTAAGAATAAAAAACTATGGAAACAAAAAGGAAAATTAGGAGAGATATTCATTCCCTTTACAATGATTTAGTTTTTATTCAGCTTCAAATTCTAAACTTGCATTTTATGTGAGTGAAAACTACTATACATTTTAAAAGCACAGTACTCAAGGGTCTTTGGAGAGCCAAATGGTCAACACTGTGTCACATTGATGGTTTATTTTCTTGATGCTTTCCCGCAGCCTTGGAGAGCAACACCCTTAATGAATATGAGCACTCTGCATTTTTAATACTCTTCCAGCTCTGTAAGTAATAAAAGATATTTTGAAAGCCAAGCTTTCTCGTCTGTATGTTTTATGTGGAATTATGGAAATGATGCAGACGGGCAGGTAAGAGTTTTATTTATCTTACCTTTCGGAGGAGAAAGTAAGGGCCAAAAGTGAATAAATGTCTTGGCTGAGTGTTAGGAACAAATCTGGGGTTGTTAGATCTTTCCTGAATCCTACAGCTAGTTTTAAAATCATTTTACTTTCAAGAAAATGTATCAAAAATGGTCATTTCTTTGTCATTTAATAATATTACACACACATGTGACATTTGACTTTAAGATAATGAAGTATAAGTTGATGTAGACCATTTTAATTTTCTGTGTTTTTAATTTATGCATGAATTGTTAAAATTTTTTCAAGTAAGAAATTGGAGAAAGAGAAAATAAGTAGAAAAATGAAAAAAATTAAGGAGTAATATTTAATCATAGAACGCATTTTATAATGCTGATAGCCTTTGCTGAAAACCTCAATTTTCCTAGTAGCTAATACACAGAACATTCAAGAATTTTATTTCTGATGCTGAAGTATTTTCTGCATATCCTACAGTAAGCTTATAAGAAATACATATTTCCAGTGTATGCTTCCAAAATGACGTACTTAACAAAATGATAAAATAGCTAAATTAAATGAGGAAACAAACTACAATTTAATCATTGCACAAGATAAATTATTTTTGGTATCGGATTTTTAGGTGGGATGAGATGGTCTCTTGGTTGCACCAAACAACTGAAAAAAAATAAATCCATAGGAAATTGTAAGTCAATATTCAATATAAGCTGAACAGATCTTCTTCTCTTTATAAAATATATTGAAGGAATGTCAACAATATTGACCAGCTGTGAGAGGGTCCATAGATATATTTGGAACTTGATACCCTTTTATTATTCCATAGATCATGCAAATATTTGATTTCTCTCTGGATGTTAGTTTAAATAATGCTAACAATATTTATTGAGTAACAGTTATGTGACATGGCACATAGTTGCTACAGTGATTGAGAACAAATCTATAATTTACAGTGCAAATAATATAGTAAAAGCATGAGACAAGTAAACCAAACTGTAATACACATTCCAGTAAGAAGGTCCTCCAGAAGTACCAGCAATGTCTGATGGAGTGCAGAAGAGTTAGGATGGCCTCTTTTGAAGGGATAGTAAAAGGCTTCATAGAAGAGATGACATTTGAGATGGGTCTAGAAGAATTGATACAATTTGACAGGGAGGCAGAAGGTATTCAATGCATGAAGAATGTCATGATTATAAGCACCCAAGTGGCATTCAGTTCCTTTCACATCCTTGAGCACTTGTTCTCAGTCACCAGAGAAGCAGTCACTCTAGGGAAAGTCCTTTCACCTCATCTCATTCACACAGCCTCAGACCACATCTCAGACCTTACATTGTGAAACATGTCTCCTGCCCTATCTGTCTGCCTGATTTTACTCTAGAAATTTTATTTCTTCAGCAATCAAATGGGCAACTTCTTCATATGGGCTACACCACTTTTCTCATCAGCCATCTGAGAGATGTTCTGAGGCAGATCACTTCCTCAGTCCCAACCTGCTGTCCATTACAAGGGGCATCTCTCCTCCCCTCCTTGCCTGCCTTCCCCCTGAGCCAGGCATCTAACATCCAATATTCCAGACTAGTCGCATCCAGAACCCTGACGCTCTGCTCTCCAAAGAGCAGGATCAGACAGAAGGAAAGCCCAAGTGACATAGGGACCAACCAGGCAGTCTGGTTTGCTAGGAATATGAGACACATTTAGGAGATTGGTAAAAACAGACTGGAAGGAGAATCTAGGCTTACACTGTATAGGTCTTTCACTGCCAGTTTCTGAAAATTTGAGCTGGTAAGGAATGGATTTTCAATGGAGGACTTTGAGACACCCAGCTTCATCTTTAGCAACTGTGTGTGTGTGTGTTTGCTATCATGCGTTCTAGGAAAAAGGATGAGACCTACTATGTGTCCTTTGTAGGGTACCAGTCACAACTTTATGCATCCAAGAAGGGCTTTGTGGAGAAGAGAAGGATAATGCAGTTTTCAGAATGTCGCATTCATAAAAGAGGTGGAGGTCCTCAAGAGGGACACACATTGCTTATCAAAAAGAAATGGACAATGCCATTAAAATTAAAAATATGTATTCACCTCATGGAAGTCTTTAGTTTTATCTGGCAGAGACTAGATAGAAACTGCAGAAGTCTTGGAGTTTCATGCTCTGTTGACAGCAGAGATGTGGTTCAGTTAGCTTCTAGCTGAGTGTTTAAAGGATGTTGAAACTCTTCCAGTTTACAGTACATTTGGCAGCTCTCTGTTGGATAATCTTTTTTTATGTGTATTCTGTTTGGAAGTGAATTTTACACCACTTATTTTAAGTTGTATTTTTTAAAAATCTGTTGCTGTGTTAATTATAACAGGGACAATGGCAATACTATCACAGACTGATGTGAATGTTTTATTCAATGAACCAAGGAAATATACACCAGGGCTGTATAGAAATTGCAGTGGACTGAAAATAATCAAATATGAATGGGTTTAGGTAGCCAATGGCACTGACAGCTTATGATGCTGAACACCAGATTTTTTTTCCTGCTGCAGTTTATGTGAGAGTCACTGAGGAAAGAAACCCCTGGCATGATTATATTTTCTTGTGGAATGTAACTAATTTCACAGTGGAATAATTCTGACAAGAGTTCTTAGTTTTCTTCCATATGTTTTATTTCATTTTCTTGAAAAGCAGTCCTTGCCCTGGCACATTTGAGGCTATTGAGCACTGTAAGAAAACTGTTTACTTTTTGTGCAATCATCAGTGACCAAAAAAAAAAAAAAGGAAGTGAGTCATGGCCAATTGTTCTCATGCTCCTATGTTAGATGCATGTCCTCAGAGACCTCAAAACCAAAGCAAGAAGCCATCTTGGCTTCTCTTCAAGATTGAACCAAAGAGAAAATTCCAGATGAACACAAAATGTGGACTTCCACCCTTTCCAAGTCACCCTGCTGGCAAGGTATAGATCAACCTTTGCTTTAAAGATGAGCTGAGGAGTGACTGTGTTTTCCTTCAAAAACAGAAACACTTGAGAAGCAGCAGCGAGAGAGCAAGTCGCTAATGTTCTAGAAAACTAAAGTCTTACTATTTTTCCTTATTAAAAGTTATCCTAAATTTTGTATGCATGAAATGTTAAAAAGGAAACACCGAAGTAATACTGACTGTTGTTGGATTTATTGAAGAACAGGACTCTTATTTCTTCCAATTTTCCATTGATTTACTTCAAAGCTATTATTTCTAAATAGCTTTCACATATTAGTGATCTTGACACAAAATCTCAAGTATGTGCTAGGAGGCTTTGCTCTGGCACTTATTTATTTTGTAGATTAAAAAAGAAACTTATCCTTAAGGAGTCATGTGAGCTTGCCTCTATGAGTACCCCATGCTCATGAAGACACACTCTTGAGTGTGCGCGAGTGCACACACACACAGTCTTGTCTTGCTGACATTTAAGAAATTGTACTTCAAATACAAACCGATCTGCTAAATAATTTCTGCTTGTTATATAGGAGGAAAATACATTTTCTCTCTCTACTTTTTCTCAATTCTTGGCCAAGGTGCCTGTAACAAAAGATAAGTTAGCCAGAGGAAAGTAAGCAGAAGTCCATTCACATGTATTGCTCATGTATTTATGGGAGATGCCCAGGGACATGAGGAAATCTTACTGCATTTCAACTTGTTGAAACAAAACTAGAAGGGTTTGAGGGACTACTAATAGAGAGATGAACAGAGAAATTACGGTAAGTACAAGAGTAAGGTTTGTTTTGAAGATTTCAATCAGCATCTTCTCATAATTTAGAAGAGTCTTCCTTCTTTCCTGGGACAAAGAGAGAGATACTTTTACAATTGGAGACATCCTCTATAGAGGTAAATCTTTCTCACAAAATGACAGGTGCTTCTCTATTTTCAGAGTGTCTCACTATCTGCAGTTTCTCAAAGTAATCTTTATGCCAAAAGGGTATATTTTGGGTGACCAACTCTGGTCTCCTGCTATCATATTTTGGGGTGGAAAAATGTGAAAATGCCACACAAAGATAATTCATTTTAAAAATGAAGATACACCTTCTAGTCTTCTATAGAATATTTCCGTTCCATATCAGCAGAATTGGGAAAAGGAGCTGTAGAGAAGTTAAAACTTTTCCTCTGTTCTCTGTTCTCTGAATTTTGGATCATTTTAGTCCCTGGAAGAAACAGATAGTAGACAGATTAATGGGAGAAAAGACATACAAGTTTATTATATGCATATACATGGGAGTCTGATAAAACAAGATTCAAAGAAAGTCCAAATGGTTAAGCTCATCTAGAGTCATAAACTATAGAAAAGAATAAGGATTTGAGGTTTCTGGAAGAAGCAGGTGGTGACTGGTGATGGGAGGGTGAAGGGAGGAGATGTGTGGTATTTAGTCAGATAGGGGGCATTTAAAAAAAACTCCACCCTGTACTTTGCGGGAAAGACGGGCAAGGGACCTGAGGGCAGTTGTCGGTCAAGGAGACCTTGGTTCTGGTTTAGCTCCAAGCTTATGGTATGCCAAAGCAACAGCCTTTGCAATATTGTTTTCTGAGCTCCTATAGAGCAGTAGGAACATTACCAAAATTTAGATAGTAGCTAACACAAGCTTAATTGTTCCAGTATATTGCCACTTTAAGTTCAAAAGAAAACAATGAAATAAGCAAACATTGGTAATCAAAGATAATGTTGCTGATGTTTAAATACTTAGCATTTTAACACCTGTCTTAACATTCAGGAAAAATAAAAAGTATCTGTTCTTGAGATCCTCAAAATGTAGTAGTAAATTCAGAAGCAATTGTGACCTAATGTGATGAGTTCCATAATAAATAAAGAGTTTGGATGCTGTGATAGGACTCAACACATCACCCCAAAGTATGACTGTAGAAGACCAGAACATGCCACCCTCAACTCTGCCTCTGTAGTATATTAATTATTTTGAAGTGGTTATCCTGAGAGACTGCAGACACAGTAATTCTGAAAATTGCCCATCTGTAAGAGAAACTCACATAAGAAAAGAAAATTTCCATTTGTGTAGGTGTCCGTGGAGAGGGAGAGGGGAGACTAAATGTAGAGGGAATTGATTTTAATCTGTGTAAAACCTTACCTGCATTGAAGGTAAAACTTTACCTTTGTAAAACCTTATCTGCATTGTGCTTTTCCTGGTCATCTCATCTTAACTAGCTTTTCCCTATAGCCTTCTTCCTTTGTTTCAAGGAACAATGGTAGTTAAGCCTGAAGTTTAGATGTTTTCTTTGAGATCTAGTATAGAGAATTACTCATTTCCTGGATGACTCCAATGCACATAAGGAAATATACATGTTAATAAGTTTCAATTGTTTTTTTCTTCTCTTAAAGTACTATTTGTTACAGAAAGTTCTAGGGGACCTTTATTATAAGCAGAGTCAAAAATCAAAAAGCAATGGAAAATCTTAGTTCTCAACATAAACGAAAATTCTAATTTTTCTAATATGTAAAGAGCATATAAATGAATGGGAATCATTACCAAGGGGAAAATGTGAAAATGATATAAAAAGATAATTCATTTTAAAAATGAAAATATACATGACTTTTAAAAATATTTATTTATTTATTTATTTAGTACCAGGGATTGAACTCAGGGGTCTCAGCCCTATTTTGTATTTTATTTAGAGAGAGGGTCTCACTGAGTTGCTTAATGCCTTGCTTTTGCTGAGCCTGGCTTTGAACTCCCAATTCTCCTGCCTCAGTCTCCTGAGCCACTGGGATTACAGGCGCGGTGCCACCCCACCCAGCTCACATAAACCTTAAAAATATGAAAAGTGGTTCAACATTAATCAGAATAGAACGAATGGAAATAAAACATGCAAAAACACAAAACAATTCTTACCTCTCAAGATTAACAAATATAATTAAATTTGATAACACTGCTATCAAGAATGTGGGAGCCCAGCAAATATTTCTGGCAGAAATATAAACATGAAGGACATCTGAAAATATTTTTAAAAAATTCCAAATTTATCTCTGATTGAAGAATGCCAATTTATTCTGTAGGTATGCTAGTATGAATATTCCAAATGACATGCACAGAACTATTAATTCCATTATTACTTATAATAGCAAAAATTAAAGAAACCATTTAAGTTCTGTTCATAGAAGAGTGATTAGAACTGTAACTCTGCAGGAAAATACTTTATAGCTACAGGAGAATGAACTGTTCTCTATGAAGTCATATGGAAACACCTCCCTCCAGAATACATCATAAGTGAAAACTGGTAATGTGCAGGACATGCTTCATACCTACCATTTGTGTAAAACCAGAGACAAAAATATCTTGTCTTTGCTTATTTATTCCTAAGTATCTTTGGAGATATAAATATACCCTCCCCCCCACAAAATGATAGGTAGAGAAAATGGGTAGCATTAAAAAAGAGCAAAAGAGATTTTCACCCCATGCCTAATTGTACTTTGGGATTTTGAACCATGTTAATACAGCATCTACTTGAAAAATTAAATATATATTTTAATAAAAGAAATTAGAAGGAAACAAAAAATTGCAACCTGGATGATCAGAGACTTTAGAAAGGAAGTGGTATTTGTCCTGATCTTGGAAAATTCCTATTTGCTCATAATAGGAATATTATGATATATGTATTTGTTCATCTTGAGAGGTAAGAATTGTAGGAATATTATGAGCAAATATGCAGATGTATGAAAATACATGGAGGGTCAGCCAAACTATAATATGGCACTTAGAAGGAAGTTTCAAAGAGTTAAGAAAAGAGCATGATATCTGAAACAAAAGGCATCCAGGGTTTCTGGAAGAGTGCAGGATCATGAGCATCAAAGCTGCAGGAGCCTCAGAGTCTGCTGCTGATCTCCAGGCTCTGTTCCTCTCTTCTGGCCAATGGCGCTGTCATTAAGGGTATTTTCTTTCTAGTTTTGCTAACCAGGGATTTGCAGATTGTTTCCCATAAATGTGTCTCTTTGTTAGAAACCTGAGAAATTTAAAAAGACACATAACACATAATTTCAAAAATTTAAAAATCTATTTTGTAAGAGAAGATTGCTTACAATAAGGCACTTGAGCACCCTTACAAAACAGCGTAGGTCAAAGTGCCAAGCTGTGCAAATCCTTGATTTTCATAGTACTGAGCTTAGTAAGGTACTCACTAGGCCACATTGACATGAGGCAGTACCCACACTCAAGCATCAGAGAATGTGTTGTGAACCAAAGGGATGATTATGGTGGTGATGACTGATGCTGACATAATCCCAGTGACAATAATGATGAGGTCCTGAAATAAGTAAATGTTGCACCCTCGCCTTGGTTTCTCCTTCATGCTCCCTCTTTGTTTCTTCCTTCAAGCTTTTATCAACTTTCTTGTTAAATGGATAAAATTTACTGGGATTTCCAAGGAACTCGATGAATTTGTGCTGGGAAAATGAGTAGAACATTCAGGAAAAAAGAGAGATTAAATGATGCTGATAGGAGGAACAACAACATGAGCAGATTTCTTATCCTCTGAAAGGATCTGGCCCATTGTACATCAGAGAGAGGGAAGACTCAGCTGTTGCATTTTGACCTGGTCTTTAACCTGATGGGTGACACTGAACTTACTGGTTCATCTTATTCCACTTCAGTATATTTACCTATAAAATGTCATGATCCAAGGTTTCTAATTTTCCTTTTACAAGTGCAACTTTATTTTCCATGAGAAACCCTGCATAGAAGAGCGGTAGAGTGAATTGTGACAGGCACTGCTTTGGCCAAGCTGGAGTGGGCCACCAGCTGCTGTCCTTCATGTCAACATTGAGCTGGTCTCCAAGGGAAACATCATGATCCTATAAATGACTGAATCAGATCATCTTAGGGTCCCTTTAAGTTCTGGTCTTTTGGTTGTCTATGGCTTTAATATTCTGAGAGCACTAAAAAGATAATTAGCCTAAAGATAGGATGATTCTAAGACAGGTTTACTCAATGCTTTCTTTGATCCTTTTGGTAGTTTTTCAACTTTGGCTTATAAGAAAGCCACTCATGTGGCGTATCAGCCAGCTTCACACCACTGTAATGAAATACTTGACACAGGCAATTTATGAAGTAAAAAGAGGTTTATTTTGCTTTATAGTTCTAGAGATTCTGGTCTAAGATTTTGCAGTCCCATTTGTCTGAGCTTATGGCAAGGGCAGCAAACATTGGCAGGAGAGCATATCAGGGACAGTGCTTACCTCATGAGCCTCTAGAGAGAGAGCGGGGATGAGTGGGGTCCTACAATCTTTTTCATGACTACACCACCAATGACCTAAGGATCTCCCACAAGGCCCTACCTCCCAATATTGCCACCCTTGGGACCAAGATTTTACATCTGGTCCTTTGGGGAATAATTGTCCACACCATAAAAACTGGATATCTTGGCAGCCTAGGCCACCCCTATAATCTTACTGAAATACATATATACCAACTTCAGAATCTTGTAAATAAAGCATCCATGGACTGCCCGTTATATGTTACATAGAGTTCAAAGGCATTTATAACAACCTCAGCTTAACATCAAGGTTTCCTTCTTGACATTGTACTCTTCTCCTATAGCATATCTATGGGAAGATAAACTATTTTAGAACAAATGAGTAATGTATCAAAAAAGTTAACTTTCCTCATAGCATGTATATCTCTCAATATGTAATTGATTATGTCACATACACATTGAAAGATTATTGCACATATAGGCATATGTATAGGATATAGATACATATATGTGTGTAAATACATATGTATCTATATCTTATGCATGCATATGTTTGCATATATGCATATATATAGACACACACATACACAATTGGGACTCACATGATTATGGAGACTGAAAAGTCTCATGAACTCCCGAGATCTGCCTTCTGCAATTTGGAGACCAGGAAAGTGGATGGTGTAGTTCAAAGGTATGAGAGCCAGAGAGCTGATGGTGTAGATTCCAGTCCAAGTCTGCAGAGGTGCCAAGGGCAGGGGAAGATTGGTCTGTCAGCTCAAGTAGTCCAGGAGTGGCTGAATCCAACCTCCTTCCATCTTTCTGTTATTTCGTGGGGACTTCGATGGATCACATGGTACCCACCATACTGAAAAGGCCCATCAACTTCACTAAGTTCCTCAGTTTAAATGTTAATATCTTCTGAAAAACACCCTCTCAGACACATTTAGAAATATTGCTTAACCAAATACCAGACAAAGTAACACATAAAATTAACCAGCATAGTCATGAAATTCAGAGCCTCAGTGGAGTCACAATTTGAGCTAAACTTTTAGGCTGTACTTGCAGCAATCCAAGATGGTTTCTTATAGACAGATGGCACTACCTAATAATTAATCAATCATATTTCTGACCCTTAAATGATTTTTAACTTAAAGTTGGCAGCCAGTTTCTTCTTTTCCAGAAAAATGCACTAATGTTGCCTAACTGAAATTGGTCAATATTCTCAAAGCATTTGCCACATTGCATTGTTTAGGAGAAGAACTCATGGTGCTTGGCACTCACTTTATTCAATATCACTGTCTGGAAAAGGTTAACTGCTGGCAAATGAGGACTGTGGTAGCTTTAGCTGCCTTCTGATTGCTTGGACGGATGCATGTCACTGTGCTTTATCTTGTGCAAGGGAATCAAGAAAGTCCCCTTCTGTGTGTGCCCAGGACTGGCTCCTCTTGCTGGAATAAATATGAGCATGTTGTGCAGCTCTTGCTGTTTCTAGCAAGTGCTGTGCATCATTGGCAGGTCCTCTAGAAAGCAGCAAGGTTGGATAGGAGACAGAAGGGAAGGGGAGAATGATATCAATAGCCTCTACGGGGGATTTATTTTAAAGCCTGCCATCTTGTCAACCATTGTTCAATACGACAGCTGAGGCTTTTGCCAAGTATTGAACATCTGACCCCATTTGGCTCGTCATTTTAAGCTGTGCCTTATTCTAAATGGAAGGGCTGACCCTCTGAGAAGCCACAGTCTGAATCTGAGTTTGGTTCATCACCAAGTTCATGATGATTATCTGAAGTTTGTTTGAACCTCGAGGGAGAATAAAATTGAGCTGAAAATCTCACCCTAGAAAATTTCTTCAGTGATTTTTGGCCTTTTAGCTTTTACTAAGAAACAACATAAAAGCAGTTTTTGTCCTCTAGCCATTTGGGACTGGACAGTAGATTCTAGACATATCATATGCCATTCTGGTGATAATCTGGAAGAGAAAGAAATTTATTTAGTCATTTTTGAAATGAGAAATTGGGCATGGAGTTTAAGCTCAGGTTCAAATGGTGTTTAAATTGTGATTCTGGCTCTAAAAGGTGCTGTCATACACAATAGTTTATGCATTTCAGCTCCCAGAAATGAAGATTTTTCTTAGTACAACTTCAGCAACTGGGACAAATGAAATTGAAACTCTCAGAAATAGTCAACAAGACTGTCAATTTTGGAGTTGGACTTGGGTTTAAATTTTGGTTCTACCACTTCTTAGAGACAAGAAGTTACACACCAAAACTAAGTGACAATCCTCCCTGAACTTCCATCTACTCATCTTTCAAACATGGTTGGCAATGTTTGCTTACAGACTTGAATTGAAGACTACTTTAACTCCAACCTGGATCGTGGTAAAGTACCTCTAGGTAGGGACACTCTTTATGTTATTATTAAAGCACATGGTGGTCAGGTACTCAGTGCCATTAGTCTACAAATGTGTTTTCATCACTTTTGCCACCATCCCTTCCAAGGCAAGGTGTCTTAATTGAAAACAATAATTTCAGTAATGCAGGGAGCTTTCCAAGGAGCTTATTGTACTAAGTGCTGCCATTTTACTTCATAAATGTTTGTGAGACAGAAATTATGTCTTTATTCTTCACATATTATAAACCAAGTTATTTTTATCTTTAAAAAAATCTGCCGCATCACTCCATCAGTCAATATTTTAATGACATTTCTATCTGTGAGATACTGGGAATTGAATCCAGAGTGTTAGGCAAGCACTCTCTCACTGTGCTACAACCCAGCCATTTTATTATTTTTTTGTCAGGACACAGGCTGGCCTCGAACTTATAATCCTCTTGCCTCAGCCTCCTGAGTCACTGGGATAACAGGCATACAACATTGTGCCCAGCATTTAAACATTTTTAAAGGACAAAAATTAAAGGCATTTTTTAGCTTGGAGGTTACCCAAGTGATGGAGTTTTGATCCTCAAACTCTTGCCTTCCCTAACAAAGGATCATTACTGTTCTTTGAATTGTAAATTATGCCAAGAGTAATACCCCCAAGCTGGCTGCACACTTTGTACTAGTATTGAAGTAGGTTAAAACGGCAATTGAAGACCAAAATATATTAACTAGCTTGTAACATTTCTGTTGGACCGTGTGGGCAACTTTTCTTCCTAAATATTTTTCTGGTGATGCTATGTAACCTCATGTAACCAAATCAACAGCAAAATAGGCATGGATGAGTGAGTTGGTTCATGGTGACTCAGTAGTCTATTGAACACATTATGATATAAAATTGTAAGGACTGTGTCTGTATTGAAGTTAGTAGTTTTAACCATGACTTTTTTCTTTTCTAATTCTTCAGTTTAATGACATGGCTCTGTCAGTGAAATGAGGAGGCATAATTATTCTGAGTAAACAATATTAATTTTCATATAATGAGAGAGCAGTAGAATTTGAGTTAGTACAGATGAGCTATGATAGCAAAACCAAGGTGACTGATTTCCTGAATGGGTGGAAATATGTGTAAAATGGACTCCAAAAGATAGGTTTTCAAAATTCTTCGAACAAAATTGTTATAAGAATAATACTTTGTTGGGAGATGACTTTGAAGAAAAATAGTCATTTGAATGGTAGAGAGTTTTCTTTTTTAATTTTTGTTTATTTATTAATTTATTGTACAGTAGAATACATTTTGACACATTGTACTCAAAAGGAGCACAACTTCTCATTCCTCTGACTGTACATGGTGCAGAGTCACAACAGTAGTGTATCATACATGTATATAGGGTAATAATGTCTGTCTTATTCTACTGTGAGGGTTTTCTTTATTTATATATTTATTTATTTTTGTGGTACTGGGGGTTGAACCCAGGGACTTTTTACCAGTGAGTTACAACTCCAGTTTTTCAAAATTTACTTTGAGATAGTGTTTCTCTAGGTTGCCCAGACTGGCCTCAAATTTACCATTCTCCTGCCTTAGCCTCTGGAGTAACTGGAATTGTAAGCGTGCACCACTGTGTTCAGTGAAAGCACATTTTTTAAAAAATAAAGAATGGAAGAAGGAATACTTTTTCAGGTTCTAGGTGTTTTCCTAGATTTAACTTTAATCTCTGAGATTACACTCTCAAGTTTTAAAAAAAATTGTGTTAAGAATTCTGAAGGCCCAGAGCTGCCATCTCCTGCTGATTGATGTCTGTTGCATGGTAGACTGTCCTCCACGTTCGACCTGTGGACTCAGTTTTTAGTATCTTATACTTTATTCTATTCTCTCCTCCAACCTCCATGAAGTTTTCTATCTCCCTGATGACTCAGAGAGAATAAACAGGCCATACTGTTTGCCAAATGTCTAATTATTCCAATGACTTCTGGTTTATCTAAATTTCCCAAAGAAGGATACCCATATTCAATAGGAAAATGATTTCATTATTCTTATTCTTTATACACAGGCCAGTAATGGTCTTGCCCTTTTTAACAACAGCACTACCGTGTTGTAAATTACTTCTTTTAATCTCACTGAAAGCATGTAAAAAACCTACTTATACTCTACCTTGTCTCTCCACAACTGTGTTCTGTTAGTTTCTAATCACTTCTTCATTTAATCAGTGCTGTTTTGAATACCACTTCAGTGTACTCTAGGTACTTGAAAGATTAAAAAAAAAAAAAAAAAGGAGACACATTTAATGATAATGTATTTTATTCTTTATACTCTTTGCTAATATGTATGGTCTCATCTTCAAGGAGGCTTGTCTTATCTCTCATTGAAAGATAAGAGTTGATAAAGTAATTTGTAATTCAAAGTCCACTGAAGTTAATCTGTAAAGATTGATATACTATATATTGTACAATTAGCTGTCTCTAAATGGCTGCCTTGCTTTCTAGGTTACTCTCATGGTGCTGTCAGTGTCTTGTATGAGTTATTATGAAATGGAATTGCCTTGGAGTACACAATACCACTGGCCTGCACTTTTACAAAATTGCTGCTCCTGTTCATGGTATGGGGATGCTCCATACCTATTTTTCCTTTCTCTGCATTCCAGCAATTCTATCTTTCATCTCATGATTATTAATGTGTACTAAGGAATGATCCTTCAGGAAAGGCACT
>CM053408.1:12610879-12664462 GCA_028644305.1 Xerus rutilus | reverse complement strand
AAGCTCCATGAGCCTCATTGTGAGAGGGCTCCTCCGTAATGAAGGCAGGCCCTTAATTTATTGAAACTAATTTTGAAATCATGGTACCATACATGCTGCCTACTGTAGAAATAATTTATAAACATTAATTGCAGGAAAGAGAGGAGCCATTTGCTTCAAAGAACCCATCAGCAAGCTGTCCTTCCTGTTTTATCAGTAAGCAAAGCTGAGAGTAAATAACAGATGGAACTGTCCCTTGGTGGCGGCACGGAGCACTCATGAAATATAGCTCAATCTTCCTCCAGCGTGTTATGTTTTTAACAGTGGACGATCAGAAGCGGGAGAGTGCGGTGAGGATGAATGACTGTGTCTGATGAAACATCCTTTTCTTCTAGGAAGATTCCTCTAGCAGATTGAGCTCCGGCACTTGATCTCAGTGGCTTGATAGAGTGTCATTACAAAAAATGCATCTAGAAGATTCCGTGCTGCAGGGACAAACCTCAGAAGATCAAGGTGAATCTGAGGCTTGGTCTGGACTCTTAATGGGTGGTCAGACTCTAGTTCCTTAAATAAGCATCAAAGACACCACAGAGCCACAGATAAAGCTACCACAGACAGCTACATTTGATACTCATTACCATCTGTCAAAAACATTTCACCACCTTACAATATTTTAGTCCTCATACTATAACTACAAGAAGGTAAGAATATGTACATTTTATGTGTGTCGGTGGATGGCTAAAATCTCCTGCATCTGTTGTTTGTATAATCACATTGAAGATTGTTTCTAGGGCTAGGGCTGTAGAAGCTGGCTTTGGTACATCCTTTTTTCTTAATGGAAAAATCTACCAACCCGATGTCAGTGACTATTATTAAACAGCTTTTTAGATAGTCAGATAGGAACTGGTCCTCAATTTTACTAGTAGATCTTTTAT
The DNA here is from genome assembly GCA_028644305.1 of Xerus rutilus. Classification (NCBI taxonomy): domain Eukaryota; kingdom Metazoa; phylum Chordata; class Mammalia; order Rodentia; family Sciuridae; genus Xerus; species Xerus rutilus. The sequence continues at coordinate 12,663,548 of CM053408.1, read as the reverse complement.
TCATGCCTAGTTCATTATCACTTTTTATAGTAGCTTTTCCAAATGTTTTCCAGTCAACCTAGGTTTATTTTTTAACTCTGTTTCATTCCTTCAACTTGGAGCAACTGCTCTTAGGCTCTATTAAAATGAAAAGATCAAGGCTGCCTGATCTCTTTAATAAACAGCAGGACCCTGCCCCTTCTCCGACGTACAATATTCCTGTCTTCATTAATTCTTTCCTTCTGTCCTATTTTAAGGAAAAAGTTACTTCATAAAGTTAACTTTATAAAAGTTAATCCAAACACGTGTTCTCAATTTTACCCATTTCCATTCATTCCCCATCGACCCTCTTAATTACTGAACTCTTAAAGCCTTTTCTCTCAAATGTGTCCTCTAAGTGGCTTGCATTTACCTCTGAGGGGAAAGGAAAAAAGCACAGCCCCAGACCTGCCTTGCCTCTCAGGTTACTGTCACTTCTACAAAACTCCTGAAAAGATTGGTCTGCAATTCCTGTTTTCTTTCTTCACCTAATTTACTATTCTTTTCCTTGCCATCTTGCTATCTTCTCCCCTATTCTTTGAAACTGCTCTGTGAAGCTCCTGACTCCTATCTACCAGCTACAGTTGGGACGGTGTTAAACTGTTTGGCATCTGAACGCTCTCTCGACCCTGAGTTTTCAAGTCTTGGCAGGAGGCAGGACTTCACCTGGGAGAAAGAACAGATCAGTTGTTCTGTCTTTCTATCCTTTAGAGATGAGGTCAGAGGCACAGAGTCTTGACTTGACAGTCACATGATCCCATCTGGGAGCAGAGGAGAAATTATTCACAGAAATGTGGCAGTGGCAGCAGCGGCGGAGATGGGAACAGTGGAGATGGTGTTAGCCATACTGAGTTTTTGGTGCTACAAACTAGACTTTTCTCTGCAGTGTGTCCTGTTGACTAACCTACCTTTTCCCCACCCATCTTTTGAGCCTAGGTCTCTAACTTCCATGTAATTCTGTGAGCTAACTAATGCCTCTCCCATAAACTACTTCCTTCCCTTCATTGATGCATATTTGGTTTATCTTCCCTTGAGTTAATGATCTTGTGGATACAGAACATGGTTCCTGAGAATGGTCTTAATATAACAGAGTCTTAGGAAAGTAGGGTGAGCAGTGGGTTGTGGGACTGATTTTCAGACTAGAGCTGAAACAGTGGCATCCCATTATTAGACTTTGGGGACCAGCCTCTGACAGACCACCACATGCAGTGGTGAGAGCTACTTAAACAGGCCTCAGGCCTCTGGAATGAAAGGCTCTCCTGGACCATTAAACTCCCATTCAGGGTAAGGCTTTGGGGAAACCAAGTTGCTACTGTCATTAAACATAAACTAAAATATCATAGGGATGTACGAGCTGTTCTGAGGGTACTGGGGAGCTAACATAAATGTAGGAAGTGTACTTCTTTGCCATGCTGGAATTCTTCAGTATGGCAAAGGCTAAATTGCAGGAACTTTAACAATGCTGGGGGAAAAAAAAGTCTTGATTCTCTCAGTTTCCAGTAAAAAAAAAAAATCATTCTCAAAATTTGATATTATGGTTGCCAAATGATCATGTCAGTTCATTTGACAATTTGCTAGTCTTTTGGAGAGGAAATGAGAGCAGTGAGCACAGAAGGGTGGGGTCCCAAGCATCAGAATTGGACCATGTGGATGATTGCAGAAGCTTAGGGTTCCCTGAACACAGGCTTCTTGCCCTTGGAGTGGTGTGTTGGGCTGCTCTTTGCCCTATGAGCATTTATCTCTTCTCTACTTCTGTTCATAGGTTGTGTCGACAGCCTGGAATCAGCCACCATAGAAGTATTTGAAATGCTACAAGTCAGGGCTCCCTTGTCCTCCTGCAGGGGAATGGTACTTAAATGTTAATCCGCACATCACTGCTCTTGGGAATGTCGGAGTACTCCCTCTTCTTTGATGGGGTGTCTTTTCTTGGTTGGAGACTGTATTCCTTTTTCTCAGGGGCTGATTTTGCAAGGGAGAATCAGTTCATCACTTGGACCGCCAGACCCCCTCTCCCCCCGGCCCCCTCATCTCCAGACTTCTAACTAATGGTCAGATCCCAGCATGTCCCCAGGAGTCAATTGCCCTGTAAAACCTACGTGGAGAGAGTTTTCTTTTATAACAAAATTTGGAACTATGTGTAAGAATGGTAACGATGTCTGAGAGTGATTGACCTTGGACAGGCAAAGCAAAATTTCACAAAGGGATGAATTATCAGTGTGAGCTTCTGTATTGAAAGTGTTGGAGTGGCTGGAGTGGGTCTCATTCTTGGCTTATCGCTTGACTATAATCTCCATTCAGTGGAGCACTGTGACAGTGAACTTGAGGTCCTAGAAATCCCTTGAATAATCAAGGGCAGGGTAGTAGGAACTCTGGGGTGGAAGCATCATGTTTACATCACCCTCATCTTCATCTGTCCCCTCAGAAGTCTAGAAGATAATTTCTTTACCAAGGTTTTGAGAAATGTAGGAGTGAGGAGTTTTGAAAGGATTTATATTACCTTCCTTCTTAGACTGGACATATTGGTGGCAGATGCTTCTGTTGAAATGGCTTTGCTCATTGGGATGAGCAAACCGGTCTGGGCAGCAGCAACCAAGTGGTGCCCTTTAAAGGCAAAGGCAAAACGGTGGTGTTCACCCTAATAGGCAGCAGGCAGCGAGTTATGAATTGAGGGACTCTCTGGTAACCGTCCCTTGGCTGAGAGGCTGGGGCACACTGGTCTTTCTGCACCTGGATGCACAGTTCTGACATGGGTCACCATGACAGGGAGTTGATTGCTCTCCCTGAATCCTTGGGCCTGTGTTAGATCCATATCAGAATTCTTTGATGATGGACTCAGCAATAATAACGCCTATATATGCCATAAATCTTCCTAGCCTTCAGCAAAGGATTTTTGGCTGTTACTAGTATTGCTGATGAATAGTCCTTCATGTGGTTAGCCTATTCCTTGCTTTGAGTTTGTACACAATGGCTGTGACATGCTGTCCTTTTGGACAAAGAATTCCAAGGAGCTACTACTCTTTCATAGCAATGATCTAGCAAATCATCGTGAACAATAATATTCTTAAGGGTAATGGGCTTTTAGGGGTCAACACTCACATAAACATGTTCAAGTACTAAATGTTATTGTTTTGACTTTGTGACAAAAATACACTTCCTGCATTTCAGGTGATGCTGCTAAAACACATCCTAGAATCCGGCTACACAGACATTTCATGGCAGGTATTGTCTGTATGTGAATAGGATGTTAACAGAATATAAAGGTGCTGTAAAATTCCTTATAGGAAAAATGACCTGGGAAAGGGAAATAATCAGAGCTTTGGGATATTGTTAAACATTGGCTCTGAGCTACCCTGATTCCTGGAGGCTAAGAATAGCTCTGTCTCCTCTGATCAGAACAACAAATTGTATTTCAGGTTATAAATTGAATTTTGATCTGAGTTGGCCTCTAGGTAGTTCAGTCTTGTGATTATTTTTCTGAGTACATAACTGGAATAGGTCTCTTAAACAATTGGCAGAATCCCCAACTGGGTCCCTGCACCATGGAGTAGGGCTATTATGATAGAAAATGTCAAGCTTCTGGAGTTGTCCCTACCTACCAAAGTGCTAAAATCAAAAGAAAATTGTATCTACAGATGAATCACAAAAAAATTAAGGATATCATCCCAAATCTTAAAGATGCAGGTTTGAGGATGCTTTGTGTGTCCCTGTTTCAGCTATACAGATGATGTGCAGGCTCAGGGGATGAGGGGACAGTTCAGTAGTAGAGCACTTGCCTAGCATCCATGAGACCCGAGGGAGGATCCCCTGCACCGCAAAAATAAAAAAAAAAATACATAAAAAATATAAAAATAAACTAAGACAAGATCAATACTATTAAAAAGAAGATATACAGGTGTGGAAGATATCAAAATAGTGAATGATTATAAATTAGACCTCCAGTTGTCCATTTCACAAATATTTATTCAGGAGCAACCAAGATTCATGCTCTGGGCCAGTTGTTGGGAGTACTGGGACGAGCAGATCTTGACATGGTCTTTGCTTCTGTGGCTATGTTTTTGTGGTACAAAGCGTGTGGCACTACTCCGGGTAATTCTGTAAGCTTGTGTTATAGGAGCCCTGTGTTGTCCTGCTGTGGTGTCTACGTGTGTGCAGAAGATTTTGGAGGTGGTGTCAGGGAAGGTGGGAAAAGTTTTCCTTCAGCAAGTGCCACCTTAGCCAAACTCTGAGACAGAGGTAGATGTGAACTAGGGAGATGAGGGAAAGCACAATACCTCAAACAGAGGAGTCTGAGCATCAATGCCACACAGAGGCGAATGGAGACCCTGAGACCTGGATGAAGACAGCGCTGCCAGCGAGGAGGATTTCTCCTATCTTAAGAACAATGAGAAAACAAGCCTATGGTTTTAAGCATGGACTTCAATATTTAAATATCATGATCAGATATTTAAAGACTTCTTTGGCTGCAGTGTGGGTATGGTCAGAGGGGCCAGGCAAGTTATTGAGTGATGCAGCAATCCAGGTGAGTGTTTTGTTGTATGGATATGGGGACAGGTAGGTTTAAGAGATATCTAGGAGATGATACCAATGGATTGTGATGTCTGTTGGTGCTGGCTCCAGGAGTGATCATGAAGCAGTAGAAAATGTAAAGCAGTATTTTATTTCCAGCTTGCTTGGCAGGATGAATATAGAATGAAAACAAAATTGTAGCCAATGGTCTTAGACCTATATTTAAAGGACTCAACATATTTATGTGAGAATGTTGAGAAATTAGACAAGAGAGTAAAGAGTGAGAATATTTGGTGATGAGAAAATATCAAAGTCACTGATTCACAGATGGGAAGTGAGTCTGGAGGTTTGGATAAAAGGCAGAAATGAGAAGAGAGGAGCCTGAAACTGTGCACTGGATTCCAGAATACAAGGCCAAGTTCTCCCTAAAACAAACTCAGCAAACATTCGCAGGCTTATGGACTTAAAACAGATTCTAAAAGCACACTTCAGGTCTTCTCATTTCTTACCAACTTGGTCTAAAATAGTGAAAAAAAAAAGAACCACAAACACTCCAAGTTCAATTGCAATGTCTGGCTGCAGTCCTCTGGCTCTGATAATTCGTGTATTCAATATTTAATCAGGTGTTTTAAATACCATGTAAATGTTTCCCATTTGTCACATGAGTTTCTGACCCTCCGTCCTCCTTGGCGTTTTTCTTTGTGTGCTCTGTAGTGCTAAAAACTCATTGTCTAAATTACTTATCTAGGAATCTGCCTGCCTCTCCAGTGTGGAAAATTGGCAGAGGATGCCCTCCTTCCATGCACCTCAGTGTTCACAAGGCTGATGTAGCAGGATGTGTTTCTGTCTATCATATACTTTTAAAAAATTTTTTTACAATGTGTTTCAATCCCTAAAGTAAAAAGAAAAGAGAGAGAGGGAGGGCATGTTGCTTCTGTCTGAAAGCAAATCTGTAAAAATCTAAATAGAAATTCTTATTTTTATTAGTCGACTTGAAAATTAATGGCAGTTACATCAATAAGCTCATTGTTTTCCTCGCATAGCTTTCCAGTCTGTCCCCAATTCTTTTTCTAATATGAAAATGCATTTCTCAAGCGTAACCACTTGGGGGCAGCATAGCGCAAAGCTAGCCTTTTCCCGGGTGCAGTAGAGTCTCCGTAATGTCTCCAGGCCATAAATGGTGTTGTGCCATCAATGTAAGCAGAGCCTTTGTCTGTCTGTCTGTCTGTCTGTCTGTCTGTCAGCCTATTTTATCTTTGTCTAGTTCTTTCCTTTTCCTCTATTTCCAAGGTTCTATATGGATTAAAATTTTAGTAACTTTAGCTTAATTAATAAACACGAAGACAAAGTTGAAGCTGGCACAGGGCCACTTCTTGCTCAACCACATGGGCATGCCAGGGTAATTGTAGTTATTTACATTGGCATCCAACTGACTCAACGAGCAGCATTGCTTTTTTTTTCCCTGAGTACTGAGGCTATTAAATTAAACAGGTTAATGTGGCTACAGCATTTCGTCCCCTACTATCCCCACGGCTATAGTAAATCAGCCACCTGTTTATTTCCATAAAAATTCAATTACAGCACCACCAGTTATTCTTCTTATGCGAGCAATTAACTTCAGGCAGTTTCTGGCCAAAGAGAAAGGCCAGGCTGGCCATCCCTTTCTTTTTTTCCTCTTTTCTCCCTTTAGCCACCGGGTGTTTGTCTTGCTAAGTGAATGCTCACTTTCACACCAGTGAAAAATGAAAAGAATAGACTAGACTGCTGGGCACTATCATGCCAGTGAGAAGGCAAAAACCGAAAAATCACAAGCAACCCTTCGTCCTCCCCTGCCAGAGCAGTGGGGAAGCCTCAGAGGCTGAGGAAGTGAGCAGGCAGCCTGGAGCCAGGGCTGCAGAGATGCTCTGGCCTTGCTGGAAACACACTGAAATGAAGAAGCAATTGCTTTTAACATTGTTCGTTTTCTTTCTTCTTTATCTTTGTAAAAAACGTGACTGTGTGGGGAAAGGCTGGTAAAATGCCACAGTATCCTGGCCAAGGCAATAACACAATTATGAAGATAGATGCCACATTCATCTGCGCTGCGTGGAATGGATGGGACGAGACGCATGAAGAGCAGGTGCATGTCTTTGCCCCTTGAAGAAGAACGAATTTTTGGTAGTAAGAGGCCACCAGGCTGCAAATGCCTTATCTTTTTTTTTTTTTTTTTTTTTTTTTTTTTTGCTGCTGCTGTTGGTTTTGATGTCTGCCTTTCTTGGTCATGTTTCTTTTCCTCCTCAGAAAAAGTCTACCAATGAAAACAAGAATTACTGGATCTCATGTCTAGTGATTTCTCACAGAATTTAAAAATTGAACTGAGATGGAGATCCTTCCTTCTGGTGCCGTTGACATTGATTTTCTTTGAACAAATGAAATATATAGTAAATATACACATACATAATCTTTCTGTGTGAATAAACATGATTTCAAGAGCAGGTGAGACTCAAATGATCATGAGTTAAATCATGTTTCAGGATCAAAACAACTATTTCTCCATAACCAGGTTGATACTCATTACAATCAGTTTATTGTCAATAAATTCAGAAGACAAGAGAAATAACAAGCAACTGGGGTGTTAGTAGATGATGGAACCTGAGGGGACCTTGAGCCCCTAGCCAGGGCAGGTGCATGGAGGGCTCGGGTTACTTGTCCAAACTATCACAGGCCTAGTTGATCCAGAGCAGCATTTGATCAGGCAGCCTTGCTGGACAAGCATGGATGCCACATGCCAGTCATTCCTAAAATACTTTCAAGGAGTTAAGTGAGTGTATAAATATCTCCTTTCTTCCTGTCTGCCTCTAAGATACTCTGTGCCCAACAGCAATAGTGAGCTGCTGGGGTAGAAAAGTGTAATAAAGTGGACTTTGAAGGCAGCATGTCACAGGAAAAAGATACAGTCTAATTAAATTTAATCTTCTTTTAAATGGTTACTCAAAAGAGAGACTCTGTTAGAAGTTCAAAAGGGCATGTATAAACCCTCCCCTGATGTCTCCTTACCTAGGGCTAACATATGGCACTGGGAAGAGTGGAGAAAAATTCAGATCCTGTGTTTCATCTTGATAGGGCTGATGAGACTTTAATGAAGAAAGACCAAGATTCCATAGCCCCAAGACCACATCCTCTGCTGTCAACTGGGTTCAAGTTCATGGTCTTAAAAATTGTCCTTTTCCTCTCTTCAAACATTCTCATGAGCCCTTTTTCTTTTCAGTTCAAAGTAGACATTAAAATGGATTTTAAGTGTTTATTCTTTATCCTAGATTTTGGGCAGATGCCTAATTTCCATAGCTTTCTTACCTCCCGAAGAGTTTTCGACTTTTTGCCTCTGCCAAAATGAAGCAAACATACAGCTTGGTACTTTGAAGTCTGAGTTAAAGCAAAACTAAATGGACCATGTTTATCTGATCAATTAAGGCACTGCCTACATCCTCAGTACTGATGTTCCTCATTTAAGCAGCATTCTATACAATCCTCAGGAAATGAACAACAGGGATTGTTTGGGGAATGGGGGTCATTTTACAAAGAAATGCAGGAAAAGTGTGGAAGAATTCGACGAGGCTCCAATATAAGCTATACAATCAGACTGGACTCCAATAGACTGAAAAAAAGTCTTTGTACAGCAGAACACCATTAATAAAAGTTTCCAAAATAGAAATTTGATTTAAAACTCCTCTTATATAAAGTGATCTGCTACATCTAGTAGTCTTTAACATGATTGATTTTTAATTTTTTTTTCAAAACTCATCTTTCTCTCTGAGATTAGCATATGTACTGTTCAGTCTAACCAGAGTGTGACTGGGGACTTTCATAAGTAGCACCATGCTAACCAGAGTATTACATAAAAAACAAACAGAAAACAAAACAAAACAAAAAATATGAATTAAAGCTGTCCTGGAAGTTTTAATTTTTTTAAAGCCAATCTGATCAACACCAGTTAATTAGAGTGAGATGAAATGGGAGGGAATAAAACCCTCAGGCTGTCCCCACTCAACATCCTGTTCCACTCTACCCAGTAACTGGTTGAGATACACTTTGGCTTCCTTTCCAGCTAACCCAGGACTGTGCACATGGACTTCTCAAGAAGAGCAGCCAGTTCCCTTTCCTCAGAAGTCTGGCTAGATCTGATAGTCCTTGGCTTCAGTGAATGACGTCATCCAGCTGGCACCAACAGATTTGCTTTTAAACTTGTTAAAGAAAATGACTGTCTTCATGTTTGAAAGATTCTATGGAGATTGCTCCACGGAGATTCAAAGATTTGTCTACTGAACTGTAACTTGGTGAGAAAACTAATGTACAATATTCATGTGTGGCTTGGTTTTTATTTAATAGATTTTAATACAATGGGTCTGGAGGCAACTTGAAAGTTTGCAAAACAGTTTCCCCTCAGCTCCAAGGGTTAAGCCCTCTTTATTTCAGCTGTAAAGGAGGAAACATGTTAGACACAGTGCTAGTCTGTCTGACCCATAGTCCCCCCAAAGTTCCTTTTCTCCTCTAATTTGGTTTTCTACATTATTTATTTTGTATCTATCCCTCCCATCAAGGCAGATAATGTTGGTCCAGATATTTAAATTGTGATGACATTTTAACTTATTTATTAAATATACTATATGAAAGATCACCATTTATGGAGACTTGTGGGGATGCCCAAGAAGAAACAAACAAAATATGCCTTGAGGAAAACTTGTCAAAAAATTTTAATTGTAAAAAATATGAAGTACAGGGGCTGGGATTATGGCGCAGTGGTATCACACTCACCTATCTTGTGTGAGGCACTGGGTTCAATCCTCAGCACCACATAAAAAAAATAAAATAAAGATATTCTGTCCACCTACAACTAAAAAATAAATATTTTTAAAAAATTATGAAGTACAGCATCATAATTTGAAACAAGTATATAGTGTGCAAATTAGGTAGTTAATCCCTCTTTTTAATATCTAATTTAATATCTAATGTTTTTTAAGTAACACAGTAATTGGACATATTGATTAAGACATACTATACTAATCAAATCAGTGTAATTAACATTTCCATTTCCTTATCCTTACTTTGTGTTTGGAATTTTCAAGCTCCTCTCTTCTAGTTATACATAAAATATATAACAGGGTGCTGTGGTGCACACCTGTAACCCCATTGCCTCAGGCAGGTGGATCACAAGTTCAAGGCCAGTCTCAGCAACTTAGTGAGACATTGTCTCACAGTCAAAATGAAAAAGGACTGGGTATATAGCCCAGCAGTAAAGTCAACCCCCAGTAATAACAAAAACAGCAAATATATATATTTATATATGTATATATATATTCCATACCATATATATGGTATAGAATCTTATGAATTTTAGTTCCCACATGGTGCTTTAGAACACTAGAATTTATTACCTCTATATAACTGAGTTTTGGGTTCAGAATCCAAATTCCCTCTATCTTTCCTCTCTCCCATCCTTCTCAGTAATGTCTATATTTTGATCAACAACTTTTCAATATCAACACATGAGAGAGGACATGTGGTATTTGTCTTTCTGTGTGTGACTTCAAAAAACATGACTTTCATTTTCATCCACTTTGCCACAAATTTTGGCATATCATCATTTCCATGACGGAATAGTACTCATTGGCACTACATGCCACATTCGTTCAGTCCCTGACGGGCATTAAGATTGATTGCCTATCTTAGCTATTTTGGATTGTGCAGCAGTAAACAGAAGCATACAGGTGTCTCTTTGATACGATGACATTATTGCAAAAATTTAGGCAATAATTTTTTATTGATAGGACCCCCAAAGTACAGGAAATAAAAGCAAGACCAGACAAATGGGATTGGGATTATATCAAACTAAGAAGCTTCTGCACAGCAAAGGAAACAATCAACAGAGCAAAGAGACAAACTACAGAAAGGGGAAACCTTTTCCATCAGGTGAATGATTAATATCTAGAAAAAATAATTAACTTTAAAAAAAATTCAGTAACAAAAACAAACAACCCAATTAACATGTATAATGGATATTTATAGTTACTTCTCAGGAGAAGAAATTCAAATGGCCAAACTCTTTATGAAAAATGCTCAACTTCATTAGCTGTCAGGGAGAGGCAAGTCAAAACCAGGATGAGATCTCACCTCTTCCCAGTTAGAATGATGACTTGATTATCAAAATGGCAAAAAACAGCACGTGCTGGCGAAGCTGTGGAGAGAGGGAACTCTTGCACACGGTTGGCGGGAGTGTGAATCAGCACAGCCATTATGGAGAACAGTAGGGCAGTGGGTGAAAAAACTAAAAACAGAACACAATGCTCCAAATCTCCTCTTCTGGGCATATATCCAGGGAAAAGCGTGTTAAGGTGGTTCATTTCTTAACAAAGAGCCGAGTCCATTTAGTAGAAAACTTATTTCCTCCTCTATTTATTAGTAAACATTTGTGTCATGAAATGGCAGTGGAGGGAACAAATTAGGAAAACAAAACACTTATTCTCAGGAAAAATTCATTTATAGTTTAACCTCTGAGTTGTTATTACTGATTATATTGTAATTAGCTCATTATTTGCTTTGATCCAGATTTAGACCAAATATCCAGATCTATCTAACAAGGGTGTTCTTGGGTCTCCTATATGCTCACGTAGAACAGTGAGGTGACCGTTTTGAAAAGTGCCAGAAAGAGTAAGGAAGGTGATCCTATTATGATCAATTTTTTGAGAATGTTTCAAAACCCTGTCAACTGTATTGAAAGTGAGGGTTCTTCTCCTCTTGTTAACAGATAATTGATAAAGTTAGATTTATTTCATGTTTGCAAAGATAAAGCTCATGATTTTGACAAAGGCTTTGTGAAATGGAAAAAAATCAAAACAAGAAGGAAGACTTATCAGTGAGGTCATGGTACATCATCATGAGGGACTCCTTAGGATCTGTCCTGATTAACATTTTGTATTTTGCTTATTTATTTTAAATATATAAAACATGATAAGCTTGGATGATAAGTATTGATTATTCTTTGAGATGAACAATGAATTTAACTTGATAATTTTCCATCTCAATAATGAATAAAATTGTCAAAATTTTGTACATCGTTAGTCCTTTTTTGGTTAGAAGATTCACCTGCTTCCTACAATGCAGTTAACTTGAAAATTACAATTAAATAACTCGGACTTTTAGTTGAAGATTTTTAAAAATGTAATTCTGGGAACCATTGATTGTAAACCCCTCTTGGGCCTTTTTGTCTCCTTAGAGACAGAGTACACTTTGTCTCATGTTCACATGAGTACCTCTGAATCTCAGCTCTCAACTTTTCAAGCATTCCATGTAAACCTTATGAGTTTCCTCTTTGCAAAGAACAAGATAGGGTATCCCCAGCTGTGATGCAATGTGTTAGCTTTAGGCCACTGAACCTATTTGAATATTGACCCTCTTTACTCTGTACCTTATGTTAACAGGAGATTGTGTAGAGGATGCTTTTCTGGTGATTCTCTAAGATCCCAACAGTAACCCTGGTTGTGCTTGCTCCTGCTTATCATCAGCTAGAGTCCCTGGGAGAATCCAGTGGGTAGAAATGCTGTCAGGCAAATTAAACAACGTTTTTAATGTTTGACTTCACCTGGTTTTAAATTATGTTTTAAGACTTCTCCATCTCCTTCCTCATATTTTTGAGATGAGACCCACAAACATCCTCCTACCCGTAAATATGGTGTAACCACTTTCATTTGCACAATTTCCTTTTTTCTGTTATTGTTTGGTTTTGACTGCGGTCAGCCTTGAAGCAAGACTCTGTATTACTTTACAGTCCCAACTATTAACCTTCTCTCTCTTTTTTACTTTATAAGCCATTAATGAAAGGCAGACTTAACCAAAAAAGCAGACAACATACAGTTCCAAATTCTGTTCAAAAAATTCTGCTTAGACATCTCTTCCTAAGTTTACTCCACCATTTCTCAAAATGGCCCTCACCCTTCTTACAAGGCAGCTAGTATGAGAGAGAAGGGTTGTGGTAGTACGTAAATTTTGTTTGTTATAGTTGTAATAATTTATGGTCTTAGTTGGCTTGAACAGATGATTCCTCCTGCTCTCCAACTCCTGGCAGGAGTATCTCAAGATGAATCAACTGGAATCATTGTATTGGATAACATTCTCTAGAATAGGTCATATCATTTGGTTACTTTGGGACACATGAAAATAAATCTAGCAGATACTCTATATAACACAATGTTTTATATAATTTCATTAATAAGACTTTTCTATGGTTATTTAAATAACCACAAAATTTTTCAGAAAAATTTCAAGCTAAATCAAGCAGACCAAAGCTTCCCAAATTATCTGTGATAAAGGGACTGCTTTTTGTTGGTGGTGCTTTTTGTTGGTTGTTTAATTTTTGCATAGTCACAGCCCAACAATTTTGGAGATTGCACTGGTCAGACAGCATGGACAATGTCAAGTTGTTATATAAATTACATACTCTTCTTTATTCTCAATTTCTGTACATGTCTCACTGTGGACTGGTCATAGTGTACAGACTACTATCACTGCATGGGCCACATTTCAGATGGCATTGGTCCAGGTTCTTGTTTATGGTGTAGAACTTTGGGAAGTTGATCAAAAGGTTGTTCAATTGACTGTTTATTATAAGATAAGTGCGTTTTAAGTTAAACAAAGTTAAAATATATTTTTAGGAAAGATTTATTTCTCACTGAAAGGAATCTTCCTGATCTGCTTTATGGAAGCAAGGTGTACATTTATTCTGGATGAAATTTTGGTTAAGCTGTGGATTGAATAAAAAAAAAATGTCAACACTACCGTTTGTTAATTTCTGTCATTTTTTAAACCACAGATAATCCAGTGCCTTGCTGGAGAAGATAATCTTGGAATCCAAATGCTTTCAACACTTTATATGGAAGGAATTATATAATTTAGACTCTTCTAGATATTATGGCTTTTGGTTTAGGTTTTACTTGCTTATTTGTTTTTGACTTGGATTGAATGAGAACATCAAGTATCTGGATCCACCAATCATAGCGTCTTGACTTCTACCAGAATCATTTACTTGAAATAATTATATATCATGTCTCTGTCTTTATATTCAGAGATGTTATAAAATATTAATAACAAGACCAAATACTCCATTCCTTCAGGGACATTTTTTCCATTACCTTATTAGTATTCTCTATTTGAAAATGCATGTGAAGAATCAAATTAATTTAATATTTGTAAAGATAGCCCTCTTTTGCAACTTATTTTTTAGACCCAATGCACTTTGCCCATTTATAAGAATGAGTAATTAATCTGGCCAATCCAGGCTCAGATGTTATTAGAATTGTTATTCATTTATTCATGCAGCAAATAATTATGAGCTGTATACTATGTGTGAGGCCTAGCACTAGGTCCTGGCTATTTAATAATAAGAAAATCAGGCATTTTTCTTGCTCTGAGAGAAGAGAGAGGCAAGTGGGAGAGACAGGCATACAGTCACCTAAGATATCAAAGGAATGTAACAATATAATGATGTATAACTAAGTACATGTCTCTACTATGGTTGTTATAACAATGTAAACTAGATGACTTATAAACAACAATTATTTATTTCTTACTGTTCTGGAGACTAGGAAGTCTGCAATTAGGGTGCCAGCATGGTGGGGTCTGATGAGGGAACTCTTCCAGGTGGCAGATTGCTGATTTCTTGCATGTGGAAAGGAAAAACAACTCTCTGGAGTCTCTTTTATGAGAATAATAGTCCCATTCATGAGGGCTTTGCACTCATGACCTAATCACTTCCTAATGGCCCCACCTCTTAATATTACATTAGAGATTAGGTTTCAATATGTGACTTTTGGAAGGACACAAATCTTCAGACCATAGCAGTACTCTTAAAGGAAGGTGCATTTATTGGAGAAGCATATTTAATTATTGTCATTAATCAGTCAAAAGGGATCTTTTTCTGCCATTTTCTGTTATATGTGAACAGGTAATGATAGATCTTCCAGTTTAAGGGAGTATTATAGAGGTATGCAAATTCCCTTAAGATATTAGCTCTCCATCTGGTGGTGTAAGAGTCCAAGAAGAGAGCCTATCATTTGGGACAATATTCTGTAAAGGAGGAAGGTGGCTGCTGCTCTGGTGGACTGAACAGATTTTGTCGATAGGGGTGGTTTTTAACATGCATAACTGTGTTATGAGAGAGAGTGGTCTGGGGCTTGTGGAGGAGAGGCTACTTGGAAACTTGAATAGAACAATGGGGCTTAGGGTGAAGATTCCTTCCTTGAGGGGTCAGAGCCATTGCTATTATAGACCCTGACTGCCAGCCCAGACCCTAAATTCCGTGAGGACATAGAAAAGCTCTAGCTAGAGTCAGGAAACTTTCAACACAAAACAGATTTTCTCCAAACTGAACTGCGAACAAGTAAGACCAAGATAAATATTGATAGATGTCTATTGTGCAAAGATTTAGGGTTTTGGATTATTAGTACTGAACCTTGGTGAGCAGCGTCAGATTTGCTGCTCAAGATGCTACCCATCTTTATTTTGTTGAGAAGAATTTTGTTAGCCTTTTACATTTTATCCTGTTTTTAGCCTTGACTCAGAGAATGGTAGAGTCAGATCCTGCCAAAGCAACAAAATAAAAATTGGGGCACAAAACTTCAGTTTCAGAAAACATCAGTTTCAGAAAACATCAGTGCAGTGGAGATTTCACAAGCCATGGGGGAGGAGATGAGGAAAGAGCAAGATGGAGGCGGAGTCTCCCACCATGGCTGACCCTCAGGGGAGCTCTAGCAGCTCAGGCTTGGGACCTGCTAAGGGGACAGCACAGTGATAAAGACAGCCTGGGGCTTTCTCAAGGATTATGAAAGAGCAAATGGCAGCACAACTAATCTCTTTTAGAAATAAAAATTATACATTTAGGAAACTTTTATTCCTGCCAGGTTAAAATTAAAAATATGCCATCATGGATGATGATAAAATTTTAAAGGAAATGAAAGTGGGTTTTGCAAATAGCCCATGGCTCCAAATCTGCTAGAGAAGTGCCCAGAATGGATCCGTTCACATTTAAGTCCCGTGGATTCCACATTTTATCATCAGATGGTCCTTTCACATTCAGCTATCAGCCTCAAAACTTCTCCTTCTCCCCCTTAAAATGTAACTTTTAACTAATGGAAAACTATGATTGCAAGATTTATAAAATATATATGTCAGGAAGTTGTATTTGCCACAGATTTATAGACTATTTGTTATTGGTAATTCAATTTTCTTACTAAGTTTATGATAATTAATTCATGGACTATGACCTCATGGTTTTCACCAGTAACAAAACTATAAATTTTCTTGCTAGTAAGAAAAATCCCTCACACTTTGGGTCTGTTTTTCTTTGCTCCTACTGACCATCAAAGGAAATAAATAACATGGCCAGTGGCAGAGATTGCAACTTTCCCAAATATCCCTTCTCCTTTTTAATAATAGAAACCGGGTAATAATAGATCTTTCAGTTCAGTTGTCTGCAACTTACGATGGTTAGACTTACAATATTTCTACTGGATGATGCAAACGTGAGATGCATTCAGTAGAAATCATGCTTTGAACTTTGAACTTGCACCTTCTCCTGCCATCTGCCATATGCTGTTCGCTTGATACTGAGCAGTACCAGTGAGCTGCAGGTCCCAGTCATTCACTCAGTTGTGAGGGGAAAAAATGACACTACCTTGTACCATGTAGCTGTGATCCAGTGTTCAGCAGGTTATGTGTTCCATGCATTTTCAACTTATGATATTTTCAACTTCTGATGGGCTTGCCAGGATGTACTAATTCAAGAATTTTCTCTACTAATATGTCTCTTGACCTACAAGAGACTTGCATTGGATTCTTTCAACTTTGGAAGGGTTTTAGAGAGTTACATTTATTTCAGTGAATGATGTATTTTCCAGGACCTGCAATGTCAGAAAAAAGCCCCAGGTTTGTTCTGACTTCTGAATGAAATATGTGGAACTGAACTAAACTGGGAAAAAAAAGTTATAAAGAATAAAAGAATATTGGACTTTAATATTTTTCCTACTTTAATTTACAAAGAGACAGAATTTGTTTGGCATTTTAATGTCTGTGTACTAAAATGATAATAGATTGTTCATTATGTTCAAATTTGGGAAAATGGTCCATTCTAATATTTGGAATATAATGGCCTATTATGTGCCTGAGACATCTGTTATTTTTGGCCAGCTATGTATCCACTCACTGAAAACACACTTATTTAGTTCTACTGAGTCATCCTTCCCAATTCTCAGTTCAAGTAATCGAGGAGGGGGATTGAAATCCTGGACAATCAGAGTCATAGGGATTATTGTGTCAGGGGTCTTCTCTGTGCTAGGATTAGTAAATTGAAAGGGTACACTGAGAAGATGTTGATTCTCTTTCAAATGGCACAAAAAGAGCCTACTTGGGAATTAAGCCAGCACAATGGTAACAGAACCAAAATATGGATCACACGCAGGTCCTGGTCTCATTCTTTGCAGCATATGTCTGAGACTGCTACTGCATCTGGATAACTCCAACAAAAATGTCTTTCTTTGCTTAAACTTAGCTGGGATGATGCCCTGTGGCTTCTAGTGGGAAAAGTTCTGGCTCACACTGTGCCCATTGTATGATCCTCTCTGTGGCCTGGGTTGGACCATGTAGCCAGTCATAAATTGACATTAGAAATAGAATCAGGAGTGAATTTAATCTATTTTTTTATTTTACATTTAAATCTAGTGTTTAAAATGTGCTTCAGAGTTAATGTTTGATGTCTGTTCTGACCTATTTCAGAGACTTAGAGGGCATAAACTTAATTTTCCACTTCACTAGACCTTAGAAGCTTGCAAAGAGAGCTTTCCCTGTAAGAGAGACACCATTTTCCTGGTTGAAACTTGACTTACCTTTAATTAGATATAGATTAAAGCAGAGTAAAAATTGAGAGGTTATAGGGAAATGTAGGTCCTTCTCAGGCCTTTCTCACCTCTGGCATTGCCAGTCATATCCCCTTCATTGAAGGGAGAGGAACAAGTTTGAATAAGTCAGTGTGTAGAGCAGATAACCAAGCTGAATTGATTTGTGGGTGGAATTACCATGCAATAAAACTGCCCACATCACTGTGCAGTGTCTCTCTCCTCAGCTTCTTGGTTTCATGCAGATGAGTGGGTCAACTGAGTTGAAGGGTCTAATTTTTCTGCTCTTTTTCCTTCTTCATCCTTCTCCTCCTTACCCCTTATCAGCATGCAGGAGTCTGCTCTTCTCAAGACTTTTGATTCATGGAATTAGGTACCTATCCTTGGAGCATTTAGACCATGTGCTCCAGAGATTTGAACTTAAGAGTCAGGAAGTTGAACCGCATTGAATATAGAGATACCTTGATTCACATTATACTATTGGTTGTGTGAATAAGAAATAGTGTATTTATACAACAAGAATGAGGCAAATGATTTTTCCTCACTTTATATTATCTGCCAGGGAGATGTAAGTTTTTTTTTTTTTTTTTTTGGTACTGAGGACTGAACTCAGGGGTACTCATCCACTGAGCCACATCCCCAGCCCTATTTTGTGTTTTATGTAGAGACAGGGTCTCACTGAGTTGCTTAGCGCCTCGCCATTGCTGAGGCTGGCTTTGAACTCACGATTCTCCTGCCTCAGCCTCTCTAAGTGCTGGGATTACAGGAGTGCGCCACCGCGCCCAGCTTGAGATGTAAGTTAAAATGTGGCTATATCTTAATGTATGTGAAGAATTCTTTGCTTTCATAACAACATTCATAAGCCTGAATTCAAGCAATCCCTGGGCTGCATTTTCATTCGGAGACTTGACTGGGAGGAACCACATCCATGCTCATTCAAGTTATTGGTGGAATTCATTTGCACTATGTAGCTGCAGCTCCGGAGCCCTGGTGTTTTTGCTAGAGGCTGCCGTCAGTATCTGGAGGTTTTCTGCTGTTCTGTGCCACATGGTCCTCTCCAAAGATAGTTCATAATATCGCTCTTGCTATTTACTTCTTCCAAGCCAGCATGGCAGTCTCCTATCAGTCTTCTAAAAAAGAATTTAATGTGACATAACATAATTGTGGGCATGACATGCCGTTATATTTGCTGTTTAATAAAACCTAACTAAGGGATGAGCATCCTATCATCTTCCATATTCAAGGGGATGTGGGCTCTTCACAGGTTCTTTCACAATTAGGGGAAGGGATTATGCAGAATAAAAAAACTACAGGGTGTAGATCATAGGGGTCATCTTAGAATTCCGATTTCCATAGATAATATTTACCTGATTATATTCCATTGGTGATTCCTTCCACAGGTTATGAGTAAGTTCGTATTTATTAAGAATCTTAGCCGGGCGCGGTGGCTCACGCTTGTAATCCCAGCACTTAGGGAGGCTGAGACAGGAGAATCACGAGTTCAAAGCCAGCCTCAGCAATGGCGAGGCACTAAACAACTCAGTGAGACCTTGTCTCTACATAAAACACAAAAAATAGGGCTGAGGATGTGGCTCAGTGGTCGAGTGCCCCTGAGTTCAATCCCCGGTACCAAAAAAAAAAAAAAAAAGAATCTTTTCTGAGCAACAGAATGCAATGGCAGGAGACCAATTCCAAGCATTTGAAGAAAATGAGCAAAAAAATGGGTTTGTTTACTCATAGAACTGAACATTTCAAGAGATCAGTTGGGGCTTTAGGCAACAATACAATTAGGATTGAGAAGGATTCTGCTCCAGTAATTAAGAGAGCACACTGAGAATGGGAAGTTATGGAAATTGAGCAGAACTTGGTAAAAGAAATGGCAGAGGAAGTAGCCATAACAAGGATGTACTGGAGTGGGGATCAAGGGCAATCCACTTTACTTCTGTGACTGACATTAAATCCAAAAAGGACTGTGCCATGCACAAAATGTGAAGGAAATCAGGAATGAGGAAGAAATCAGGTTTCTGTCCTGCTACACCATCATGGTGACCCATACTAACACACTGTCTATCATACCATTCTGCATTGACAAATGTTTTTTCTCCCACAATAAGTATGTCTTATCCTTGACTACCATGCACCTGAGAAGCTTCCATTTATTTTTTCATGATTCAGTGCAACAACCATATGAAGTCTTCTGTTACTGGTTCCTGGGATAAAGGCGGAACAGGAGCCTACACTCCATGGCCTATAAATGGGCAGGCATTCTTAATGAGCCCAGCCAACCCCAACCACACCCCCTTCTTCTTTAACACCTCTAGCCAGTCATAACCACATGACATAGTTCTTGTCAATGAGACATGAACTGAATATTTTGTTTCCTTATTCAGGAATCTTCTATTTACCCACCCCATTCTCTCTCTGGCATCAAACACGGAAATAATGGCTGGAGCTGCACTAGCAATCTTGTAGCCATAATCAAAATGACAAAGAACTCACAAAGACCTGCTCTCTGACACTTTTAATCTGATGAACCAATCTAGCAGTAGACTTTTACTATACCCTTCATGTGTAAAACAAAACAATAACTAACATAGAATAACCCTTGGCAGTTGGGCATTATTACCTAAAGCCTAATAGGACTCTACATGAAATGTAGTCTTATGTATTTCTAGATGATAGCACTGACTGTAGAATGCACAGTTATCTACTGAAGTTTCTATTTAAAGCAGGCACCATGAATAAACTCCCTCATATTACAATGCTTTATTTGTAATATGAGGGAGTTTATCAGAAGAATGCCTAGCACATAAAAATATCCAGAAAAACATTTGCTAAATTAACTAATAAATAAATTGAAGAATTTTGTCTCCCAAATTGTAGCAGCTTATCTGGAAAAAAATGAGGTATCCTTGCTAATCACGATGAAAGATTCCTAGTGGTTTGATTTATCTAGGTTCTCCATTGCTGGCTTATCTTATTCAGCATGTTACAACAGCTTAGAAATATATAGAAGACAGATTAAATAAAATCTACGAGTGTTGTGAAAACTGTAGCGGCAGTTAAGCTGTTGGATGATAAAAGCAATATTCAAGATGGAACTCTAAAGAAAATTGGGAGAATCTTTTATCCTAAATGCGATGAAAATCAATGGGAGTAAATAAAGTTAGCACTTAGATCCAAAAATTTAAAAGTCTACAATTTTGGATTCAGATTAGATTAGAAGTGAGAATTAAGAAACTCAAACCTATTGGCTGAGCACCAGACACACATGGGTTAACACCAGATGAGCCAGCATTTGACAGAATGAAGAATATTTAACTTGGGGAAGATGATTCTTGTAGATGTGGAAAGGATAAGGAGAGAGGATATTTATAATATATGACATATTTGAAGCACTTCCTTACAGAAGATAAGCTAAATTTATTTCATGTAGTTTCAAAGGGACTAAGGAGAAAAATTTGGAGCAATGTGTGGAAGCTTCAGGTTAAGAAATTGGAGCTCACTATGAGGAAGATTTGAGCAGTACAAAATGTTCAAAGCAGATTTCCCTGACTTGTGAGGCCCAAAGCTGTGCTGACTGGCAGTGAATTGTCATACAACTAGCTGTTAAGGATAATGATAGAGTTTCCAGCTTTGGTTAGGAGCTTGACTAGCTTGCCTGCTAAGATGCTCCAATTTGATTGATGTAGGTTAAACCAACTTGATAGATTCTCTTCTTAAGTTCCACAGGATGGTGTTTCTGAGTATCTTATGAAATAAAGTGACAAGATGGTGGTGGTTATAGAATGAGGACTTTCAATTATTTGTTTAGCATGGTTTTTATAACAAGGTGGCTCGCTGTGCTGCTCATTACTTATCCCAGGATTAAAGTGTGTCTGATGCCGTCTATTCCTTCGAGTCTCTATGATTCTTGCCTGTCTTCAGTATTGTGTATGCTGCTACTTATACAAAAATTGAGCATGCTCAGACTCTGAGAACCATTTGTCACACCTGCATGAGTGGCTTTAGCATATTTTTAATCTGACTAGTGCAATTTTGGATTTTTTTGAATTTTAACACTTTTGAAGGTGTAATCAGGAACAAATGGGAGTTCACTACACACTTCCCAAACTCTATGGCATTTTATTCTTTCCTAACTGCATTGACTTGCAATTGCTGGAAGTTGTTTTGACTTTCAGGGATAAATCTGAACTATGCAGAATGGGGATGAGTTATTGATCTGATGCTTCATACATTAATATTCTTTCCTACACTTAAGCCATATTAGCTACATTTCAAATGCTCAGTAGCTGCATGTGGCTAATACCTACTCTATTTCACAATGCTGGACTAAACATTCAAGGGAGTCCCACATGAATAAATGACACATATATTTTCAGGGATTTGCTATGTGAACAATTCCTCTTTCTAACTCCATCTCCTCTCTCTTTTCAGTCAGTCCCCCTCTCTCTCTTCTAGAGCTTTTCAGTGTCTTAGGGTCTTATCTCCTTCCCTTTACAAAATAATTTACAAAATAATTTTCAAACCATTAAGCTCCAAGTTTTCTCCTGGATCTTTTGAATTCTAGAACAGTAATTTAATATGATTCATTCACTGCTGTATCTCTAAAGCTTCGAAATAGTTCTCAACACATAGATAACAATAAGATTCTTTAGGTAAATGAGTAGATGGATGAATGAATGGACACTCCTAATAAGCCCTTTAACTCTGACAGATTTCTGCACCTATTAGAGAGAAGAGTGACCCCTGAGTAAAGGAGTCAGATGATCCAACTTGGGGAGACTACTTTGTCCCCAGAGGACTATTTTTAAAATAATCGAATGTGAAATGATCCTATTTCTACTGTTAGCTTTGATCTCATAATCAAGAGACATTGGTTGTCTTCTTGATGCAGATTATAACAGAAATCTTTAATTAATTTGAAAATAAAAGGCTTCAGTCTTGCTACTACTACCGAAATCTTGGTGTAGTACTATTATAAAGGCTAAGCTTAGCAAATACATTTTAAATCTCTACATCTTGGAGACCGCAGACCTCTTTTTGCCTTACCAGCTAATCCCAGTGCCTTGAACACATCATGGAACTATTCACCAGAACCAAGCACTGCTCTGGCTAAGAAAAAAGTATCTTGTTAGCAAATTTGACAACAATCCCTGCCTTCCTGGAGCTGACATTTAAGTGGGAAAATGACAAGAAATACAGTAAGCCATAATCACAAAAATATAACAAAAAATGTTAGAAGGTGATAAATGTTATTTAAATAAAGTAGAACAAGACAAAAAAAGATTTTTTTGGGGGGGGGATGTATTGCAACTTTTTTCCTACAGAGCTATTGAGGCATATTTACAAACCAAAAAATCACATACTTGCAATTTATAAAGTGATGTTTCGTATATGTATACATTGCGAAATGATTAAGCAATGAATTAAAACATTTTAGTGGATGCTTCTGTTTTATCTCATATAATGTGGAATTACTTTAGAAATAAAAAAGTGTAGCAGTAATATGTGCATATTATTTATATGCATGAAATGCAACTGAGTTTATTTGAAATTTTATTTGTATAATATTGCTTGGCAGTCCCTTGGTTTGGATGAGACTGAATTGAAATAAATTGAAAGGTAATGATAGAAGGCTATGCAACCAACTGGGGAAAATATAATAAGAGAAAATGTTATTATATGCCTTATTCAATAATCTTTAGTTGGGAAAGGAAAGAGAAATCATGCCAACAGGAGTTTAATAAATTGTTATTGCGAATACCAGTCATGATAAACTAATAATAACAATGAACTAAAAAGGGTAAAACTACAAAATGAATTTCTATTTGAGAAAGACATATAACATATAGCATCAAAATTACAGTGATTTGGAAAATGCAATGAAGAAATAGGAGCTATATCAACTTAGAAATCACAGATATAAAAATGAGGCTTTTCAGATTACCCATTAAAAATAAATTATAGGAGCAGGGAACTGTCCAGATGAATTCTCAGATACAAATTAACTTTCAGCCACATCACATTAGCATAGCCATTACATTGAGTATAACAGCTAGAAAAAGCAGCATAGTAGAGGATATTATAGAAATCTTTGACCAGAACATAGAATTTAGTATCCTCTCTGACACAAATGACCCCTGTATTTACATGAAAGAGTTGTACCAAATTTCCAGTAAGATCACTTCTAACTGTAGAATTATATGATTATGACCTGTAAAAAATTATTCTGGACTATTTTAACTAATGGACATGATTACTTGGGTTTATGGATCTGGACTGGTGCTTTTAGAATCATGGAATCCCCTTCATAAACTTGAGATCATGCAGCACGTTTATTAGCATAAATGTACCTTTTAAATCGATCATTTATAGTAATCTGCAGATTCTCTTTTGTTTCTGGTACCATCTATTATGCCATTGTGTTGGCAATGGAACAGTAGAGGATTAAGTGAGCCTAAAGCTCTATGGTTCCACCAGTGTTAAAACTTATTCATAAAATAACTTTTTTCTTTTAATTGAATGGCTAGTAGGGAAATATCAATATTCTTAAGTAATAAGAACATGACAATAAATTAACAGAAGGCAAAAAGAAGTCACTGATACAAGGACGTTAGTGTTACTGTTATTACATTATTTTACATTTAAAACTGAAGCTCTGAAAATTTCCACTTTCAAAATAGTGATGTGAAGACCTCTGAGCGTCTTCAGAGAAATAAGCAAAGTTGGTGAAAACTGTTAAAAACAAAACAAAACAACCAACAAATTAAATTCTCTGAAAAAAGGCCTAAGGGCATATAACAAAGAAAGAAGCATTATTCAATCACATGTACTTAAATTCAAAAAGGTAAGAATTGGTGGCAGATGAGCCACCACCCACTGCCTTTCTCTCCCCACTGCAGCTCAGCTTGACAGACTCTTCGCCAAGAGAATGGCCAAGTAGACTTGGCTGCTCCTCTCCTCAGCTCCAGTCAAAATCGATCTTACTGCATGGTGAGGAAGGCCACCACCATTTCTCATTTCCTCCAACTACAAGTTGAAGAAACTAAATGGCTGGTGGGTATGACTGAGGGGTCCAGGGCCATTGCCCTCCATCAGAGCCTGATCCAGGGGATGGTGACTCTACCTGGTGTAGTGAAAGCTGAGAATACTTGGTTCAAGATTGCCCTAATTCTGGGCAGAGATTCCCTGATGTCCCTGATGAGAGAAGCACTGAGAGGCACAGAGGTTACTGCAAAAACCTAAATAGTGTCTCAGAGAGTTTGTCTAGGAGGAGAGCAAGTGGCAGGAAAAAGAACTCTGAAGCTCTCTCCAAAGGCACTGATTTTATTTTAAACCATGTGGGGAGGTTCAAGTTTAAGGGAGAACCTGAAAATAATAGCTTCTCTTAACTAAGGATAGCACTCTAAACCATAGGCCAACTGGTTTAGCAGAGAGAACCAGAAAAGAGATACCTGAGAAGAGCTTTGCCAGGGTTGGAGAAGTCCTTGAAGATTTGCCTCAAAAATAATTTCTTCAAAGGAGCCCAGATTTAATCAGGTCAGACTGCTAAGCAATTTGTATCCTGCTAATTCAGGAAGCTTTCATGGGTAGTTCCTAATGCCAAATGAAAGAGCTTGCCGGAGAGACCATGGAGAGAGTTCAAGTCCCACTAAATTTACAATTATTCTGGGATGATACAATAAGAAAGTGGCCATCGGCAGGCCAACAAGTTCTCAGAAGAAACCAAACCTGCTAACTCCTTGGATTCCAGAACTCCAGAATTATGAGAAAATAAATTCCAGTTGTTGACATTGTATAGTTGATGGTAATTTATTATGGAGTCCTTGAAAACTAATACAAATAATTTAAAAATAACTTTTATATAACTGTGTTTGATTTTCATGAGGAGTCAAAGAAATCAATAAGACCAAAAACAGAAATACAAATTGTGTAACTGTAACAGACAGATACAAGACACAAAGAGATAGAATTACTGGAAAAAGAAAAGTAGTTATTGAAATTTGAAAAGATGTACTTGATGAAGTTTCTAGACCCTGTACCATCACAGAATTAGTGAACCTAATACTTGTTTTGAATATAGAAGAGCAAAACAAACAGAAAAACACTCACATATATAAGTTCACTAAGGTTAAGTTGAAAAACATCATTGTTTAAGTCAGAGGCCCGAAACCTATAGCTCACAGGTGAAATCTAGCCCACAGCTGGGTTTAAAAACAGTTTTTAAAATATAAAATTTCGATGAAACACAGTCATGTCTATTCATTTATACATCATCTATGGGTGCTTTTTTCTACAGTGACAGAATTGCCTGCAAAACCTAAAATATTTCTATTTAGCCTTTTATGGGAAATTTTTGGTAGGAAAACCAGGAAGCTATTATCTAATGGGTATAAGAATTTCTTCCTGAAGTGATAAAAACGTTTTGGAAATGAATGGTTGTGATGATTGCAAAACATTGTGAATGTAATTAATGGCACTTGTTCATCAGAATGAATAAATTGGTTAGATGCAGTGGCGCAGGCCTGTAATCCCAGTGGCTAGGGAGGTTGAGGCAGGAAGATCATGAGTTCAGAGCCAGCCTCAGCAACAGTGAGGTGCTAAGCAACTCAGTGGGACCCTGTCTCTACATAAAACACAAAATAAGTCTGGGGATGTAGTGGTTGAGCGCCCCTGAGTTCAATCCCCAGTGCAAAAAAAAGAGACTTAAATGGCAAATTTTAGTTTATGTATATTTTATCTCAAAAAAACAAACAAACAAAAACCCTAAAAAACAAAACAAAAACCACTGTTTAAAACTTACTCCTTCATGGAGGGTAGAGTTGTTGAACAAATTTTGGCATTATTGAAAGAAATATTTACGTAAGAATATCTATTATATTTTACAGGGAAGCCAGGCACGGTGGAGTGTTGCTATCATTCCAGCAACTAGGGAGGCTGAGGCAGAAGGATGACAAGATCAAGGTCAGTCTCTGCAATTTAGTGAAACCCTGTTCCAAAATACAAAAATAAAATAAAAATGGCTGGGAAAGTGGGTCAGGATAGAGCACTGCTAGGTTGAATCCCTACTACTGAGAAAACAAAAATTTATAGGTAATTACAAGAACAGAAACATATTTTCTAATTTCAAAACAAGCAGAAAAGAGAGGAACAGAAAGCCATGTAAGGGATCTCTGGAGATTACCAAAGACTGATATCAAGAAAAGGAAACATAGAAAGTGGGAAAGGGGCTCTGGTACAACTACTCTCAGCTCCACTTCTGGGCTTCTGGGCTACTTTGTATCACAGATGATTGGACTCTGAAAACAATTAGCCAAGACGTGTCTTTGCCTCCTGGCTTCCATTAGACTCCTGATGGGAGGTACTGGTAGGTGACAGGAAGGTGAGAGAAGGAAAAAGCCAAAGCCCCCTTCAGCAGCAGGTGAGAGCTAGCACCTGGGCTCCTGCTCCGGTAGAGGCACAAGTTTGTGGGTCTCAGCAAGGCAGACACTGCAGCAGGTGCTTCAGCAGCCTTGGCAGACAGTGCTGTGCTCTCTCTGTCCTAGCTGTTTTTGACATTTGCAGGCAACTTGGTCCCCAGGGTTGCTGCACTATCAACAGGAAAGTGGTCCATGGATTTCTGTGAGGCAGCTTTGGCAGTGGTTCCAAATACTAATAGCTGCAGTGGCCTGTAGCAGCTCCAGGGGCGGGGACCAGGTACTGCAGGTACCAGTAGCTCCCTTCAGCTCCCAGTCTAGAGAGGGTGGCTTCCTGTAGATATCAGTCATTGAGAAACTTCACCTCGTCCCTGGTGGCTACTCCAGCCCTTCTGACCCTTTTGTAATGTATTCCTAGTATGAAATTGCTTCCTAATGAAATGCCCAATTGAAGTTTCTATTTTTCTGACTGCACAAAGAGGGATACAGACAGGAAGTGTTATATTGTGGATGGGAAACTAATTTTTTCCTTCATCTTTCTTTGCACATTTACTTGAATTGAATTGAATATTATGTATTTTTAATATTACATATATAAAATAAATTCTCATTGATTTAATACAGATCTGCCATGCATAAAAATTACATAATAGATACACCTGAAATCAAATAAGAATATTAAATCAAGAAAAAAATAAATTTTGCATTTTATAGTCTGATATATTAAAATAAAGCAAGTCTGCTTAAAATTTCATTCATGGAGTATAAATAATAACATGACCAATCAACATAGGAATCATATGATAAAGAAATACATCTTCCGTTCTCTTAAAATTCATTTTTGGGTACATGTAGAGCAAAAAGTTATAATTATACTTTTAGACCAGAAACTCTGTTCTAGTATAGTTCACTAGATTCCAAGTTAGACATTTATATTTTTTATGACCTATCACAATGAACCCATTAACACGTATTGTATTTCCTGATTATATTTGAAGTACTATGCTTATTTCCTCCTTGAATTGCAAGGTTTCGTGATGTGATCCATTAGGCATACTTATGAATTGTTCATTTAATTACAGAGAGAAATAATACATTTGAAAAATGAAAGCACAATTTTCAGTATAGGAGAAGAGTTTGGCTCCTATATATATATCAGCTCTAGTGAAACACGTGATACACTCAGAGAGAAATATACCAAGTGGTGAAGACTCACGATGTGTAAAAACATGTGCTCTGGTTTTGTGCATTCTAGTGCTCTCAGATATCCAGGAAAGTTCTCCACATCCAGAAATAATAGATTATGGTATCAGAAAGGTTTTTAATCCAGGATTTTCTAAGAATGTCAAAAAAGATTTATTGAGAATGTTGGGAACCCCAATCACAATTAGAACTACATATTTTAGCCCATGCTAAGTTAGGCACTAGTAAACGTGTCTGTACACATAGTATCAGGAGTGGGATTTGTCTTCACTTCCTGTGTGGGATGGCTCTTCTGTTCAGTCACTGCAGGTTGCCTTAGGTGGTATGGCTCAATAGCCAGAGTATGGGCTCCCGTGGAAGCTATCTGGCTTCCGTTCCTGGTCTCATCACTAACTGTGTGGCTTTGGGTGGTTTATGTAATCCTCCTGTTCCTGAGTATCCCCATTTGTTAAAATGTCATGAGTGTAAAATGGACAATTCATGCAAGTACTTAGCCAGATGTCTGTTACCATATCAGATTCCTTCTGAGCAGAATGTGGTCACATTGAGATTGTCATAGTTGGACAACAAAGAGCACAAAATGTCAGTCAGCACTTTGCCCTTTAAAACAGGCTCTTGAAGCCAGCCCATTGCACAGATGATATTGTTAAAATCTAGGTTTTCAATTGCAAAGGACAAACACTTGAAAAACAGTTTTTCAAATTCCAGAATCTCCCTTTTAAACATCAGGAAAAAAAATCTTGGAGGATTGATTATGAAGTTTTTATTAAACCATGAAGCAAAAAGAATGACTTAGGGGCAATTTCCGGGTGAACAGGGATTAGATAAGATCCTCAGCCAGGTGA
This sequence comes from Xerus rutilus, assembly GCA_028644305.1. NCBI lineage: Eukaryota > Metazoa > Chordata > Mammalia > Rodentia > Sciuridae > Xerus > Xerus rutilus. The sequence continues at coordinate 12,634,640 of CM053408.1, read as the reverse complement.
AAACACCAGAGAGGAGAGAGAAGGGTGGATGCAGACCTCAGTGAGGAGCCTACTCTGGTACAGTTGCTAATTTCAGGCAAAACAAGCCCACTATCTGTTCTGTTCAGGAGGTAGAGCTTCATAATGCTCCCCTAATAGGATACCCAGAGGGCTTTCTATGAAGGGTTTGTGTTTTCCAGCAGAAAGAGAGCTTGAGATAGTGTTTTCTTCTATTCCCCAGAGTTCCGAAAGACCTAGTGCAGACCGCGGAAAAAGAAAGATTACTTCATGCCCTAATATAATATGTGGGATTGTAAAGAGGGCTGGTAAATCATAGGAGGCCTGGGGTTGAGATAAGGAGCAATATGTGGACATCAAGACCAGGCTAGAGGCTTGACATCAGCAGGAAGGCAGTCATGGTGTGAAGTGGGGCTGCTTGGTCAGAGGTGAGTACCAGGAACCAAGGTGGCCATAAAAACCTTAAGAAAGTGGGGGGAGTCCATGGGAAACTGAGGAGAGGCTTTTCAATTACACCCCCCCTAGTATATCTGTTGTGATGTTCTGCTAGCAAATTGTTTTTCTCCAAAGCTTCCCCAGGGAGGAGCAGGGTAACTTGAAAGCAGAAAGAGTGCCTGTGTTTCAATGCCAGCGAGTTGGCCAAATGAGTTGTTATCTGAGTTTTATATCTCTATTAGATAAACACATATTCCCCCAAAGATGTTTTCAACCATGTGGGCTTGAGATACCTGGAGAAATCTGTATTGCATTTTAAAAGAAAGCTCAGATGCGGCTTGGGATCATAGCTCAGTGGTAGAGCTTGTGCTTAGCATGAAGGAGGCTTGGGGTTCAATTCCCAGCACCAAAACCAAACCAAACAAAAAACTAAAAGTAAAATAAAAGGAGCCTCAGAGAACAAGTTGAATGCACCAAGGAGACATTCAGAAAGTTATGCTTCTGTACATCTAAATTTTAATGAATAATTTCAAATCTGCTATAAATACAAAAAAGAAGAAGAAGAATTACTAGCATTGTCCAACACATATTTCTCAGGTATTCATCCTAAACCATGAATATGGGAAGGGAAGGGGTCCTCCGCCAGGGCATTTCTCTTCCATCGGCATTGTCTCTGCCCTGCAGTTTGTCTTCTTATTCTCATAGTATCATGGCCCTTGGAGCATAAGAATGAGCTATGACTTCATTCCAAAAACAGACTTTATAAATTCCTAGTCCCCACCTTTGTAAATACTCCATGTTCCCTGCCCACATGCTGTTTCTATTTGCCATTGTATTCTCCTCTCCTTATTCTTTGGCTATGGGGATGATTTCTGTGACTTTCCTAGGTTCTGTGGCTCTCTTTCTAATGTGGGCATCCCTAGTCTCACACCTCCTGCTGCACAATGAGCATTTGAGGTGATGATCAGGAAGGTCATTGTGAATCATCTTTGGCAAGATGAGAAAATTTGTGTTTAGAAGTGACCTGAAAGTGATTCCTCATTGCAGAGCAAAATAGCATTTCCTTTTTTTTCCATTTAATGTTCCCTTGCCAGCAGCAGGTAGAAGATGTCCTCTGAGCATTTTTTTTATTCCATATCATATGGGCAGCAAGAGTTCTGTGTGTCTCCAACTAAAGAGCTAATATGGAAATGATGGTACTTCTTAATGATGATAATTTTATGAAGATTGAGAAAGATATTTTTGTGTTATTTCTCCTTTAAGTCAAATTAAATATTATTCTACAACCAAAAAAAATCTATTACCTGGTATTGTATTCCATTTTCAATAGTTTTGAATGGATTGGAAATGTATGGGCCATAAGTCACTGAAGAAGTTAATTTTCCTTGTTGAGGAAAGATAATCACAAAAGGACCAAGCTTAAGCTTCACACACCAATTTTGATTACCTTTCTACAAGCAGTTAGAATGTTATTTTCTGAGCTGCAGAGCAATTAATGACTAGAACTGCAGGAAGTATTTAATTGAGTATTGATTTAAGGCCAAGCTGTTGTTTGGTTGAAGCATTGCATTATAATTAATGGACCTTAACTGGACTTTAATTTTTCTACACTACGCCTGATTCTCAAGTATTATAACAGCAACCCTCAAAGAATTCATAGAGGGAGTCTTGGGCTTTTCCAATTGACTTTTTAAGGTTTTGAATGAATTCTTGACATAGCCAGCGGACTTCTGGTTTTTGATGGTAAACTTCTAAGTCTGCTGCATTGTGAATACACTTAAGATTAAATTCTCCCATTGACATAGTGGCAAGGAAGTAATAAATTTATTCATATAAGTTGAAAACAGGGTAATATTAGTGGCATGGTTTATTGAGAAGGACTGTGTCTTACACCTCCCTGGATTTCATTAGGGGGAAAAAAAAGGATTCTCGTTTGTTTGGCATGATATAGCTCAATATTAACTTGAATGGTAGAGACTGGGGAAAACTTCCTTTCAAAGGCCCATTCATAATAACATCTAGTGACTGATTAGTCTCCATGGAATGAAAGAAATATATGAGTTTGTAATTTTTAAAATAGCCATCTGGCCACTGTCTGATTTGCAAGATTACTTAAACTCAAGCCTTGCTGTGTGTAAGATGGCTTAAATTTTTATCAGCTTGGAGGATTCAATTAAATATGTCTCCAATGCATAGCATCATTGGAGTCTGCAGGGATATAAAGATGAACAGAACCTAGTTGTAAGAAGCCTCCTCCATGCATGCTCCAGCCGATTTTAAACAAAAAACATTGCTGAAATGACTAAACCACAAGGCAATAAGTAATAATGCTGTAATAAACAATGACTTGCTAATTAAATCTGTTTACAAAACTTGCTAGAATTATCAACCATCTCAGTTTTATTGTCCTACTTACAAGTCTTTACCTTTTCCCCAGCTGCTATTGTAGCTAAATCCTCTTAATTTCATGTCCTATCAATGCTGCCCGACAGTTGCACCAAAAGATTCCATGCAGTGAAAGTTTCAGGCTCTTCCATCTCATCTTGCTATTTTAACATAGGAGAATAGCTGTTTGTTTCTGCTGTGGTGTGGTTTGGGAATTTCTTGTAATCCCAGCAGCAATTTCAAGTCTGGCAACTGGTATACCCTTTCTGAGATGTGGAATAGTCTTTGTGTCAGCTCCCAGGAGAGTGAGCCCATTGGGGAAAAAGCAACAGAGCACTCCCAGGAAGGCTTATACTGGCTGAATTTAAAACACTTCAATGGATTCAAGACTCCAGTACATTTTAACGATTGTGGAGCCTGCAGCATAATTGGTTGAATCTCTTAGGAAGTAGATGTTCAGGATTAACCATGCAGTGTTTAGATATGAGTCACTGGGTGACCTTTAATTTATTCTGCTTCTCCACAAGTGGTGGAAAGAAAAATGAGGAGGTAGATTGCAGATTTATTTCTATTTCAGGTCAACCAAGTCACCTGCTGGCAAAACAATGTACAAATTTAGGATCCTTATAACTATTCATTTTGATCACTGATGAGTACATTTTAGGAAGTAGAGCTATGTGAAAATATATATATATATGCATCCCTGAAAAAGGATATTCCTTACTTCTTGTGAATGTGTTGCATATATTATATTAAGCAAGTCTGAATGGTATTTAATAGTCTCAGAATTGTCAGTTTGCTTAGAGAATTGCATTTTTTCCTGTTTTACATGCTTACATAAATTCACTTGAACTTTATAGAAACGTGAGAACCCAAGCTTAGTTTTGGGTGTGTGTGTTGGTTCGTGTGACCCAGTTTGGTTCTCCTCTAATGTTATAGAAAAATCACTTTGTGAGATACTAATTATCAACACATTGGTTCCCATATGGCTGTGCCTTTTCTTTTTGTGTCAGTATATTTTCACTGTAAACACAAAGAACTACTCAAAATTTAGCTGTTATTGTTGCTGAGGATTGAAACTCTGGACTTCTACCACTCTTACTGAGTTAGGGTTTGAGAAGCAAGTTCTGGAGGTACTATGATGGGCTGAGGAGACACGGCCTCCACTGGGAAAGAGGGTGGGCACTGAAGCCTGAAAGTGCTTGTGGATTATATAGCTGCCACTCAGGATACAACCAGGGCAAATGGAGTAAAAAGCAGGAGTGGGTTCCAAACATGAAGAAATGAATGAGTCAATGAATGACAAAATGAAAAATAGCTAGTGTTATTACTGACCACCATAATTTAAGTTGCATTTTCTGTTACCCACTGATAGCATTTTATTTTTCAAAGCAGATTGGGTAAATGTGATCAAGGAGATACAATAGTGGAGACCCTGGATGTAGACACCCAACTTCCCTCTTCCCTGACTAGGAGTCTGTAGTGATTGAAGCCCTGGGAGACGGAGACCTCATTTCAAAGCTCTACAGACATTTTATTTATTTATCTATTTATCTATCTATCTATCTATCTATCTATCTATCTATTTCCTTTTTTCCTTCCTTCCTTTCTTTCTTTTTGCCAAATAACTGCAGTTAAGCAACTTAAGCCCACTATACCTATAATGCATGCAAAATACATTAGGCAGGGTTGGGTTTTTTTTGACAATTTTGAAGAATTCTCTAATTATCAATAATAATTATTATCATTGTTGTTATTATTTAATTCTCCTGTGCAATCTTGAATGTTTTGTCTATTTTCTTTTGTAGGCCTTAGAATTTACCTTTCTACCAGTGATGTTCTGTGGTTGTATCTCTGATCCCTGGCATTCCCATTCACTGTTCACGTTGCTCTGATAGCCACACTGATCTCACTCACGTTGTGGCTCTTTGGTGTTCTAACCCTGAGGTCACTCTCTCTTCCTTTCTGTGGTCTTGGTCATTCCTTCTCTCTGAAATTTCTAGCTGAAGTAAAGGATGTCCCTATCTCCACTAAACTCTGGGCCTCCTCAGATTCTGAGAAAGAATCTTTATTAGTCTTTACCTTTTTCTTAAAGATGTCCCTGCAAGATACCCTAGGGAATTATCTGGAAAAACCTTAGAAGATTGCATTCACAAATTCCCTCATTCCCCTGGCAGTCACACGGTGCTGCCAGAGATGAACCATTGTCTTCGACTTCAGGTGGGCTCACTGATCACCCAAACTCTTCCTTAAGATGTCACAAATGTCTTCAACCTCTTACTAGACATGAATAATTTTGATGCTGTAAACACCAACTAAGCTTTAAAAGATCTCTTTATAATTTCTCTAATATTGCTGTTTTCTTCTAGGCAGAGATGTGGGCAGGCTAAATTCAAGGGCAGACTAGTAGTTATAACAGAGCTATGCAAATGAAGAAGTCTCAGGGCCGGTAAGTTCAGAATCTAAATTGATAACCACCACTCTACCATGCCACAAACTGGTATAATAATGAAAAGGGAATCAACTTGAAGACATAAGGACATGTTTTACATGATGAGTTTGTTCCATTGAACCCTTTTCCCTCACCCTTGACATTAGAAGTAGTTCAGGAGATCGTTACATTATAAAGAAATTATACTGAATTTCCTTTAAACATATACTTTGTTTTTCCATGGAAGACTTGCTTTTCACTATTTGTAAGTCACCGTAAGAGGCCGAGTGTAAGTCTGGTTACTGACCAAATGGGGAAATATTGCTTTTTTTTTAAAAGAATAAAAATTCAGCGGAGTGCATTAAGAGCACAATTCATTATTGTTATGAGAGATTTCAGGAAAAAATTGCTACCATTCAGCAGAATTGATTTGAGTATCATTATGGAGAAGAGAGTATGTAAGAGACTAAAATTCATAAAGAGGCAGAAATGTTAAAAAAAAAATAAAAGCATGCTCTAAAAATCCAATATTTCTTGTTCTTAAAAAGGATATGAGAATATGAAATAAAGCAATGACTTTGAAAGCAGATGTACAACACTGTGTGTGCCATTCTGTTGGTATAAATCACAAAAATGCTCTACAATGTAAATGTTTAGGATACTTTTATTGAATTACTGCAACAATAATAACATGAGATGAAAGAAATGCATCCATATATATGCTAATTAAAACCCAGGAACACACTGTAACTATTGCACAAACCATAAAATATTCACTTGGTGTTTGTTGAGAATCCGGAGAGGTTCTGTGGTAGCTTTATAGGGGTAATTTGGCTGGAAAAGTGGAGTACGTGAAGCAGATTGTTAAAAGCTCTTTTTCTGTTGCTCGCTGTTTAACAAGGTGCTCCAGTGTGATGAAAGGGAAGGACAACTTGGACTTAAAATGCTCTTTTAAATCACTTTGATGAGTTTGAAGAAGAATATTGACCCCTCTCTCCAAAACAGCATCTTTGCTTTGCAAATCACTTTGATGAGTATTGCCATTGATCAAAGAGATGTAGCTAAATAGTTTGAATGTTGGCTATAAGTTTGGTAGTTCCTTTTTTTTATATCTGCACATTAAATTCAGAATATAAGACTGTCAAGGGACCCATAACTCACTTCTTAAGTGGCCCCCAAAGTACCCTGCCAAATTTCCATTGTTTCTGCTACATCTAGGCATGATGCTGTGTAACTCTACGTGACTGAGAATTGTCAAGTCCATTATCAAATGTTAGGGTTAATTGAAATGATCAAATGAGAAAACATACTGTACATTTCCTCACTCATTTATTCTCCCCTCAGAATGCCAAATTTGTTTTATTTCTCCTTCAGAATGTCATTATTTTTAGACTTTCAGTCACATTTATGTTACATAATAGATCCAGGGACTTTACAGTTTCCAAGTGGCATGCTTAAATTACTTTTGCTCCTGTAACTTTGTAGATAATAAAATTTGATCCTTAATGTCTTCAGTTTCCAGACTGATCACACAGTCTGCCTCTCTTACCACTGAGTTGGTGAGGAGATGTGGAAATGGGTAAAAGCATCATGTTCTGAAACAATATTTCATCTCTTTACCTACTGGCAACTTTCTCGTATCCCAAGTCTTGTGGTCAACAACGCAGTTTTAGTCTAGTGCTAAGGACCCTGTGGGCCAAGGGTTTCAACTCAATTTCCTCACTACTGCAAGAATTCTTACCCTAGTAAGATTACTAGAATGGGCGTAAGACTGCACTAAGTTAGCACTCTAGCTAAAAATAATTCTGAGGGGATATTTATGCATAGGTACTTTATGTAAGAATAGAGCAACTTGTGCCTTAATTCTGAATTTGCTATTAGATCCTATCAAGGGTGGAAAAGACATACAGTTCAGCTCTTTTCCTGCAAGAACTCAAGCTGGTAAAGAATATATTTGGAGTCGACAGCATGAGCATTCTTGACTCTCCCCTCAGATAGTATTAAGTTGGCATACAGAGTATTTGAGATGGTGCTCTAAGCCTCTCTTTTGACTCCTTCCTGGTTCCTTTGTAATCACTCCCTCCTGAGGTGTCCAGTTTATCCTGTCCATTCCTCTTGTAATTAGACCAACTTGCCTCACTCTTCCTTGTCTTCCCTGATCCCATCGTCCATCCCATTTTGTTCTGAATGTTCCATCTTTTCAGAGTGGAATTTTAGTGATAACTGGGGTGGTTTTGTAGTGTGTTAATTTGCTGAGGGTAAACTAAATTCCTAAGCTTTTCTTTCTGGTGAGCTCAAGAGAGATTCTTATGGGGGTTTGGAGGCTGGAAGTGAAGCAGCAGCCATTTTGTAGCTCACACAGGGTCCTGGCTGCTGTCTCATCTTATCCTGAAGCAGTTAGTGGGTCCAAGCAACTGCTCCAGGTCCTTCTTCAGCTTCTCTGACTCCTGGGCCAAATGCAAAAGTTTAGCTCCATAAAGAAGGTCCCTGGCAGGACAACCTTTTCACCAAGGCTCCATAGGCAGAGAGAACAGACAAGACTTTGAATTTGTTCTCACTGGATTCAGCTTTTGCTTATGAGATCCAACTTATTCTTTCTCTCTACCACCTTATGTCCATACTTTCTTCCCAACTGTCTGCATTGTGGACTTCAAGTTCCAGAATCAAATGCAAAGTCCAACAGCTTAATCTCCCCATACTTCATAAACTCAAGTTCTTATAGTAAATTGCTCAATGCTTATCCATATCTATATCCATATCTATGCACCTAATAAAATACTGATACAAGTTTGATACCAGAAATGGTTCTAGAAGAACAGAATCTTAATAATGTCTAATCTGAGTTGGTTCTAAGTGACACAGGTCTTGGAAATCAGGATCAGGTCCTTCCTTGTTCCTCATGTTGAAGATTAAACACCCAAGAGACGCCAAGGCAAGCACATAGAATACAAGTTTTATTTAAGAGATAGAGATAAAGATAGAGTAGACTTCTCCTGAGAGAAAGGGATCCAGAGCTAGGTACTCATGGGAGGGTGTGTGTGTCTTGCCCCTTCATAGATCTCAGATTTCCTTTCCTCCTCCCCCTGTCCTCTTCCTGTTCTGCCCAAAAGACAGGAAAAGAGCGGAACAGGGGTACTCATTAGCAACCTCTTGTGTTGGGAAGAACAATCCCCTGGAGGTGTTGGCATCCCATTTCCTTTTCATTGATAATTAGCCTCCATTTTTCTGACCCCATCATTCACTATTTACACTGACTACCTATCCTTTGCCCCTGTATCATAAGTTTTTCTGGCATTAGTTTTTTGATCTGATTAGATGTAAGTACATTAATGACCCTGTTTCCAGTGGTTAATAGGAATAGGTTATGTCATGCAGTGGGGAAATGATCACATAAATTTTCATCTTGAGATACTTATAATAACGTACCTATGGAAGGTAAGGCTCTGGGTAACCAAGTATTTGCCATTATAAAAGCTTGTGCTGAAAACATAGCAACATCCATTGGTTGCTTAAAACTGTGCTGGGGAATTTGGAGAATATACATGACAAGGGTAAGGCTTTAAATTCTCACCTCAAGTCACAAGGGACATGAAAACTTCTGTGGTCTCACTTGTCTTATAGAGATGAGATTTCTTAAAATGCAAACCCCAATTGAAGGTAGCTGAATTAATAGTACAAATGATTTCCTAACCTCACAAGGGTTCTTTTGTTAAAGTTAAGGCATTGAATGAAAGGGAATGGGATTGTAAAAATTGGGGTGGAGCATATGAGCAGACTTTGATGGTGCTAGGGGCCTTGAGCCCCTACGTACACCAGGTCTCTTTGTCAGTTGATTCTTCTCTTTCTCGGAAGAAACTGTAAAGGCCTCCCCTGGGTTGGCTGACTAGCTAGGCACTACTGTTCCTTCTCACAAGGTACCTCCACAAACTTTCCTTTTTTGTAGACCTGTAATCAAACTCAACCCCAGCAGGCCCCAAACGGCACGGCAAGTGTGACTTGTGAGGAGGTATGATAGAGAACAAAGGAATTGCATGATCTCTCCAATTCATAATGAAAGAGCAAACAAATAATACTAGGGAAATTTGGAACCAATTCCAAGGAATTTTAGGGTGTAGCATCAAGGTGGAATGAATATAAAATTGGATCAGGATGAATTTACTGATGTGATCTTAGCAAGCATAAGTTCCAAATTCAGTGTCTTAGCTTGAAGGACTAAGAGTTTCTCTGACTCTTGCTTTGTTGAAACACAGACTCAAAGGCAGCCTATATAAAGCAACCCAGAAATGCCAGAACTTCCATTGCAGATTGAAGAGAAAGGCATCCAAAAGCTTATGATGAATGGAGTGCTAGAATGGCTTCATCACATAAGCCTTGTTTACCAGGAGACATTCTTTCCAGGTGGCTTTGATAAATACATTCTTGAAGCGTTCTGTGATGGCTGTTTTCTACAGGTCAGAAATTATAGTAGGAACTGCTGTCATCAAATCGAGATCCCTAACAGTAATGAGGATGATGAGGTCCCATGGTGGCAAGGGACGAGAGGAGGCACCTAATGGCCAAAGACAAAGTGGACATGTTTTTCCTAATAGCAGAGCAAAAGGCATAATCAGAATAGCATAACTCATAAGACTCTTTGGCATGGGCTAATTAATCTTGGTGTTCCCTGAACAAAAACAGAATCAATTCTTGTTATTCATGGATTTTTAATTTGAGAATTCTTCCACTGATATTTATTTGTAACCCTCAAATCAATACTAGCAGTGCTTTTGAGGTCCCTTGTGGACATACAGGTAGGTGTGTGGAGTGGCAAACAAGTGGAGTTATCTGACGCCCACCTTCCCTGCTGGGGTTGAACAAGGCAGTGTTCTGCTTTCTGGTTTCAGCTTTTATGCTGTTAGTGATGTATTTTCTGCATTTTCATACTTTGTTGGTGATTGGCTTTGTTGTTTAAAATGGCCTTTAATCAATGCCAGCACTCCTTAACACAATAAGGCTGTGATGTGTCTTACAGATAAGCTCTGTTCAGGCATGAGCTATAAATTGACTATCAATTTATCATTAAATAATTGAAATAATTAAAATATATTACATTAATGGCTATTAATAAACATAAATAATATTGATATTTATTAAATATTAAAAAGTAATATTTACTAATTAGGTTGTCCCTAAGACAGAACACACATAAAGCACACAAGTTTATGTGCTGCATGATTGACCAAAGTACTGAGACCAGATGCTTGTAGGGACCAATCTTTTATTTTCCCCTAGAAGCAACGTGTTTGCTAATTCAGTTTGCTAATTCAGTGTTCATAGTAACCTTACAGAACATGACTACTATGAAGAATGAGAATCAACTATAGTTGATATGAAATCTTATTGATCTATATAAGCAGAAATGTTCTAAGTCTAGTGCACTTGCTTAGTGAAAACAATCACATTCTTTTAATCATCTTCCACATTTGAGTTACTTTATAGACTCAGAACCCTTTGAATGAAGGGGAGGTTGGGTATTCTTGAAAAAAATATATCATTACGATTCCAAATATTTGTAATGCTAATCACTGTCCAGCCTTCCTGAATTGGACCTGACTATTGAACAGGGGTGTTTTTTTATACTTAGGAGATTTCTGGACGTTGGCTCTGAAATCACATTAATTCCTAGAAATGCAAAATATCACTGTAGTCTGCTAGTTAAAGAAAGGGCTTTTGAAGGTCAAATGGTCTTAAAAAAATCAAATGAACCTTGGCTCAGGTTCCCACAGATTGGTCCTAGTGGATCATGTGCCAACTACTGGAATGCATAGTTGAAAAAGACATATTTAGGAATTGGTTTTTCTAATATGTGAAGCTGGGTAAGTCACTAGGTCTTCACGACCTGAGTGCAAACCAAGAGAAATACTACATTCCTGAAAGATTCCAGGTACCAGTGGCACCAAGAAGGATTAAAAAGATGTAGGCATTATGACTCCCACCACTTTTCCATCTGATCGGCTCTTTTGATATATATAGAAGATAAGTGAATCTTGAAGAATAAGAGTGAATTACTGTAAAATGAAACAAAGGGAGACTATTATTTCAGATGAGATTTCATTCAAGGAGCAAAGCAACACCTTCTCTGCTACCTGGAATATAGCTACCTACCTGCATAAAGATCACATGCAGACAGCAAGACCAGTGATATTCTTTGTCCTCTTTCAGGGCTATGTCAACTCCCCATTCAGAAGTTATGACTAAAGATATTTTGATCATAGTTCACTTCCAGAAGGTAACATGCTTATTCGTCACTGTTATGGTTTAGATATGAGGTGTCTCCCAAACTCATTTGTGAAATAATGAAAGAATTTTCAAAGATGAAATGATTGGATATTAAAGCTTTAACCTAATCAGTGGATTAATCCACTGATATGGGTCAACTGGGCAGTAACTGAAGGCTAGCTATTTATGGCTAGAGGAGGTAGGTCACTGAGGTAGTGTACTTTTGAGCATCTCTCTCTCTCTCTCTCTCTCTCTCTCTTTCTCTTCCCATCCTGATTGCCATGACCTCATCTGCTTTCATCCTCCACACCTTTCTACCACAGTGTTCTGCCTCACATGGGATCCAGAGCAATGGAGTTGGCTGGTCAATGGACAAAGACTTCTGAATGGTAAGTGCCAAATAAATTTTTCCTCCTCTAAAATTGTTCTTGTCAGATCTTTTGTTCACAGTGGCACAAAAAGCTGACCAAAACAATTACATTGATTATATAATTTTGACTGGGTTCAATGTGCAGGAAGTAGCAACTACTTTGGACATATCGTGAAGACACATGCCAGATGACGAGAAACAACTTGCACAAAAATTAAGATGTTTGCTACTTTGATGATGTCTTCAGTTATCCAGTGGTATGGGTCATGCTGAGATGGGCCTTTGAAGGTGAAGGGCAAGTTACCATACATGACTCATCTAGTCACTAAGAAAAAGGAGCAGTATCTTTGGCATCTTTGTAATTTGAGGCATTTGTATGTGGAAGTCTGACCCATTTAGAATCAATAGCCTAAGTGAGGCCAATAATGCTTTTCAATGTATCCTGCTATCTTGTAATTTGCTCTGCCACTCAGACCACATGACCTAGCAAATCCAGTGATATTCAAAATATCAAGTATAGACAGGGAAGCTATTTAAAGCCTTTTCAGACCCTTAAAGGTGACATATGACATTGCATTTGGGATTCTGGAGCCAAGTCAGGCTACTCTCTGCAAAAGTCCCCTTTTGAGAACAGTTTTTGGCTTGCTACTATTGGATCTTAAGAGAAATTGGATACTTGACCATGGCTTACCAATTTAGCATGTGACTTAAGCTTCACAGCAAGAACTGGGTGTGGTCTGACACACCAGGCCACTGTCAGGTGTGCACACTAGCACTCCAAAACCAAACGAATCCAGGTCCTAATAGCACAAGTAAGTCGCATAAGAAAGTTGTTGCAATGCCTGTGGCCCCCATTCCTGAGGCGTTCTTTTCTTTCGCTCAACCTCTACCTACAGAAGTATAGGGAGATCCCTAGGCTCAGCTGCCTGAGGAAGGATACTGTAGTGACCAGCCCAAAATGGATGGTGCTGGCTCAGCTCTACATCCACACTGTGGGAAGGCCCTGAAGGGGAATGACAAAAGGAAATACTTCCAGTGGGCAGAAATTAGGAGCTACTCCTGGTTGTTTAGTTTGAGAGGAGAGTTGGTTAAAAAGTATTGATTAACAGCACTTCATCAACTGTGAATATTTTGGCTAAATGGTGAGAGTGACTCAAGGCTAAGGAGATTTTGGTGTCTAAGACAGTCCCCACAATTCTGTGAAGTCAAATTTCTGTTAAAATCATTAGATATGTCTGTATCTCTTATGCTGCTGTTTCTTTCATTAAACCTGAATAATATTTTTTTTCTTGTTTATGTCGAAATACTTTGTGAATAGGACTCAAAGCATGCAAAAAAAAAAAAAAAGAAAGAAAGAAAGAAAAAGAAAAAAAGAAAGGCGGACAGACAAACACCTTTCTGGAGTGTGGCTGGAGAACCACATCCTGTAAACTAGCTGTAGAGAGGGCTTGAGGAAACTTGAGTCAGAACATGGTAAAGCCAGACCCTTCAGTATGACTCTCTTCATAGCTGTGCCCCTTGGGGACACTATGAAGTTTTTTCACTGGGACAAAGGCAGAGCATCCGAGGGCTGAGATGGTGTCCCTGGATTAGATCAGTCATAAGAAAAGAAAAGGAAAAAAAAAACACAAATCCAAACTTGGGTTGTTGGGAACATTTCTACAGAAACCTAAGAACCTCTGCTTTACCACTTTTTGCTCTGAGACCTTGAGAAAGTTACCTAACCACTCGGGTCCTTGTAATTTATAAAACTGTCCTAAGGATTTCAAAGTTTGTGCTAGCCATCATCAATATCATTCTCTCACCTCCCTAGGCTTCCAGTTTCCTCCATACTGAGAAGTTTGTGTAAGGCTGAGGAGATTCCCCAGGCAGCCTATCCAAGCTGGCTCCCACTGTGCAGAGAGCTGGGCTTCCCAAGTGTCAGCATCCCTCTCCCTGGTTTCTGTAGACTCCAAAACTTATTCTGGTTTTCTGAATCTTCTGCTGTTGGTGTGTCTTCCAAGCTCTTTGCTGAGAGTCAGAGTAAAGTCATTTTATCTCCCAGCAGCAACAGTCTCTCCCCAATTATCACATTTCTTTTCCATCCCTGAGAGGTTTGGGGGTTTCATCCTCTGGGGGCCTTTAGAGATCCTGCTTTTGTAGGGTTATTGCTCCCTCTGCTGGAGACATTGATAACACTCGCAAGGGCTAAGGCTGGGATCCTGCGGCGTACTTGGCACCCTTCTAAGACTTGTATGCACATGAACTCGTTTTACTCTCTTGTTCCTGGTTTACAGCAGAGAAACTGATGCTGAAAGGCCAGACTTCTCTGTCACACAGCTGAAGAACCAGCCTTGGACTCACGTAGTCTGGCTCCAGAAATTACACATTCCATCACTGTTGTGTAGGAATAGCTACTTTGGGCTCTATTAGGATTGGAGTAAAAATTGTCCCTGTGCTCTAATGAATATATACATTATTATTCCATGTGTGGCTTTCTCAAAGGAACTTTAACTCACACATCCAGATAAAAATAGCCACCACACTGGATTACTGTGAGTAGTCAAGGGACCATTTTAATGTAAACAGTCTAGCATCATGTCTGTCCTAACCCAGTATGACTCACTTTTCCTTCTTCTCCATCCTTCTAGTGCTTTTCCATCTAAAAAGTTTGTGAACAGGACTCCAAAGTATGCGAAGAAGAAGGAGGAGGAGGAGGAGGAGACAGACAAACACCTTTCTGGAGTGTGGATGGAGAACCACAACCTGTAAACTAGTTGTACAGAGGGCTTGAGGAAACTTGAGTCAGAACATTGTAAATCCAGATCCTTCAGTATGATATTCTTCATAGCCATGCCCCTTGGGGACACTATGATGTTCTTTCACTGTGACAAAGGCTGAGATGGTGTTCCATCTGGGAAAATTTCTTACCGCCTTAGAGCATCTTTTTGAAGAACTAAAGATGTTCTAATCCCCTTTTATCACACAACCTTAAACTTCATGATTTGAGTCCCCATCTGTAGTTGGGAAATCTCTGCCTCAGTTTCCTGGCTTTAATGCAGGTAAGACTGGTAGTTCACCTGCTTTGATATTTCAGAGTTAACAAAGCAGGGACAAATCCCTTTGCTCTTCATCCCTGTCTTTCCATGTACGAGATTTAGCAATGTAAACATTCATGTTTGCAAATCTCCTTTCAAATCCAGGTTAGTTCCTATGCAAACGAAGTGACTCAGGGTGCCTGTCATTTAGATTAGTAGCTAAGGCAAAGTCATTTTGATTAGTCAGTGGGATATATCAGTCAGCACACTTGGTATCAGATCAAAATGACTTGCAACATATATTCCTTGTTTTAAGATAGTGAGGGATTGTGTCTTTGTTTCCAGTGCAGACTCTGCCAAAAATGCTTGAATATTTAAATGCACTATGCCTTTGCCCATTTAAACTTTCTGTACAAATTAAAGGGGCTGGACCCAATGATGTCTAAGGTTTGTTTATCTTAAATTCAGTGGCTTTCATAGTCATATCTCATCATTCATATTTACTGGAGAATAACTTTGGCACACTGCAGGGTGCCTGTCATTAAGATTCAGAAATAAGCACCAGGGTTCTTGTTCCTATTTAATTTGAAAACTATCATTAATAATATACAAATTAAATCTATGGTACTTTTGATGACATTTTGCTATGTTTTTATTAAAAGAGAACCATTCTCCTGAATGTCAGGTTATCAATGTTTATTTAACAAAAACAGCTCAGATAAAAAAGAGCTTTTATATAGTTCATTATAGGCAAGTTTAATGGTCAAGGTTAAAAATACAATGGAAAATATTTTATGACCATAGATTTTGCAGATGTACTTTAAAATTGTATCACACTATTTCTTACAAACCATTTCTTATAAAATATCACTATTCATATAGTTCTGGACATTTTTGAATAATACAAGTAAGTTAGTTATAATCCACTTTAGCAAGAATGTTTTAAATTTGTCCCTTCCCCTGTGGGAGGAAAGCAGTCCTATAGGAGGTTCTGGATCCATGGTTCTAATGCAATTCTTAAATAAACCTTAAAGAATTTGAGGATAATTTGATCGAAAAGGATTAAGTGATGTACTAGCAGCAATATGATTTGTCTGGAACCAAAATGTTCACAATGGTTGTTATTTGCCCAAGTGCAATATAAAACACTGATTGCTGCTTCCTGCCTCTCAGGATTAAATACTATAATTTCTGCAATGCTCCTCAGGTACACCCTGCCCTTGCCCACCTAGGTTTTCACTGCTAGCATGTTGCATGGTCATCAGCATGCAGAGGAAGCCTGAGTGTGTCACTGCAAGAGTGCTACACCTGTATTAAGGACAATACAAAACACTTTGACTTTTCAATCCCAATAAGTCATATAGGTAGTATAACACCACTCTACTAACTAATCAATTATTCCATAGCTCAAAAAAGGTAGCCTGAGAGACAGGAAAATTCCAAGAGCAATTAGTTTAAAAGGGTGCACCTTTGCAGCAACAAGATTTGTGTATCATTCCTCTTGCATGGATTCCAATCTGGAATATTTTCTATTTGACTGGTATACTTAAAAAATCAAAGCAAAGTAAAAAAAAAACAAACAAACAAAAAACCCAAGTTTTTGTGTTTCAGTGGAAGCCAGGTAAACTTTACTTAAATTGGATCAGTAAAAACAGCTAGATAAGGACTTCACCTCTTACCATTTGCTACAGGCTGTAAGAACACTGTACCCTTCAAAGGCTATTCATTTCCCTCCCAGGACATGGGACCTAATGTTCTATGGCACATTTATCATGCAACAGCATGATTTATATGCCTACATATTAGAATTCTCTTGCTTCAGAGATGAAACAGCAACTGAATACAAAGTTATATACTTGGAGTGGAAGTAGAGATAGACATAAATAGTAAAATTCTTAATATCAATTATCATATAACTTACAGGTAGAGAGCAAGGTACAGAGTAGAGTTTAAAAATAGAGAAAATAAAATAAAGCCTTTAAATCATTTTGCTTATCTGAATTTCTTATTCTAACTCTAATTCTTGTTATAAATCAGTACTTTCTAATCTCACTGTTGATGCTATGTGAAAGCTAACTGTGCTGCATAGTAATTTTTTTCCTCAGGTACAGAGGAATGAAGAAGGAATAAATAGACTTTCTAGATAATTGCATCGGCCTTCCCCACCATTCCAATACCATGCTAGCATTTCAAGTAATGCCCCTTTTGTCTCACTGAGAAAAATCATTTCATGATTTATTACCCTGGATTAAAGGGTGTACACACTCTGGGAGTTAGAACATGACTGAAGGGCATTGTGGCAGAAAGGATAGCAAAACAGTGGGCATGCTAACATTTTTCTGAATTCCTTAAGTACACTTTTTAGACTACTTTTTTTCTGAGAAATAATCAGAAGGCACAACAGACATGGGCTACCTGATCTACAGTTGAAGGCCCCTTTTTCTCCATATTCTAGAATGATGGTAAGAAAACGGTTCTCTCCTTTTTTGAGTTTCTGTTTCATCACATTATCATCTGTCAAAAGAATCTCATATGTGACTTCTGCCAGTATTGTTAATTGTCATCGAGGTTGACAGCCTGGGGTTTCACGGCAATTGTTCCAATGAACAGAAAATGCCATAAAAAGGAATCTGTAATTTTCTTTGGGGTATTGCTTAATGAATGTATAAAATCAAAGTTTATTCTAGTTTTATCTTCTCTGAATACCTGAAATCAGAGAGGGGCTTCAGTCAGTTCTGGAGAGATGAAATTTGATTTATTGTTTCTTAGTATGGCTTCTTTCCAGGTAAGTAAGTTAGCTATTTCATTTACTTGTTCTTCAATTGATGGCCTTTTTCATTAAATAAGAGGAAGATGACAAGATTTCTCCTTAATGTGAACTTTAAATTACAAGGAGCACAAAACTTATTAATTTTTAATGTTTCACGTGGAGACTTGAATCTTTCAGTATATACTCCAATAAATGGGATATTTAAATATTTAAAGGTTCCAGTAGAAGGTTCCATCCAGCTCTACTCTACTAATAGCAAGGTCTAGCAACACTTTCCAATTAAGAATTTCATAAGATTTTGTAAAGAGAAAGAGAAAACCTGCTTAGCTAACCAATTATTCGCTTAATTAAGTCAAATTATTTATTATAGAAGTCATAGCTATTGTGTTCTTCTCACATCCATTTTTACCAATGATTTATAAACTTCATTAAAACATAATTTCAAAATAAAAAAGAACCATGACATCTCATTGCCAACATCACCAACAAAATTATGTGGATAACAAACCTATGTTTTCTTAGACTTTAATCTACTCTTGAACTATAATTTTCTGAACAGTTAAAACTAGATTCTTATACAAGTTGAGTGAACATATGTTAAGGATTTATTTAGCTCATTAATGAGGGAACTAATAGGAAGATAAAACTGACTAAACATTTATAGATAAGACAGAAGTCTTTATAGTCACTAAATGACGGAAAATTGGTATCAGGTTGTTAAATTAAGTAACAACTCTTTAGGATTTGTGGGTGTGGTCTTCTTCTGATAGAAGTCAATGAGATTTGCAGAAGTTCACAAATTTTGGGGGGAAATTTAGATCAGTAGAAATATTACCAGTTGGCATTGTGAGAGAGGGTAGTACAACATAAAAGAAGGTGATTAGACCCCCAGGAAACAGGCTTAGGAAGCTCTTCAACTGCAAATGGGTGCTCCCTTAGAAAAGAAAGGGCAGATACACATGTAAAGTCATGAACTTGGTGGAAATTTGTTACACAGCAACAGATACCTAAGACACAAAGAAAGGTGTTGTATTTGAAACACATGCTTTACATAGAATTTGGAAATGGAGATGAGAAGTACACAGACATCGATAACACCAAGTCAAAGTCAAGTAAGCTAAGTCACAAGAAAGAAATCACAGAGCGTCTTACATCAAACTCACTGAAAGAGCAAAGAGCCTGCCTGGCCGTAGGAACAGGCAAGTGAGATGTTGTGCAAAAAGGAATACACGAGAACACAGGAGCTGGACTGGAAACCTGACTCTGCCAATCATGGATTATGTAATTATGGGCTGGCCAACTTCTTTTCTTTGTTGCTCTATGAATGAAAATCTCTCATTGTGAAAATTAATAGGGTGAAGACATATCCTCGTTGACCCAGGATAGTCTAGTTTCATGTCAATTGCCTCAGCATATATATTAACAGCATCCTATTTCACTCTTCATAAAGTTTTGTTTTACATGATAAATTATATGGTTACCCAAGGATTAAGTGAAATAAAGCATATGCAATTTTAAAAAGTTGTGTTGAAAACCCAAATTTTATCCTTTGCATCAAACATTATTAATATTAGTGGATTTTATTACAATTAACCCTTTGTACTCCACAGCTATATAGGGAGATAACGTGTGTGTGTGTGTGTGTGTGTGTGTGTGTATAAATGTATATATGAGCATATTCACATTGTATTCCCTAAAACATTAAAAGGATGGAAACCATGTTTGTACAACAGTTTGGAAAGATAAACCTGGTGGTGGTGACTCATGGTTTAGAGTCCGGAGAAACATATTAGAGCAAATACTGTATTTGATTAATCCATCTCATGTGCAAAACTTATCTATTTCTATTTAATGGAGTATAATTTATGAAACGAGGTGCATCATAATGAGTTATATCTATGATGATGTCTTATCCCTGACAATTTTTTTAGAAAAGCAAAATCAATAAAACATAAAACTAAACTTTGGAAAGAATCAACTGGAAGGGAGCTGTGAGAATAGCAACTCAATAATAACTGGCCTCAACTCTTCATATCTAGATGCAGAGAGAGTCTCTGCTATTATTCGTACAATGACTAAGAATGCAGAGACATGAATACCTTAGTTGGGGTTTGGAAAATATATTTAACCTGAAGCTACTTCCTACAAAACAGGTTCTTAAAAATCCATTAGTGTCAGACTCACCCTTCAGTGCCAGGGAGGAGTGGTGTCTAGGGGTCTTCATACAGCTGGCCTCACCACAAGCATCACTCCAGGCTGGCTCACTAGAAGGCTGAGTCTTAAGAATTCAAGGGAACTTTAACCAGAGTTTTTAATAAAACATTTAACTTAAAGAAAAATTCATTGTATGAGGCACTTTTTCAGGACATAGAACCCATAACACCCTGGCAAGGACTTGAGGACGGGGCAATCTTGCTGCCAGGCTAGCACTCAGAAACTTAGAGAAGGTGAAAACTGCAAGTGAAAGATGTGAAAATGTCTGCACTGCCCCGGAAGATGGTGAAGAAAGTAATGAAAGAGCTTAGATGTGGACATGCTGAAATGCATGTAGGAGGTGAGCCAGAAACTCACCCGACGATTATGTCTCACGGGGGCCCAGGAGATGAAACAGTCATTGAGGCCATCAGGAAAGCTTCAGTGAGGGGACACAGCACCCCAGACAAGTCCAGTGGTGGCTGTCCTCTGCAGACCAGGGCTCTCTACATCACATGGGAGTGTTACTTCCCTTGGACTAATCTTCTGACCAGTACAGGTGCCTAATTGATGCGGTAAAGGCAATTCTTATTCTCTGAAACTCAAAGTTTTAGCTTAAGCCTGAGTTGTATGAAATTTCCCATAATAGTAGGATGCATGTGCTGCTTAAAAAACAACAAACAAACAAACAAACAGTTGCGTTTCTTTTTGTGTTTATGTATTACTTGACTTGAAGGAAACTGTATTCTCCATAACATACTGTAATGTCCTGGGTGGTCAGGAAGCTTTCACAGAATGATCCTACCCTTAGGCCCTCAATTTAGGAAGGATTTTCTTCTGTTGCTAGATATGTCATTCTGGCTATAGAAAAGTTTCTGAAATTCAATTTCATATATTTAATATAATAATAGTAAGTACGGACATTTATCGGGTGCATGAAATATGCAAAGCACCTTGCTTTGCTTGGAATTATATATTCTATCCTCATAACAATCCCATGGAGACTCTACTATCATCAGCCACAGTTGACTGACAGACTGAGGCAAAGCAAGGTTGGTGACGAGTAACCCGACCATATTTGCAGAGGACAGGTCATACCAGAATGTCTGACCCAGGATCTGCAATCTTAGCCATATAATCATTTGCATCTGTAAATCAATTCATATTTCTAAAAACTGTTCATGGAGTTTTTACTCTGTAATAGGCCCTAGGGGTACAGGAGAGAATTAAACAGAAAAGATCTCTGGTCTTTTCAAGCAAAGATTGTAGTAGACAAATGAAAATAATGAGGGGACTGTTAAGTTCAAATGAATAATCCAGTGTGCCTGCAACATAGAGAGGCTAAGGAAAAACAACAACAACAAAACCAGACAAATGCAATCCATCTTCCTTGAAATGTCAGGGAGAGAATTAATATTTGTCAAGGAACTGAAAGACTCAAATTCAGAGTAAACAGAATCCCTGAACCAGCCACTTAGTGGTTAGAAGGGACCAAGCTTTGCTCCTTTGTAAATAGTATTGAGTCATTTGCAGGCAAATAACTGGATATTTAATAGTAACTTGCCCACATTTGCTGATTAGTACCTCTTCAGTTTCTGAAATTATTACAGCTGTCATGTCTATATATTCTTTATTTGTTTCCTTGTTCTGAGGGATCTTTACAAACATTAATCATCTATACCATGTATATCATGTGTGGTGTTACTGGGAATATGATGAAAGTATAAAATAATTTTTTATCTTCAATGGACTTATAATCCAAACTCGAGTGGGAGGAGGAGAGATGTGTGACAGAATGTTTCACAGGGCAGATTTATGGCAGTATCTATAATTTTAGGGAAAAGTTCAGAGGAAGAGAATTGGTGTCAACTGGTACTGACTTATCAGATTTTACTATATTACTATAAAAACCAGCTTTGATACTCACTGATTATTTATTCCTGTGAGCAGAGAAGAAGTTGTCATCAAGAAGTTCCCCTTGAAAGGCCATATATCCTACAGAGAAGTATAATTTTCTTCATCTATGGCTGTTTCTTATATGTCTACCATAGAAATGATACATTAATCACAAGTAAAACTACACACAAAACAAGAAACACCAAGTAAAGAAATAAGTTTTGTTGTTAAGCTGTGTATATATCCCTGTAGATTTATGATAAATGATTGATGTAGCTACATTGAGGGACTATAATTAGTTACTGGGCTTATACTGCTGATGAAACCAATACATATGAATCCTGGTTTAACAGTACTTTCCTTAACAGAATTTATCCACCTTGTGTTAAAGAATTTGATGATCCTATCCTTCTACTCCTTGGCAAAAGACTATAACTTTCTAGGCACAACACATAATGAAAGATCTTTAGTCCTTCTTTGTCTAAAAGACACTGAAGGTATCTTTGAGGAAAACAAACATAATTTGTTATAATATGTATTCGGATATTAGCTCTCTGCTGACAGATTGGTATTTTAGAAAAAGGAGAATGATTCTCATTGTTAAACGGTGATCTGACATTTTCATTCTCTGTTATGAGCACACATTAACCAACTGCTGATAAGCAGGTGTTGCCAGGTGACTATGTTTAGAAACAACCTACTAAATTGCTGTAAAGTATAAAATTCTCAAATAACATAGTGGTTATGGCTGTGAAGGAAGACATGATAAATATATAAAAGCTGGCAAAATGGGGAAGGATTGAAACTATAACTTTATTTTTATTTCTGTAGAAAAAGAGATTAAGTAGAATGAAATGGGTTTATTCTGGAAGATTCTATTGTAATGTTAAATTTGAACTTAATATTTCTATTTTTTGATTTATTTTTAGTACAGCAAAATGTTTTGGTTAATATTGTGAGTATTGATACTGTGCTAAAAATTTGACAATCTATTTATTTTTCAGTATAGGGATGTATTATTACTCTTGTGAGAATACCTTTGCTTTTGTGGTGGAAATAAATAAGGAAATAGAGTTTACCAAGGGCAAAATAGACCAATAAGAGAAAAAAAATCTATAGTTTACCAACATAATGTTAGGAAATTTATATGTTTAATCCAGACTTTGATTCTCAAATTCCAAAATGCATATGTTCTATTCTTTGCTTTCACATAGACCTATGCTATGTCATACTATTAGTATAGTGGAGTGTTCAGACACCACACAAATCTTACATTATGCCACCAATTATACTATTCCCTGGAAGTACAAAGTATTTTCTCATTTTCCCCACCACTCCTACCAAATACAATGAACACCTTGATCCTCTTTACTTTAAAATGATTAAAAAGTGTCATTTGGCCAAAATTAATAGCATAGTTCCAGATTCCTGATGTGTCTAAGCACATGAATTAACTCTCATTGTGTCACTGTCCTAATAGTTATGGGTTAAACCTTGCATACTCTTACCTGAACACCCATCTCCACACAGGAAAGACCTATGAGAGTTCCTGAGCCCCAGGGCTCATTTAAAAAGGGACAGGTCTCTTTCCAGGAAGAATCATCTAAATTTCAGTGAATTAAAATCTCCCTGGACTTCTCATTCTCTTCACTCCTCTTCAGGAAAATTTGTTTGAGGAAATTTAATGTTTAATGCCCTGACCAGGTCAAGCCGTATCAGACCTGCTAAGGTATCAATTTGGACAAATTGATAATTCATGCTACTTGTTTTCAAATTATGGTCATCTGGAGTGTTAGTCCTCTTTTCTTTGCTGTAACCAAAATACCCAAGAAGAGCCACATAAAGGAGAAAAAGTTTATTTTGAGCTGACGGTTTCAGTCCATAGCTGGCCAGCTCCATCCCTTTGGGCCTGAGGCGAGGCAGAACAGTATGGTAGAAGGATACAGCAGAGGAAAGCTGCTCAGCTCAGGGCTGCTGTGAGGAAGGGGGACAGGAGGGCTGCAGAGAAG
>CM053408.1:12505913-12610379 GCA_028644305.1 Xerus rutilus | reverse complement strand
ATTTATTTATTTGTGGTGCTGAGGATCGAACCCAGTGCCTCCCACATGCGAGGCAAGCGCTCTACCACTGAGCCACAATCCCAGCCCTACCATGACCTTTTATGGTAATCATTTTCTTTTGTTTTTTCTTTAACCAGGTAATCATGCATAATTTAACACTATCAGGTAGTTTTGTTTGAAAAATAATTCTTTAGAAAATAATTCAACCTATTAAATAGACCTAATTGTAGGCCCCTAGTATAGCCTGTGTAGATAGAGGGAAGGTGGAATTTATCACCTCATCTGAGACTGCAGTCATTAGACATGATTGACCCAAAGAAGCTTGCATGACCACTGCTTCTAGCATTACCCTCATAGACCCACACAGATTACTTTTCCAACCAATAGTTACACATGTGTAACCAATATTTACACATGAAATGATAGCAGTACAATTAAAAACAGGGCATCACCAAAGGCAAAATAATATAGACACAACTCAATGCATCATAGATGAAAAACTGCAGAATACAGCAGTATCCAACTTGGGATGTAAAAAGTTATGTTCTTTAAATAATTTTCATTACCACTCCATATAATAACTATGTTCAATACATTAACAACATACTGAAATAAATTGTTTCTAAGATTTGAATATAAATTTAAAGAGAATCTTAATTACTTTAAGAAGTTTTGGGCCTGTAGTGTGTGTGTGTGTGTTGTGATATATAATTCACACAGCATATAATTCATATACTGAAAGTATATAACTGAACAGATTCTTGCACATTCATAGAGTTGTGTCACCACCACCATTATCTAATTTAATTTTAACACTCTAAACACAAGTCTTACATCATTTAATAATCACTTCCAATTTCCCCTTCTCCCCACTCCAGGCAATCATTAATTTATCTCTATGTATTTGCCTCTTCTGAACATTTTATGTAAATGGAATCATACAATTTGTGGTCTTTTGTCCATGGATTCTTCTAGCGCATTATAATTTTTGAAGTTTATTCATGTAGCAACATGTGTTGGTACAACATTCCTTTTTATTGCTGAATAATATTCAATTGTATAGATATGTTACATTTTGTTTATATACTCACTCATCAGTTGATTTTTACTTGTATTATTTCTCTTTCTTGGTTCTTATGAATAATGCTGCTATGAACATTCAAGTGTAAGTTTTTGTTTTGTTTGTGTGTGTGTGTGTGAACATATCTGTCCATTTCTCTTGGGTGTATACCTAAGAGTATAAATTGCTGGTTGACATTTTGAGGATTGCCAATCTGCTTTCCAATATAGCCCTACCAATTTACAATCCCGTAGCAATAAATGAGGATATGAGGATTTTAGTTTCTCCATAACCTCACCAATACTTGTTAGTATCTGTTTTTTTAAATTTTTTTTTATTTCAGACATCGTAGTGTGTATGAAGTAGCGTTTCATTATGGTTTACATTTGCATTTCTCTTGTGAGTAATGATGCCAAGCATATTTTCACATTTCTGAGCCATTTGCATATCTTCTGTGGCAAAATGTTTCCTCAAGATCTCTTTCCCCATTTTGAAGTTGGGCTGTCTTTTTCCTATTGAATTTTAAGAGTCTATATGCCAAGACCCTATCAACTATATGATTTGCAAAATTTTTCCTATTCTGTGAATTTTTGTAGTAGAGTCTGACTCCACTTGTGCTGTTTGATTCCGTGCAGGTTTGAAGCCCAGTTTTTTCTCCCCACAGCTGCACATACTGATCAAGTCTGGATTCTCCCATCGTTGGTATTGTGACCTTTCACCTAGCCTTGTATCATCATTACCATGAAAATCCCAAACTTGTCTCCTTTGCTGGCTCTCAAGCCATTTTGAACCTTCTTAGGAGCCATCTTGCTCTTTCCAGAAGTATCACTGTGCTGAGGGCATGCATTCTGTAACCCCTCAGTGACCTCAGTTTTGGAATCTGCACCAGTGGGGACAATAGTCTTTCAATAAAATGAACGAGGATGATTGTGTAGCTACGTGCACAAGAGTCAAGTTGGACTCATTCTTCATATCATATACAAACACGAACCAAAATGGGTTGTGTCTTAAATATATTAGATAAAGTCAAAAAATTATTAGAAGAGAACTGGGAGTAATTATTTGTGACTGAATTCAGTGGCTTTTTAAAATATGAAATCAAAGGCACAGAACTAAAAATAAAAGTTGATTTCATAAAAATTATATTATTTGTATTTCAAAGGATGCCATCAAGAAAGTGAAAAGATAATAAGAAATATTTTCAAGTTCCATGTGTGCCAAAGAATTTGTATCTAGATTATATAAAGAAATTTTACTACTCAGTAATTAAAAGACAGCCCAATTAAAAACAGAGGAAGGATTTTGATTAACATAGATTTTTCAGATGCTCTAGTAAGTTCATCCTAGATATACACTCAAAAATTGAAAGTAGAGACTTAAACAGATATTTGCACATCGATGGTCACAGCAGCACTATTCACAGTAGTCATAAATTGAAGACACCCCAATGCCAATCAATAGAGGAAAGGATAAACAAAAAGTGGAATGTTAACAATTTGTGATATTACTCAATTGTAAGAAGCAATGGAATTTTGATACATACTATGACATGGATGAGCCTTGGAAAAGTTGTGTTAAGTGAGACAAACCAGACTTGAAAGGACAAATTTTGCAAGGTTCCATGGAAACAAGGTGCCTTCAATAGGGAAATTTATAGAGGCAGAAAGTTGAATAGAGGTTACTAGGGGCTGAAGGGAGAAGAGAATGGGGAATGATTGTTGAATGGATAGAGCTTCTGTGTGGGATAATGAAGTTCTGGAAATGGATAGTTGTAATGTTTGGACAATACTGTGAATATACTTAATGACACGGAATTGCGACTCTTAAAACAGCTGAGATGGTTACATTTTTTATTTTGCATAGTTTATCACAATAAAAATGTACGTTTAAAAGGCGAGGATTTATTACAAGTGCCAGTATTCAATAACAGTTGAAGAAACACCTTAGTATATGTGAAGAATGCTTTCTGAAAAGCACTTGAAAAAACAAGCATCTTGTGACATAAAACACATGGTAAGATAGGTTTTCAAATTATTTCATGTCTTGTAGCTTCAACTGTATTTAAGTTCTTTTTTAAAATTTCAATTTACTCTTTAGAACCAGGGATTAAACCCAGGGGTGCTTAGCCACTGAGCCACATTCCCAGCCCTTTTTATTCTTTATTTTAGGACAGGGTCTTGCTAAGTTGCTTAGAGCCTCACTTGGTTGCTGAGGCTGGATTTGAACTCTTTTTTTTTGTTTTTTATAAACTTTTTTTTTTAAATATTTATTTTTTAGTTGTAGGTGGACAGAATATCTTTATTTTATCTTTATGTGGTGCTGAGGATCGAACCCAGTGCCTCCCGCGTGCTAGGCGAGCACGCTACC
The DNA here is from genome assembly GCA_028644305.1 of Xerus rutilus. Lineage (NCBI taxonomy): Eukaryota > Metazoa > Chordata > Mammalia > Rodentia > Sciuridae > Xerus > Xerus rutilus. The sequence continues at coordinate 12,606,952 of CM053408.1, read as the reverse complement.
ACTGCGCCATAACCCCAGCCCCTGGATTTGAACTCTTGATCCTCCTGCCTCAGCTTTCTCAGCTGCTGGGATTACTGAAGTGCACCACTGCTCCCAGCTGAAATTCTACTTTTAATTGACAAATAATTGTATGTATTTATGGGGTACAGCGCTTTAAGTTTTTGAAAGCATGAGATGTGGCTCATTCTGTACTTCTAACTCATACATTCATATTCACTTAATATTTCATCTTGTTTCCCCTATGATTTTATTGTGTTTTTGCCCTGTGTATGATTTTATTGTGTTTTTGCCCTGTGTATAAACCCACATTCAGAAAACTCTCTTCCCATAGACTTACCCATATTTTGAGAGGCTTTAGAATAATAGTGCTTGTGTTTTGTTCAGTTATGGTCCACATAACCAGCCAAAAAGTAAGTCTTTTCTCATATTATTTCTTATACTCTTGTGTTTTCACATCCTGGGTGAATATTGTCGTTTCAAGGTGAGAGTGAATGCTTAGTGAAGACACTACCTTATAAGTGGCTTTCTTCATCCCTACAAAGTGACAACACACTTTCAAGCTCCTACTGTGAATTCATTTCCTAGCAATTCTCCAACTCCTGGTTCCATTTATTTTCATGCAGCCTCTTGTAGCGGCTTGAAGAACACTTTTAGTGGCATGAATGAGTTAAATACTTTGAAGTCTGTTTTTAAATGTGACTTTTTCCTGAATTAACTTTATTATTGAATCAAAAGTGTTTAAAATCTATTTAGTAGTTGTATACTTCACAATTAAGACAAATATTTCTGATGGAGTCCATAGTGGCCCTGCAGATTTGGATACAACTTAGTTGTTGTATTTTTTTTTCTTTTTTCTTTTGTCACTCCCTTTCCTTCCTTTAATGTCTTTCTGTTCAATGTCTTAATTTTCACCACTGGGAATGTCTTTCTGTGAAATAGACCTCTTCCCCCCAGGTCATATTATTTCTCTTTGACTCCTATCCATATGAATACACTATTTCGTAAGGAAAAACTTACTTTTTGAAGAAGTGTTTCTGTAGTCTATGTAATGTTTTAAGAAATTCAGTACCATTTCTGCATTATTTTATTCCACAGATGTTCTATGATATTGAATATATACTTTATTTTCCAAGTATATAACAAATAATCACCAATACCTGCCAAATTTAACGTTGAAAATATATCTAACTCCATTAGTGTCGAGATAAACAACAAAAATAAAATTTTTAGTTTAAGTATGTCTTGTGCAATATTTGGGACATAATTTCAAATAAAAAAACTAAGTTCTTTTAATTTAAAATTAATATTTAACTGGGCTTCCTGTATTTACCTGACAAACCTACTGATATCATGCCCCAAATAAGAGTAATTTTCTAGTAACTTTCTGGAAACCTGATTTACAAATTCCAAAATGTTCCTCCTAGTAAAGACCATTCATAAAGACTGTCCAAATGAACAACTACATAGATAACACTAAAAACATTTTAGAAGGTCAGTTTTCTATTGTCAATAGATCATTTATTGGTTTTTCTACATGACTAAACATGTATTTCAAAATTCCTAAAAATATTAGCAGTCATATACCTTTGAAATTAAAAATAAAGAAACAAAGAAACATGACATACCTCCCACCTAGATTGCACTTCTTTCCATAAACAACAGAGAAATACTTTTCCATTTTGAAAAGAATAAACTAAGACCTATAAATAATTTTATAAGATTATACAGTTTTTAGGAGCAAAAAAAACTATTCTTTTTATCACAAAAATTAGGACCTGCATGCACATCAATTTGGACATTGCTTTTTCCCAAATTGTCTTTTTGGAGCTAAAAATAACGCATTTCGTAGTTCATACCATGTACTCTAAACATGTATAGCTTAAAGCACAATTTTATAGCTGAATTTTAAGCCCCTGTGAAATGGGGTTTCTAATGGAAACGTTGACAGACTGCTAGCTGCAGGGACACCAGCAGGCACCGTTATAATAAATGGGTCTGAGGGAGACATGATACAGGCCCACAGGTAATTAATGGCAGGAGTAAAATAAAATATAGGTCCAGCATCCCACTGAGAGCATGACGCAATGGAAGAAACTTGTAATAAAACACAAAGAATGTCTATTTAGCAGAGAACTGTGAGGAAAGACTTGTAAAATAAATCATGAGCAGGGACTGTAACTTTAAGCGGTCATTACATATTCCCTTATAATTAGGATTTTTACAAAAACACTATAAAAATAATTTTTGGCTAAGCAAAATTGCTCTGTGTAATGCGTTGAGAAAGCAATGAAATATAAACTCAGCTACTCAAGCAAGCTAATGATATCCAGGGGTTTTCGGTTGGAATGTCTAGCTGTAAGCGATCCCAGAATATGACTCTGTATTGCAGAACAATTTAGTATAAAATATCTTCTTAGAACGAAATGATATGGCTGCTTTATCTCTTCTTCAAATATCTTGATTCAGTCTTCTAGTTATCCTTTTATTTTCTTTACCTCTGCAGATTAAGAAGGCCTTCACAACTTTTGGGCAGAATTTTTTCTTGATCTTTGAAGTCTATGGCAACTGTTGGTTCATTTTTCTTTATTAAACGATGATTGACATTACCTTAAGCAACTGAAATCCACTTTAACTTCATCTTGACATAGGATTTCAGCTCAGGAAAGTCAGTGTTTGTAAGTGCATGACTATTCATTTATACAACTAAAATATGTGTGAGTAGACAGTCCATGCAGATTAAGACACTAATGTGTAGTTGGGAAGATGTGAGGCAGTTGGCAGGTGGGAAAGGGGAACAAAAAGAAATTTGAAAGAAGAAGACAGAGAAAAATATGTATAAAAAAAGATGAGAAAAGAAAAGGGCTATGACAGGTTATTGGTTTAAAAATTTTAGGAGACTTCCATCAAACCTCTGTCTTGCTTTCTGGCCTCAAGGTGGCGATAAATTAGTCCTATATATTGGATGGGAAGATGGAGTCCCAAAAATTTGAATGATTTGTCCAGATCTCATAGCTAAGACCCTGGAGGAGTAATGACAAATATCAAGCACTTCTTCCTGCTGAAGTTTTTCTATTTTAATATACTGCTTTTGTAATTTCAGAAAAGAGTAAAACATTTGCTTGAGTTAAAGATACTCTCAAGTGCTTTATAAGTGTAGATTTGGGCTGAATAATTCAGATAAACTAGCTTCTATGACAGTAATACCTACATAGATACTGAGTCATGGTTTTCTGAACAGTATCATCAATAAAATCAACCATAATTATTTTTTCATTGATTACTTACTAGGAAAAAAAACTTAACCCAACAAAATAACTTATGTCCTTTTTTTCTTAGCAAAATTTGCACAAATATCCAAATTCTATTCATTTTTTAAATTAGTACTTCTTCTGTTTTTCTCCTCTTGTGGTTTGACCTATGCAAGCTGTCTCTTTCATAACGTTTTTGGATCACATTCTCTGATAAAGAAAGAAAATAAAGTAACATGGAAAAAAATCATCAATTTTAAAATTTCCGATTCTGAAAAATAATTTTTGTGAAATTCATGGAATACATGTTATTTATATTTGCTGGTTGAATGACTGATACTCTCTACTGCCAATTTCTAGGTTAGTGGAATTATAATTTTATAGTTGACTGAAATGCTCTCAGCCCACTGTTTATTTGTAAGCACGCTCTGATGTACAGATTTCAGGTATTCAATTCCTATATCTCTAGGTTTGGCTTTCTTCATATCATATTTACTTGAAATCTTCAGTCAACAAATTACTTTGTATGTGCAATAAGTTTAGGCTTCAAAACATAGTTAATAATTTGACTTCAAATTATTTCCATAAATAATGTTCCCTTTTGTGTGTTTATTGATACATACTAAAGCCAAAGAAATCCTTTAATTTATGTTTAGTGTCTGAGAAGAAATTTTGTGTATAAAATGACTGTTTGCATTTCCTATGATTGAATTAATGTTAATTTACTAAAGCTACAGATTTAGAACAACTATTAAGTTTAACATGTAAGTTTTGTTTTTAATTGATAGATCTGGCAACTTCGGTACAAATATTACAAATTCCTTTCATTTATTCCTTGATTACTGTTAATTAACATAATTGTTTTGACAGGTTAAAATCTTCTGAAATGTATCACATCAATTATATAATGGATTCAATTTGTAAATACATTTCAAATTATGGTGACAGTTATCTGAATTTCTCAGGATTTTAAATAGCAGAAAACCAGATATATGAGACTAATAAAACCTACCTATTCAATTAAACCCCACTTACAAAATAGAAAGTCTAAGTTTTTAGATATAGTAGTTTACATTATGTAATAAACCAAGCATAGTTTAAAAACCTAAGCTAATTTTCTTATACATTTAAAATTAAGTCAGAAGCCTAATATGATAGGTCTTCAAATATATCAGATACTTTAAAGCATTTAAAGTATTTAAATGACGGATACAAAGAAATAATGACCATGGTTGGAAAACTTATTACTAATCTTAATACAAAAATGTTAATGTGATACTCTGATTTGCTTCATATATTTGTATTTATTTCTGTGCTTTCCATGGATTACAAACCAATTAATACAAATAAAGAAATTGTAATTAAGATCCCAGACTGGCTAAATTTTCTTGGTTGCAAGACTTGGTTCCAAGACACAATTAAAGATTTGGGTTATGGCCTAAGATTCTGACACATGGAATCTGGGCTTGCTGATCAGGGTGACTCTATCAGAGCTGCCTGTTAAAATGGCTATTCTTAGGAAATGGTTTTGTCTACATTGAAAGAATCAAGGGGAAGTAGAACTTAAAAGTCATGCTTTGCAGCTTAGATTCCATTATTATGTTTTTCAATTCACTCCATAAATTGTGTCCTGGGTAACTTCAATGACTTATTTTCTTCCTAATTAGATGTTAAACTCTCAACTTTTTAACCTTATTTAGAAGATGGAGTCCTATACCATATAACTAATTGCAGTTAGTTAACTTTATACTCCAGATCCTGGTAACAGAACTTTTTGTTGTCCAAGTGAAAAATGATTGACTTTTATATTTTATTTTCTTATCTGTTTAATTGATTACCACTTTGTACTTATTGGACTAAATCACTAATCTTATATGAAAAATTACTTTGAACATTATTGACCTAGCCAGTTGGTGACTATAATCTTATTTCCCTTCCCTGACTCCAGGGGAGTTAGGAATTTGGGAAGGGCTTAGATGTTTGCTGTAACTGCAGTTAGTTTCAGACTCCACCAGGCTGAAAGTTAAACACAACTCAGTCACGTGATTGGCAGCGTTTTAGTCAGTTTTTTGCTGCTGTGACTAAAGGACCCAACTGGAACAATTGTAGGGGAGGAAAAGTTTATTTAGGGGCTCATAGTTTCAAAGGTCTTAGTCCAGAGAAGGCTGCTCCATTCCAGTGGGGCTTGGCTCGAGGTGAGTCGTAATATCATGGCCCGAGAGGATGGCGGAGGAAAGCAGTTCACTTCACTGTGATCATGAAGCAGAGAGACAGACTCCAGCTCCTGAGACAAAATCTATACCCCAAAGCCATGCCTCCAATTAACCATTTCCTCCAGCCACACCCCACCTGCCTCTAGTTACCACTCAGTTAATCCCATAAGAGATTAATTTACTGATTGGGTTAAGACTCTCACAATCCAATCATTTCTCCTCTGAACCTTCTTGCATTGTCCCACACATGAGCTTTTGAGGGACATCTCATATGCAAACCATAAGAGCAGGTGATGTTGGTTGTTGGTTGGGACTTTAGCTTGGGTAATCAACCAGAGAGCCTACCCATGGCTTCTCCATATTATGGCTCACAGAATTGTAGAAATTTAATTTCTCATATGTTGGTTCAGAGTGCTAGTGCTAGTGAGTCACTAGGTAGGAAGGAAATTGCATGTCTTTTATAACCTCATTTCACATAATTTTACTTTCTTCTGTGTGCTACTGGTCAAAATATCTGAAATTCAAACATATTAAAGAAGAAAATATAATTATAATTTCTAAATGAGATAAATTGTTGCTAAAGAAATTACCATGTAAAAAATTCCCATATATTGTCCTTGACAAACTGAAGTCACTTGTTAAATTGACTCTAAAATTATGATTTATTCAGTCCTAAAATTACTATAATTATATAAGCTTTTGCATTTTAGTCAATGTTAAAGACAACTTGTATGTGTGTGAACTGTTATATTCATCAAATTTATTACATAATTTTGTGCACCATAGTTAAATTAATATGGCTACTTTAAGCAGTAAGCTATTATTGCAATGAAAGATAGTAAGTTCATCTTGATTTACTCTTACAATGAATTTTCATTTTAGAGCATTTTTATTTTATGGCATTATTTCAGCAAAATATTTTCTTACTACTAAGAAATAAGATGTTCTTTAATTGATCAATAAAACCTTAAAGGCCTTATTACAGATGTTAGAAATAGAATTTATCAAAGCACATCGCTCATTGACAAAGCAGAAAGAGTACTTGAACATAAGGTATATCAAATCAGACAAATAACAACACAAATCAAGCATTCTACAACCCAGAAGAGCAGGCAGACACTTATGAAGAATAAAATGACAAAAACATCTTTAATACTAATGCTCTGATTTGTGGTGATCAGATTCTCTGTAGAGAATTAATCTGTAGGTTATTTTTAACCAGAAGAGTTTGGTCAGGAAGAGAATGTCTTCCAACATTTCCCGCAGCTTAAGCCTGGATCTTTCCATTCTTGCTGAACTGCAAGGAGTATGGGGTAGAAGGAGGAGGCACAGATGGATCCTGTGACCAGCTGTGAGTGAACAATCTATTGTCTTTACTGATCCTTTCATCTCCTAAATCCCCTCCCTCTGTTTCCTGAATTGCTTTCATCTTTAATATACTTTTCAAAAGAACCTTTTCTCTTGAGATGATTGCAAACTCACATGCAAGTGTAAGAAATAATTTAGAGTATCCTTCACTCAATTTCCCCCAATAGTAACACCTTCTAATATTATCATATGATATCACAACCAGGATCCTGACATTGAGACTATCTGGAAACTTTATTCAGATTTCACCAGTCACACATTGCATGTGTGTGTGTGTGTGTCTAGTAACACCTTCTAATATTATCATATGATATCACAACCAGGATCCTGACATTGAGACTATCTGGAAACTTTATTCAGATTTCACCAGTCACACATTGCATATGTGTGTGTGTGTGTGTGTGTGTGTGTGGTGTGTGTGTGTGTGTCTAGTTCTAGGCAAATTTACCACATGCCCACGTTCACCACCATGGTTAAGATACAGGACATTTCTATTACCACAAGAAACCCTCCTGCTGCCCTTTAATTACTATCTTTCTCCTGTAAATTTTCTACTAGATCTAACATACAAAAATAACATACTATATGCACCTAATGACATAATACATCTGAAACAGAAAAGATGAGGATTACAGAAATTGTACAGATTTTAATAGAACATGGTCTTAGAGAAGACTAGCATAGATACAATCACACTTTTAACTATTGTTCTACTACTGCAATTATATGTATATATAGCTGCATGTGTATATTATGTATATAAAGCTATTATACAATGAAAACTTTTCCTCAAATACCATCCATCCAACAGTCTCGTCCTATCATTTACAAATTAAATAATATATCTAAAGATGACTGAAGATACTTACCTAAAATTTCAGTGTTCATTTTTGTTAGTTTAGCTTTCCTTTGCTTTTTATTTTAGTCCATCTCACTTTTGTAAATGATTAAATAAGTTTTCATAAGGTAAAAGTGATCTATGTGTTATATGTTAGATGTGACCATTTTTTGATCTCACACTTGCGACAACGTGAAAATTGTCCAGAAAACTGAAAGCCTTTTAATTCAGTTTTGTGGAAGCACAATTTGCACAGATAGTAAATTCTGCTGGTACTGGGAACAGAAAATAAGCCCTCAGCTTCAAGAATTTTTTTAAAAGTTGCTATCATAATAAAAATTGATAGTTTTATTTTTCTTGTGATGCAGGCTTTGAATTAGATCCACACTGAATGGTATATGAAACTACTGTTTACATGCTTTTTCTTAGCACTGCAGTTTCATTTGTAGGCAGACTAGCAATAAAACTGATATCTAAACTATTCTCCATGTATGAGTTTTGAGTTTTCTCCTTCCTGCATAACTAGGAATCATATTTTAGAATGCATATGACATACATAGTCTCCTAAGAATGGTATCCTGCATTTGATTTTGAGAATTACAACCTGATTTGGAGAATTCTCACATATAGCAGTAAATTTTTTAACTGAAGAAAGTATGATAGTTTAGTGTCAATCAGGATATACCAGTAGTAAATTTGAGCATCATAAATGTAAATGCCAAAATGGTTCAAAATTGTAGTGATTACATTTCACATGAAAATCACCTCAATTTTACATTTTATGAGCAGCAGGAAAAACTGTATCTAGACCTTTTTATTTATTGAACTTAAAGTTTCTCACATTTAAAAAATGTTACTTATTTGCCTGTTGGAATGACATATTTGTTAATGGTGTGGGTAACTGTAAGGGTAAAGCATCAGACTTTGAGATCTTTTCATAATTTAAATTTATTCTGTGAAACACTTCTGCTTATGTATGCGGATGGGCTAATGGTACAACCGCTGTCATTAACCCAAAGTTGCTTCTAGAATGTTATGCTGAGAGATTATTTTCTGTGATTACAGTCTTGGGCTTTCATTTACATGGCCTATTTTTGAACATAATGTCAATTTTTTGTCTCTTAGCAAAACACAAAGATTTTGCTAAAATGAATTAACTCTTCAGTTGATTTCCTCCCAACTCTGAATCCTCTCAGCTGAAGCTCCTGTCTTTTCCCAAGCACCGAGCATTGCTCCAGGTCTGGCCCTAAATACGTCACCGACATATCTTTAAATGTATTTGCCTCCATCAGTTCATTGAGCAGCTCATCCTCCTTCCTCATCGATTCCATTCCTTTGACACAATCAGTCCAGCACATCTGAATGCAAATGAAGAGGACGTTGGTACTGACGAGCCAGCTCTCCTGCCGCACTTCTGCTGTTTGTGTTTTAATCTTTAACATTTTGTTATGATAATAGCATGTCATTGGCATTGTAAAAGTTAGCCAGAATCTGAATCCAATGTCAGACATTCTGCTAGTCTACACTTCCTTGAATTTGTACCTTTGCTCTAAAAGATTAGACTCATTTGCAAGTTATCTCTTAATGATCGATCTTGTATGGGAATGCAGGTATCTATGTTACTTCTCTCTCTCTTTCTCTCTCTCTATATATATGTAACTGATTTTCAACAAAGGTATAACAATCTACTGGGGAAAGGATGGGCTTTTCAGGAAATAGTAATGGAATAAATAATTGAATAGTAATATGCAAAAAATGGACTTCCATATATTATACCAACATATTTAAAAAGTAACTCAAAAATGGATCAAAAACCTGAAAGTTTAAAAATTCTAAAAGGAATCATAAGAGACTATCTTTGTGACCTAGGGTCAGGCAACAATTCATTTTAAAAAAGTTACATGTTCACACAAAAGATATAACACCAATGTTTATAGTAGCCTCATTTGGAATGGTCTGAAAGTAGAAATACCCCAAATGTCCATTGTCACAAGAATATATGGATAAATTGTGGCATATCCAAATAATGGAATACTATTCAGCCATAAAAAGAAAGTAGTAGATATATACAACAACATGGATGATTTTCTAAATACATATACTAATTGAAGGAAAGCAAAAGAATACATATTTTGTGATTCCACTTGTGTTTGCAATTCTAGTAAATTCAAATAAATCTATAGCAATAGCAAACAGATCGGTAGTAGCCTAAGGACAGGGTTGAGAAGAGGGAAACATTGCCAAAGGGAATAAGAAAACTTTGGAGAGTAATGGACACATTTATACCTTGATTGTGATCATGGTGTACATACATCAAAAATTATAAAATGGAATGCTTTGAATGCCTTCAGTTTGTTTATTTCTATTTACTTATTTTTTTATATCTTTATTTTGTTTATTTATTTTTTTAATGTGGTGCTGAGGATTGAACCCAGTGCCTCAGGCATGTGAGGCAAGCTCTCTACCACTGAGCCACAATCCCAGCCCGCCTTCAATTTGTTTTATGACAATTTTGTATTTGAAGATGTTAAAAATGTACTACTTTTTTCAATTTGATAGTTTATCTGCTCTAATTGATTTTAGATTGTAAAAATTATAAAAAATCCTCAAAAGTGATGAAATTTGTGACATTAAATTTATGACATGAAGATGATATGTTCTTTTCTTTCCTTGTTATAGAAATGATATATCGATTGACATTAAATTTGATATTAGCTCAAACTTTCAAACAAAATTTTTAAATTTGTGTGTCATATAATCAAATTTTATATTGTTACACTAAATACATTCCTTAGAACTTTGTTGTAGAATTTCTCTTCTTTTAATTTAAGTAATATTTAATCAAACATTTCTCAATAATTTGATAATCCGTCACTGCCTTTTTTGGGGGGAGGAGTGGGTACTAGAGATTGAACTCAGGGGCACTGGACCACTGAGCCACATCCCCAGCCCTATTTTGCATTTTATGTAGAGACAGGGTCTCACTGAGTTGCTTAGCACCTCGCCATTGCTGAGGCTGGCTTTGAACTTGCGATTCTCCTGTTTCAGCGTCATAATCGTTTATTTTTAAAGCATGAGATTTTGAAATTTTTTGACACTTATTTTATTTATTTATTTTTATGTGGTGCTGAGGATTGAAGCCAGTGCCTCACACATGCTAGGCAAGCGCTGTACCACTGAGCTATAACCGCAGACCTATAAAACCCAAAATAAGATTTTTTTTTTTACTTAATCAGTATTTCTTTATCTTTTACAGGCAAATATCTACTATTGTCAAAATGTAGGTAGTTCCCAATTTATACTTTTTAAATAAATTTTTTAATTGTTTCTTTTTGAGTTAAATGTTAAGCTAATACACTGAAATACACTCAAAAGTATTTAGGTATATGTTATTTTTCTCCAAATCCTTAATCTTACCTTTCAAGTCATTATTTTGAATGAAATTTTATCAAACAGGAGTTCCTCCTACCCATTTGGCATCGTATCTTTATCAGTACTATCTCTACCAGAAGTTTATGTTGAGTTAAAAAAAATATTATTTGTAAGGGTAAAAACAGTGCAAAAATTTGGAAAGGATATTGAGAGGATTAAATAAATATTAATGTCTATATATAAAGGACACAACATAAACAAAATTGTAAGTATAGAAAAGTGTTCAAGGTATATGACAAATAAGGGTGCCACACCACAAGAGATTATATAAATCATCAAGAAAATGGAGAAAGAATATGACACGTACAAAGCAGAAAAAATTCAACATTGACATGTATTTAAGAAATAATTCACCTCTTAAACATCAAGAAAATACACATTAAAATGAGATATAATTTATATAATATGGTAAATTCTAAAACAATTTCTGCTGCTATTAAAATACTGAGCTTCATGTGATGTTCCTACAAAACACTGATGGAAGGAAAATTTAACATTAGGCATTGCTATTCTAAAAACTGATCTTCATACTTGAAAAAATATTATAGCATGACTAGGACATAAAAGAAGAAAAACAGGGGCTGGGACTGTAGCTCAGTGGTAGAGCGCTTGCCTCGCATGCGTGACTCACTGGGTTCGATCCTCAGCGCCACATATCAATAAATAAAGATATTGCATCCATCTACAACTAAAAAAATATTTTAAAAAAAGAAGAAAAACAAAGCACATATCATACTCAACTAAAATTGCTCTTTCACAGAATTTCCCATTGGATGACTATTTGTATTATCTCTGCATATGGAGTCACCCAAGATGACTATCAATTCTATCTTGTAGAAATTATAATTTTTAATATATTATAATTTTTTAAAGTTTCTTGCTATTCCTTTCATATTAACTTTCATGTTTATTTCATTCATGAATTTTAATTCTAATTTCATACATGCCATATCTTCTTGCATGTTTCAGAATGGCACATGATTTTCTGAAATTTTTTTTGGTTACAGCAAAATATTTTCAGAGTCGCTTCCTTTCCATAAATCCTCAGGATGACTGCATGATCTTGCCCCACTTTATTGTACTGTGCATCAACTGAGAGGAATCTTTTCTTCCCTTACTCATTCTCGAGTTAGATGAGTTCCCACAAGACTTAGTTTTGTGGGAAGAAGAGGTAAGGAGTTAGAAAGCACTTTCTTCACTTTTAGTCTCCTCGGTGCTTATTCACAGTCTCCCTTAGGCTAACAGCTCAAGTTTAGATAGATGTGTTCATATTTGCTTTCTGGAAAAATAGTCTTCTACATCATGCTAAACGAAGTAAACCAATCCCCCCAAAATAAAGGCCAAATGTGGATGCTGATCCATAATGGGGGAGGGGGCATGGGAAGAAACTTTGGTCAAAGGGGAGGGAAATTAGGGGATGGGACATGGGGGCAGGAAAGATGGTGGAATATGATGGACAACAATGCCCTAGGTACATGTATGACTGCACATATGGTGTGACTCTATACTGTGTACAACCAGAGAAATGAAAAGTTGTGCTCCATTTGTGTACAATGAATCAAAATGCATTCTGTTGTCATGTATACCTAATTAGAATAAGTACATTTTTTAAAAAAATAATAAATCAAAAAAAAATACATGTACAAATGCCTTAACTAAGAAAAATAAAGTGTTCTATTTTGAAATGAGCATGTCCCACCCCTAGTACTCAAAATACAATAAAACAAAATATAACAATTGGAAATTTCCATCTTCAAACTCAGTGTCCTTAGGGGTCACTTAAAGTATTACACTTTACATTTGGGGGCCATTTATCCCAAGAAGTAGTGTGATATTGTTAGCATCTCTTCTCTATTACTTATCTCCAGCCCCCAACTCACATCCTACCCAGTCTGTCCTGTCTGTTGACTTTTATGATAGCTATTTAAGTACTGATGTTAAGAACTCAAAGGGGATGTAGAAGGCCTCTCTGCCTCAAATTTAGAACACGGTCGTTGCCTGTTGCAGTAGCACACGTCTGTAATCCCAGTGGCTTGGGAGGCTAAGGCTGGAGGATCATGAGTTCAAAGCCAGCTTCAGCAATTTAGCAAGGCCTTGAGAAACTTATCAAGTCCCTAACTCAAAGTAAAAACATAAAAACGGGCTGGGGATGTGGCTCAGTGGTTAAGCACCGCTGGGTTCAGTCCCCAGTGGGGGGAAAAAAAAAACCAAAAACTAAAATTGCCCCAGTTTTTCTTGGCTGGTACAAATTCTAGATCCAAGGCAGCAGACAACTTTCAACTTTGTGATTCTGTGTGTTGATATTAAACCTGTGTGTTACTGAAACAAAACTAGTATTAGCTAAAACCAGTGCTATTTTTCTAATAGCAAATAAATACTCTCTGTAAATTCTAAATTCTGTACTAAGTTGTCTTTGAATGTTTTTAAGGATAATTTCACATTATCTGTGCAACTTAAAATATTTTAGGCAGATGACATTTGAGCTTCAAAATGTTATTGTTTGGGGTGGCTCTTATTGTTTTGAGGTACATTCTGTAGCGTTTCCTCTCACACCCACTTGTGAGAGTACAATGCTCAGTTTGATCTCTGTTTTAAATCTAGCAGTGAATAAAACCTCAGGGCTATAGAAATTTAGCCATATTGTCTCAAAACTGTTATATCGGGAAAATTTATAACCATCAAAATGTGTAAAAAAAAATGCGTTTTCAACCAATTAAATTTAACAACAATGCTATTCTAGTTGAATGTTATAGGAACTAGAAAAATTGAATATCACTTCAAGGGAGGAGATATGATCATAATGAGACACTTAGCAATGTGTGCTTGATATTTTAATATGTGTAGAAAAAAGTAAGGTATCACTCAATTCAATTGCTCTAGCAGAGATTGAACCAAGTACTAAACTTAAATTTGAGACCTGAAACTGCATGAACTCACTAACTGCTCTGCTAGTGAACCCTTAATAAGGATGAATAAAATTGTCAGTGTAACAGAGAGCAAGATTTTTGACCTTAGGAAATTTGTAGTTTGATGGATTTTCCACTTCCTAAGTTATGCAGAACGAATAATTCAGCATATTTTTAAAAAAATGAAACCATAAATGTAACTACTCCTTGAATTGCTGATATTTGTTTTCAACACAGATCAAAGCAGCAATAAACACAGAGGGAAAGAAAATGGCATATCTTTCAATAAGTGGTAAATGACTTGAAAGAACTTGTACTTAGAAAGTTTCATCAAGTCAGTATTTTAGATGATTTTATTTTATTCAGAGAAGATTTTCTTCAATTAGAGCCTGTTGCCTATACTGAACTCCCAAAGACCAAGGGGTTCACATGCTCAGTGCTTAGTAGACATAAGTTAAATATTTGTTGTTGATAAATAAGTGATTATAAAATGGTTTTTTAAATAAGCAAATATTATTTAAATGCATATTAAATTGTTTCCATGGAAGAGGATTTTGAAAAATTTCTTTAAAGTTTTTTTAAAAAAAACACCTTAAGAAAGTGAATAAAAGTGAATAAAATCTTCCTTTTGTGCACTGATAGAAAAATAAGCAATTTATTAAGGCTTAAAAGTCATGCTTTGGTTCATTATTAATTTCTTAACATCTACTCCTCTAATTGCTGTTTTTCTACTATTCAGTAAAATCTGTTATTAGAGATTGCTCTGGGTCTTTGTAATGAGGATACAAAGTCTTAGCAACATGTTTGTTTGCTTGGTTACAGGCTAAATATCTGGGAAGGAACTCAACAAGAATTTTGACATGCTGGACTCATCTTGTTTACATCTCTAACTCAGCTCTATTCTTCCGGGTGCCATTCTGTCCCGGGAAGACTGAATTGAGTGAATGACATTACTGGTTTCCAGTAAGGTTTGGCCAGTGGAGAACCTACCCAGCAGATTGGAAGGAGTAGGGGGCTGGGAACGGAGGTTGTGTCCTTTGAGAGACAAAGGAGCTCGACAACCTGGGGGAAGACCTGCAGTCCTTCGATCCTACACTGTTCCCAGTGGCTTCTCTACAGCACATTCCTATACAGTATGCAGTCCACCGCGCACTTGTTTACAGATACTTTGTACCTTCCAGAATAATTGTAATTTGAACACTCAGTCTGTTTCCTATTAGGCCCCCACAAGATATCAATTGCTAAAAGAAATATTTCACAAAATCTTATTTTGTCCTAATATTTAAGGTAAGTATTCCATAAGTTATTAATTCTAACACTTTCCAACTAGACATTATTTCCAATTTAGTCATTGAGGTGCCAATGATTTCTCCTCCACTATCCAAAGTACACAGCCTTCTCTGCAGTAACTATAACATGGTGAAGATCACAGCTGAGATGACAGTTCTTCTTTTCCATGTCTATGATCTTCAGCACTACAACATCAACTTCCTCAAAAAGATTCCAGTATGACATGATAATTTTAAGAGATCCTTTAGGAAAATAATAAAAATGCCTTAAAATCTTTATTTGATCTCTACAAAGCTTATCTTTTTTTCTTATTCAAATTAAATGATGAGGAAAACAAAAGAATTTCTCATTCATTGAAAAGTCTCCCCTCCCACTGTCTCTTTCCTGTAAGTGGATTATCAGAAGAATGCAACAATCATGCATTATAAAGCAAAATCTTCTGGGAAATTCTCACAGACATTTAAATTAATGGACACAATCTATCAGTTTTAAAATGCTAAATTCATTGAATTTTTCAGGGAATAAAATCAGATCAGCTGCTTTAAAATTACAAAACAAAAAAGAATACATTCGGTTGAAGCACTGAGGATTAATATTATTAAACCTACTTTAACAACATGTTTTAGGGACTTTTTGTTAATATATAAACCCAACTGCTTTGCAATATGATTATTCATCTGATTTTTACTTTGAGAATGTTATCCGTCCTTGAGTTTGGACTGTATAAATCAAATTTACTCTCATGATCTTGAAGTAAACACAGTGCACATTAATCTTTTGGATCCTTGGTATTTTCTTAAAGCGTATGCAAGAGCCTCTGTACATCACAGGCACTTGCCTACTGCTGCCTTGAACTTGTTTGCAAGTTGTCTCCCGGGAGAAAAATATTCTCTCTGAATCAGGACTAGGAGTATCTTCGGTCCATAGGCTGTATCGCTTACTTCTTTAGTGTTCCCTGAAGCTGTTACAGAGTTTTGCACACACTATAAATGTTTGTTGATAGATTTCAGTGATTAAAGCTATTCTGTTGCATATGCTGAGCTGTCTGATTATAATAGTCCTGGGGACAGAAGAATAGTTATTTGAATCAAGCTTTAGAAATATGGAATTTTAATTTTGAAAGAGATCTGTCTTATACTTACCACATACCAGTCAGTTAGCAAATGGTAAAATATATATCATATAGGGGTCCTGCCTTACACTGGGGCCACTGTCCAAGCCTTCCTGATGGATGCCTGACACTTCAGATGATATTGAACCCTGTATATGCTGTTCTTTTCCCATATAAACACACCTATGATAAGGCTTAATTTTCTTATCATGTGAATAGGAATTAAAACTAGAAATTTTCTCATTTCAGATGTTTGAGGATGAAAACAAATGGCAATATACATGATAAATCATCATATTTAAGACACAAAGAATATGCAGAAGGGTGGTAAAAGCACAGCTTGGGCTGGGGTTATGGTGCAGTGGTAGCGTGCTTGCCTAGCATGCGTGAGGCACTAGGTTTGACCACATAAAAATAAAAATAAAGATATTCTGGCCACCTACAACTAAAAAAAATAAATATTAAAAAATTTTAAAAAAAAGTTCTCAGTAGTCAAATGTCAAAACCATAGAGTTTATATTAGTGCTTTTAAGATTATTCCTTGTAATTTTGACTCTACATAAGCTAAAAATTTAAACAAATACTGTCAAATTGATTATCAACAAGTGCCAAACAACAGTATTTGAAAATGATGAATTATGGAGTTTTTCCCACATTACAAATCGTATGTTCAGAGTTCTTTCTTTATATTATGTTATGAAACACTTCTCTCTGAATTCTATTGTGGAATTTTCCATTTCCTGTTTTGGACTGCAGCTGACTATGGACGATTGAAACTCAGAAAGCGAAACCATGGATAAGGGAGAACTACTCTGTAGCCAACATTGTTTTAAACAGTATACAAATGGATTTATAACCTCAATGAGTTTATATATAAATTGTAACTAATGTACTAAAGATTTCTAGGAAATTTAACTTCCAGCAATGGAAACATTTTCACTATTTAGTAGAACTCATGGAGTAATCCTACCATGTTGAAACTGGGAAAGACAGATATTCTTTATCTCAGTTGCTAGTGTGAAAAGACATAACTTTCTCAGGTTTGGGATTTTGAGAATGTGCACCAAATATGTAGGAAGGTTAAGACATTACTTAGGGGAGTGGTGACACAGAGCTTGTCTTATTCAGACTACCACCTGGGTCCTATTTCCTAGACTCCCTTGAATCTTAGTTATATCATGAGTCTGCTTCTATAAATTTGTTTACTGCTATAGTTACCTATGGTCAGATTAGTTCCTTGCAGTCAAGAACTGTAAATTAGGCATAAGATAAAAGCTAAAATGTATACAAAAATTTAGAAAGTTAAATGTTAGTCATATGGCAATATCCAGTTTTCATCAAAATTTTCATGGACTATATATATGTATATATGTTGGAACATGAAGTATGAGTAGAATTTGAATAACCAGGGTTAAAAAGAGAGGGAATTCCAGTTCATATAAGTGACATTGCTAGTTTCATGGACCCAAAAATAAGTGGGCATTATGGAAGGGCAGTGTCCATTTTGCAAAATTATTTAATATTCATTGTTTTGAATCTCATTATAATTTTCTTGCATGTGTTAGTCTTGTTCTTTTATGTATGATCCTCAAATAGTATAATCACTGAAAGCTAGTGACAAAAAATGTGGATTGTGGTTTAATATGATGACCTAACTGAACATCATCAGATTATTGCATAAGTATATACCTGGATGGCACAGACACATGTCTTCATATATGAATGATTTCTTACTAACTCTCTTGGGTCCTGTTTGTTGAGTCTCTTCATTTCTTAGATCCCCAATTGTTGCCTTGTGTTCTTGCTATAAATGGTTGCACTAGGAGCAAGAAGGTGCTATAGTTTGGATCTATGTCCAAATAAATATAAACTTACTTATTATATAAATGTCCCCCTGGAACCCTCAAAAGGCTTGGTTCTCACGTTGGAACTATTGGGAGGCAATAGAACCTGTCCTGCCTAGTGGCAGGACACTGCAGGCATGTCCTTAAAGGGGACCGTGGGCCTCAGATTTTCCTCTTCTTCACATGATTGTTTTGCTCCACCACACATTTCTGCCATGATGTGTTGCCTTGCCACATACAGAAAAGTCAATCAATCATGGACTGTGAACCAAAATAAACCTTTTCTCTTTGCATGTTGATTATCTCAGGGATTTGTTATAGTAACAGAAAACTAACAGCTACATTGGTATATAACAGCTACATTAGTACTACCATTTACATTGGTACATGAGAAATATCTTGAATCCACCAATTCTTAAAACCAGGACCCATGTCTAGATTAAAAATATATTTCATTAGTGACTTGAAGTAGTGTTTGGAAATATTAAACAAAGATGAAATAAGTATGAATTAAAGTGTATTTTGGTGAGAACATGTGAGAGAAAATTAAAGTTCAAATTACCACAATTTTTCTTTCTTATGTAGTTAATTATTCTATCTATACTTCTCAATTTCACTAAAAAAACTAAGCATGAAAAATAAAAATAAATATCATTGTGTTAGCTTTTCATTGCTGTGACTAAAATATCCAACAAGAACAACTCAGAGGAGGAAAAGTTTATTGGGGCTCATGGTTTCAGAAGTCTCAATTATAAGATGCACAAGTCCATTGCTCTGGACCCAAGGTAAGGCAGAGTGTCATGGGGGAAGGGTCCGATGGAGGAAAGTTGCTCAGCTCAAGACAGCCTGGAAGCAGAGAGATGAAGTTGGGAATGGGTCACAGGGAAGATGCACCCTTCCAGGACACATCCCCACTGACCCACCTCTTCCAGCCACCCCCACCTACCTTTACAGTTACCACCCAGTCCATTCAAACTGGACTGATTAGGTAAGGTTCTAACAATCCAGTCTTTCCACCTCTAGATATTCCTGCTTTAACACAGGAGTTTTTGGGGACACCTCATACCCAAACCATAAAAATCATTAAAGCCACGTTTGTCTGAGTAACAGTTAAATCTTAAAATTTGGTGAAACAGGCTGAAAATAAACAAAGGATTTTGCTTTAAAATTCAATTCAATTAAGCAAATTTGTATTGAGTCTTTTGCATACATGCCAGTCACTGTTTTAGTGCTAAAAGAGCAATGAAAACTGAAGATTTCTGGCTTCAAGAGGCTTACATCCAAGAGAAAAATCCTTTCATTATATTCTAGGCTCCATCTAGGGATATAAGGGAGAGCTCACATGGTAATATTTTAGGTCAACATTCTTCCTTGTTAGATTGTGGGAAGTTCTCAAGCAAATGCAACTACAAATTCTGCCTCAGGAATATAGCCCTTAATGATTAGAATTTCTCAGTTCAAAACTGAGAGGTGAATTACCTTTTATCCTAACCATTAGATATCTTTTACAACTGTTTTTATGATTCTTCAGGAATGCAGAATTTAAATATTAAAAAAAGAGCACTTGTCTCTTGAACTTAGAACTGCCTCTGACCTCACACTTAATATGTGCTCTAGGTAAAATCCCTACTGAACAATATTCTTTAATAGGTCACAATGTTTTAATGGCTGCAGTTCTTTCGTGGCAAGTTATTATGAGGGAAGCACTGTAAACTGATTCAAAACTCTTGATACATATTCTTGGTTCTTGTGGTTACCACTGTGTGACCTTTCACAAGTGCAAAAATCACATCCAGTTTGTCCATATCATAGGCTTACTATAGGATTATATGCAATAATGAATATAAAATATTCTGTGAAATGCTACATATAAAATAAATTTTGTTAAGTTTCAAAGAATTCCCTGTACAGAAATGATACAGTAAATTGATCACTAAACAATTAATTTCTACTCCTTATTTTCCCTGACTTTTGAGAGCTTATAATCTCAAAGGGGAGAAAAACAAGGTTATATGTTTGCCTTATATGGAACAAAACAGAAGTATTATCCAACAATAATTGGCATAGACTTTCAGAGAAAGAAACAAATTGAATTTCAGAACAAGTTGGTTAAATGTTAGTCTTCTTCCTGTCCACCCAGGTGTGTGTCCTGACCCTGGATTAAGCAATTTTGAGGATCAGATCTTTCTGCATCATTTGTATCATGTCTCATTTACACAGAGTGTCTTGTGTGTTAAAAGCATTCTAAGTACCTCCTACAGATTAGGAATGAAACACTAAATTTATCTATGATTGTCTACATTGTTTCCAGTATAATCATTGTCCACAATATATTATAGAGGTTTCTTCATATCAGGTTTGTTCTTTGAGTAGGGTACTGCAAAAAAAAAAAAAAAAAATCTGATTTTTTTTGGTGTCCTTAAAACTGGTAAACAATGTGTTTTATTTCTGCACTTGGACATGTTTAATTGAATGAAGTCAAATTGTGATAATTTAATTACAGACACTAGTATTTAGCTACTTAGGATTTTTGAAATATGGTGACAATTATTCCTTTAAGAGTAAAATAGTCACTGCAATTACTATTATTTTAATATTTAATTTATCATTCCGCAACCTGATAGAACAATGGCCTTAGATTTGTTACACTGTATCATAAATCATGCCCAATATTTTTGCAAATCCTCAATATATTTGGGAAACAAACAAGTAATTGCTTGGGCGTTCAATGAATGTGAGATAAAATTATCATGAATTAAATAAACATTTGTGTGAACACCACCATCAAAAGTGAATATATATATATATATATATGTATCTCACATAAAAATATTCTACATAAAATACTATTACCTATTACCTGAAAATTTTGCAAAATAAAGAAGATTGCTACCCTTCAAATATATTTTCTTTAGAATTTCTTTTCATTATAAACTAGAGTAGTTCATTTTTAGAATAATTCAAAATTCAACACAAACACAATTTTTAACACTTGATGCTTCTTACAGTGGTAAGAAACACACACACAGTCACAGTTATATTCATTTTTTGTGTACATTTTTTTTCTGAAGTAACACACTGAAGTTTAAAACAAAAATAAATATTTTAATCCACTCTTCTTTGGTTTCTGTGCATTATTATTTCATCAAAGCAACCACTTCACTGTGAAATCCAGATGAGAAATCATAATGGAAAATACCATCAATAATGGAGAATGTTTTTTCCTAGAAAAGAATGACATGGTGTCCTAAAATTCTGAGACTGCCCTCTCATATTTGATGTTTGTATACTGAATGGCTTCCTCTTGTTGGGAATTCTTTGTAGGATGCATTTCCATATTTTAGTATTAAAAGAATCACCCCAAGATGCAGGGCAGCAATTAGTGCAAATAAGGAAGCAGTACAACTAGCATTTATTTAGGTTTTAATTATCTAGATTGGACTTAATATAGTCTTTTGGTTATTTTTCATAGACAGCCAGATTTTGTTTAAAAGTTAAATATTAGTCATTGTCATTTGTAGTAGTGGCAATAATACTCTCTAAAAGAGCCTCCATGGAAATTTTAAGGATGAATTCCACATGCTAATGGTGGAGAGGAAAGACATAGTGAAGACTCCAGTTCAAGTGACACACATTCACCTCCATGTAGTGCGACATGAGTTTGTAACATGCCCAGTGGGAAATAAAGATGATTTTTAAACTTTGCAACAAAACCTTTTCATACAATGAAATTTGCAATCTTCTCCTGAGAAGAAATTAACCTTCTTAAAAAAATACTTAAGTAAATGTAAATTTTAAGCTTTTTGTATTGTTTTGTTTTTATTTTTTGGCAGTGCTAGGGATCAAACCCAGGGTACTTGCTCTACCATTAAGCCATTCCTGAAGCTCAAATATGAATTTTTGAGAAAAGTTTTGAATTTGAATTATGAATTTTAAGGTAGTTACCCATTTGCTTAGTTGATTCTCAGTTGACTGTAAGACAGATTAAATATCTTTAAAAATGCATTTGTTTCTTTTTGTATGTATGTTAACAATTGTTCAATAATAATTCCAATATCCTATGAAATACTGCTAATACAAATGAATTGTTGAGTTATTCTGTTAGTGTTCCCTCCTTCTTTTTTTGCATTACCTAAAAAATTTTTTTAAAAAATCAAAATGAACCAAGTTGATGAGGGAACAGAACAGTGATACTAGTAACTTAGAACTTACAACTAATTATAAAATATTATTCAAATCTTTCAGTTGAATGCACCTGGCTAGAGCATAATGAATCACATCCATTGATTCAGTATTGAGGCAGAATTGCTCATGAACATATTAGGTGGACATAGCCCCAGGGTATTTGTTTATGTCACATTTGCTTTAAGTAGTGTCTTTACTAGGCAGTTTGGAATGTTAGGAAAAAGTTGATGAGAAATCTAGTGGGGAAAATGTAAAAATGTTTATACTGAATTTGAGATGTATGGAGAAAAGGCCTGATGTGAAAATTCTTCCCCCCAAGGCAGAGAATTTTGCCTTCTAATGATGAAAGAATAATTTAATATGTGATTTAAAATATTGATAGGCTGTTGGTGTTTGGTGCCCTCAATATATAGCATTTAGTTCTACATTTACATGAAAAACCAATCACAAAATTTAAAAATTATATTGAAGGGAAGCATGATATGCTAGTTTCACATATGTGTGTGTTTTTGTTATTGTTATTGTTGGAGTCTGTATGCAGAAAAGACCACACATACTTTTTTTTTTTTTTAACATTCAGATAAAGCTATAGTTCAAAACCTAGTGTCCTTTCAGACTTTGAAATTCAGCATGTAAATATTATTCTGTTTTGTAATTCTGGAAAAATTCAGTAGTTATTTTCAGTTGGACATTGAACTATGTTTGGTACCATTTAAAAATTTATTTAAATATTTTTCAATATTTAATATGAAAAATATTTAATACTTTAATAATAAATATTTTTCATATTTAATATTCATTTTAAGTAGTTTGTTTTCTTAAATTAATAAAATGCCTACTTAAGTAATAAATAAGTTAAATTTAAATAGAATCAAGCTTAAAGTCTCTTAAATGTTCTGAAAGTTTTTACTTAAAATTGCAAACATAAATTACATTATTACTTATTATAACTTAGAATTAAAGATACTTTAACTCCTGTAAGTAAAGATTATCAAATGTCAAGTGTTTGGAAGGGAAATAAAAAGTGCTGGATGTGGGGTTCTGGGGAATGACTGCAAGACTTCTGGGCATTCTCTGGTTCTGTAGTGGGAGATTCACTGCTGACTAGTTTACAGCCTGGTGGAGACAAAGGGTAAATAGAAAAAATTAGTAACAATGCAAGTTTGCTGGCCAGAGAATTACAAAATGATTCCTGTAGATGCCAATGAATTTTGTCTGGTACACAATATAAATCTCTAATTCAAATTCTATTCTAATCAATGTTAGCATATTACTGGTTCCTGTAATAGTAAATTAAACAAAATCTTTGTTCATTTTTTATTTTTGTGTCATGCTTTTACTGTATTGAAAAAATTTTTAAATGCTTTTATTTATTTTTTTAAATGCATTTCAACTCATAGTACATATATAGAGCTCAATTTTCCATCTCTCTGGTTGCAAACAAGATAGTCACACCATTTGTGTCTTTATACATGTACCATGGGTAGTGATGTCCATCTCGGTCAACCATTTTTGCTACTCCCAGCACAATTCACACCTCCCCCACCTGTCCCATCCAAAGTTCCTCCATTTCTCCCATGCTCCCCACCTGCACTCTCCTTATGTATCAGCATTCACTAATCAGAGAGAACATTTGGCCTTTTTTTAGGGGGGGAGGATTGGCTTACTTCACTTAGTATGATGTTCTCCAATTCCATCCATTTACCTGCAAATGCCATAATTTTATTCTCTTTTATTGCTGAGTAATATTCCATTGTGTATATGTACCACAGTTTCTTTATCCATTCATCTATTGAAGAGCATCTAGGTTGCTTCCACAGTTTAGCAATTGTGAATTGTGCTGCTATAAACATTGAAGTGGCTGTGTCACTGTAGTATGCTGTTTTTAAGTTTTTAGGGTATAGGCCAGGGAGTGGGATAGCTGGGTCAAATGGTGGTTCCATTCCAAATTTTCTAAGGAATCTCCATACTGCTTTCCAGATAGGTTGCACCAATTTGCAATCCCACCAGCAATGTTTGAGTGTGCCTTTTTCACCACATCCTCGCCAGCACTTATTGTTGCTTGTATTTTGGATAGCTGATTAGGGTGAGATGAAATCTTAGAGTAGTTTTGATTTGCATTTCTCTAATTGCTAGAGATGTTGAACATTTCTTCATATATTTGTTTATTGATTGTATATTTTCTTCTGAGAAGTTTCTATTCAGCTCCTTAGCCCATTTATTTATTGAGTTGTTAGGAATTAGACCAGAGACCCTGCACCTAATTGAGGAGAAAGTAGGCCCAAATCTTCACCATGTTGGATTAGGCCCCGACTTCCTTAACAAGACTCCTAAAGCTCAAGAAATAAAAGCAAGAATCAAATAAATGGGATGGATTTAAACTAAAAAGTTTTTTCTGAGCAAAAGAAACAATCAATGAGGTGAACAGACAGCCTACATTCTGGAAGCAAATTTGTGCCACATGCACATCATCGGATACAGCACTCATCTCCAGGATATATAAAGAACTCAAAAAACTTAACACCAAAACAAACAAACAAACAAACAACCCAATAAATAAATAGGGTAAGGAGCTGAATATATTGAAAATTTTAATTTAACATTCTCATAAACCAAGTTATCTAAAATATAGTCAAATACATACACTATCAAAAAAGGAACAAGTTCCTTCTTAGCACAGAGTTATTAATGCCAGTGTTTTATTTTAAACTGATTGCAGTTAACTAGTTTTCTTTCTAGAGCTGAAAGATACATACATACCAAAAAAGGACACAGAACAATGCAGATAAATTATGTACCACTAAAAATGTTGGCCTGGCAGGAGACCTGAAGCTTCAAGTACCATAGATTTTCCTCCTTGTCCCACTCTCACACGGAGCTCCATTGCACTGGTGGTGTATACATATTCCTATGTTACATATGAATACACAACCGCTGAACTCTTCTTTATAAATGCAAATCTGCAGCTGGTATTTTGTTGTTGTTTGTTTTTGCTTTTGTTTTTATTTTACAACAAATATATGGAAGATAAAAAGTACTTTTAGGGGTGATCTGCCCAAGTAGCCTTATGGAGGAAATGACACATATGTATGTATGTTTTATAAAAATTTTCTGGAATAAAAGTTGATGATTACATATTCTAGAAAGGATGTTTCATTTAAACTTTCAATCAGGAAAAAAGTAAATTAATTTTAAAACATCTATTATTGTAATATTACTAGCCAGGTAATAGGAAAAGAAATTACAGATAGCCTTCATTTACAAAAAATGTTGAAAGTCCATATGATGCATTTAAAATATTTTTTATTTTCATCAACTCAGGAGATTATCATAAATGTTTACAAAAATCAGTACTTGACTTTGGCGACATACCATTATTTTAATAAGCAGTGCCACCATTATTGAGCATGGGTATGGAAATGACATGACACTCCAAAGACCCTCTGGTTAGGGGACCTTCAGGGCAGCTGCACTGGTTTGAAACAATAGTGAGCTCTCTATAAGGCTGACTACGGAAACTTATCTGTCATACTGACATGTTAGAAGAAATCTACTGGAAACGTTGGTGGCAAGAACATGAAATGGACTTGTTGAGATATAAGATATCCAAAAGGAGATACATTTAAAGACATCCCATTAATCAAACTGACAATGAAAAAGCCCAAACAGAGAAGGGAGTACAGATGTCTTACTAAGCCATGGCTCATTAGTTTTCTTTTTCCCCTTTCATTTTCTATATTATCTCTTGGAACTTTTTTTGAGTCTGAATACAGTCAGTTGCAAGTGGATGATTTCAGTCTTGGCTATTAGAATACATAGTAACTTGTTTCAGAAATGTAAATATCTTTAAAAACTTTAATCTTACCTTAGAGATTCAAATTTATTCCTCTCCTCTATGATGACAAGCTAGATTTTGCCGTCTGTGGAAAAACCTGCATAAATGGTAATATGTTGTGGCTGAAAACTGGTAGATGACCTATTTAAAGGAATGGTGTTTGGTTCTAAGAATTGCACAACTAATTGGAGTCTTTGGTAATTACATTTGGACTTCAAGTTTTAGACTACAGACTGATACCCTAGTGATCTATACAAAGTGTGAATATGTTGCCCTAGCAGAGATAGATCAAAGCTGTGACAAGTTCCAAATAGATTATTATGAAATGGAAGTTGGACCCTTGATTAAAAAAGACAGTCTCCCATAGACTTTAGTAATAAAACTAAAACCAAGGGAACAACAGAAAATTGAACCAAACCTACAGGTGTTCTAATTAACTTTATATTTATAAAAATGAATTTCTGCTCAATGAATCTCTCATCTATGAGAGTTACCAACAACCAAAAGCTATTATGTTAAAAACTTTATGGGTTAATTTTTTGATGGACACACATTAATTATATATATTATATACAACATGATGTTTCCATTCATGATTCACATACATGGGTGTAATGATAAAATCACTTATTAGCCTATCAATCACCTTAAATCTTTATCACTTCTTTCTGGTAAATGCACTCAAAATCCTCTCTTCTACCCATTTTGAGGTATATGATGCATTGCTGTTAACTATATTCATGCTGCTGTGCCATAGAAAAGCAGAATTTAGCCGGGTGCAGTGGCTCACGCTTGTAATCCCAGCACTTTGGGAGGCTGAGACAGGAGAATTGCTAGTTCAAAGCCAGCCTTAGCAACAGCGAGGCGCTAAGCAACTCAGTGAGACCCTGTCTCTACATAAAACACAAAATAGCGCTTGGAATGTGGCTCAGTGGTTGAGTGCCCCTGAGTTCAATCCCTGGGGCCAAAAAAAAAAAAAAGAAAGAAAACCAGAACTTATTCCTCCTAACTGTAACATTGACTCATTGACCAGTCTCTCCCCATATTTCTCCACCTCTAGTCTCCCCAACCTCTGGTACCTACTATTCTATTCTTAGTCCCCAGAACCATTTATTAAAGGGAATTTCCTTTTCCCAATGCATATTCTGTGCTCCTTTGTCAAAAATCAGTTGGTAGTAAATACATAGGATTATTTCTGGGTCTTCAATTCTGTTCCATTGATTGGTGTGTATATTTTTATGCCAACACTATGCTGCTTTATTTTTATTTGCATTTTCTCCCCTGAGGATTGAACTCAAGGCTTTGTGTGTTAAGCTACATCACTAATCTTGCTATTTTAGTTACTATAGTTTTGTAGAATATATTAAAGACTGGTATTGTGATGCCTTCAAATTTGTTCTTTTTGTTCAAGGTTGCTTTCACTATTAGAGGGTCTTTTATGGTTCCATATGTATTTCAAGATTATTTTTTCTATTTCTGTGAAGAATGACATTGAAATTTTGATAAAGATTGTGTTGAATCTGTGGAATACCTTAAGTAGTATGAATTTTTTAACAATATTAATGCTTGCAATCTATAAATACAGGAAACTTTATTTACTTGTATGCTCTTCAAATTTTTCATCATTTTTTCATAGTTTTCATCTTTTTTTTTTTTTTTTTTTTGGTAGTGACTGTACATGTCCTCTTTTGGTTTCTACATGTATGGAATACCTTTTTCCATGCATTCACTTTCAGTCTATGTGCGCCCTTAGTGATAATGTAGTTTGTTTGGTAGCATGTACTTGGGTCTTGCTTTGTAAATCAGTTCAGACATGCTGCCTCTTAATAACAGAATTTAATCTATATACATTCAAGGTAATTATTGATAAGTAAGAATTCACTGTTGTCATTTTGTTTCTTGTTTTCTAGTTGTTGTATACATTTTTGTTTCTTTATTCCTCTTTTATTGTCTTCTTTTGTGGTTAAGCAATTTTTGCGAGCATGATCTTGGATTCTTAGCCTTTTGTTATTAAGGTACCTGTTACAAGTTTTTGCTTTGTGGTTACCACAAAGCTTACTAAAAATATTTTGTAGTTATAACAGGTTACTTTAAACTGATAGTAACTTATTTTTAGATTGCCGAAAAAAAAAGACACTAAATGTTAACTTCATTTCTCCCACATTTTGCATTCTTCTTGTCATAATTCATATCTTTTTTATATTGCTCATCACTTAACAAGTTATTACAATTATATCCTATTTAGGATGTAAGTGTTTTATTCCCCAAGATTATGGTATTTGGATTTGTCTGCACACTTACTTTTGCCCATGGATTTTATACCTTCAGATATTTTAGTATTATTTATTTTCTTTCTTTTCCTACAGTTTGAAGAATTCCTTTTATAATTTCTTAAAAGACAGGCTTGATATTAATAAATCCCTTCAGTTTTTTGGGGGGGGAAGTCTTTATCCCTACCATTTCTGAAGCGTTGCTTTGCTGGACATAGTTTTTTTTGGTTGGCAGACATTTTTCTCCTTTAGCATTTGAATACATCATCCTTTCTTCTGTACTACATGGTTTCTGTTGAGAATTCTGCTAATATTCACATTGTATGTGATGTATTGCTTATCTCTTGCTGTCCTCAGAATTTTCCCTTTGTCTTTGTTTTTGTGGTCATTATTTCATTTTTATTTGTTTGGTTTTAACAGTTTGATTATTATGTGATACTTTGAATTTATTTTGGGGTTATATTTGGAGAGTCTCCACAATTCCTGTACCTGGATGCTGGCCTCTTTCCTCAGATTAGTAACTTTTTATCTACTATTTCTTACATATGTTTTCTTGATGCTTCCATATTCTTTAATTCCTGTTATGCATGGGCTATGGGCTAGATGTCTTGATGGTATCCCATACTTCCTATACGCTTTTATTTTCCTCATTCCTTTTTTTTTTTTTTTTTTTAGTTTTGAGCAATTTCCAATGTTGTCTTCAACCTTATTGACTCTTTCTTAGCTTAATTAATCCAGCTAAAGAAAATTTTCTATACAAATTTTAGTTTGGTTATTGCATTCATCATCTCCAGGATTTCTATTTTTTATAAAATTGTTTCTGTTTGTCAAACTTATCATTTTGTTTATATATTTTTCTCCAATTTTCATTTAAATTTTATGCATGTATTTTTGAAGTTAGTTCACTAAAATTTTAAGAGAGGATTATTCTAAATTATTTTTCTGACATTTCATGGGGATGTCTATCTTCAAGGTCCATTGGTGAAGCTTTATTATACCCTTTTGGAGGAGTCATGATTTCCTAGGACCTTTTAATCCTACATGTTGGTGTTTATGCATTTGTATAGATAACCACCTTTTCTGGCTTTTGAAGATATTCTTTAAAACTGATGTACTGTGTTTTCCAGCCTGTGATTCTGGCTCAGCCAGTGGCAATGCTCTTGAAGAGGCAGAGTTTGCTTTTAACTTCTCTAGATGATTGGGCTACTTACTGCCTTTTCTATGATTTCAGATGGGGCAGCTGACTTTTTTTCTGCTATATGGTAAGACCACTGGTTGAATTCTGCAATTAGACTCAGCTGCTGAATGGGTACTGCAATTGTCTCTAATCTGGCTGGGCCATGGGTTGTGTTACTTGGCAAGAAGTATAACTATTTGAGTTTAGCAGTTGGAGAGGAATGTGGGGAGAGGCCCTGTGGTTAAGTGAATCATGGTAGATGCATCACTTGCTATGCTTGGTAGAAATGCTAAATTGAGATTTACCTCCCACCTTTGGCAGAATCTGAGAGTAGATTTTGAAGATGAAATAAGTATTGATTAACTCTGTGTGTGTGCGCATGCGCGCACTTGATTTAACTCTTCTTTTTTTTTTTTTTGGTACTGGAGATTGAACTCAGGGGCACTCGACCACTGAGCCACATCCCCAGCCCTATTTTGTGTTTTATGTAGAGACAGGGTCTCACTGAGTTGCTTAGCGCCTCGCCATTGCTGAGGCTGGCTTTGAACTCTCAAGATTCTCCTGTCTCAGCCACCCTAAGTGCTGCGATTACAGGCTTGCGCCACCGCGCCCGGCTTTTGATTTAACTCTTGAGTGTGGCAAAACAGTTATCTGCAAGCTGACTTTACTTACTGTGGTGGTTCAGTCACTTCTTAGGGGAGGTCTAGGAGTAGACTTTGCGTCTGCAGGGAGTGCTGTTTAAATCTCAAGGGTGACATAACTAGGACCTGCTTATCATTGGAATTCACAGTTGTGGTCTTATTCCTCCCTGGGTTGGGTCTGAGGGTGGTCTTTGAGGAGACAGGGAGAACTTTTTAAGCTCAGTAAGTGGTGGCTTATTGTTGGAATTCATTGAGAAGGTCTTCACTCTCCCTGGGCATCCCCAGGTTATGGAGTGTGGCTGGAATTGGAGGCTGGCTGTCCAGGAATTCAAGCAAGTAGTACTCCTACTTCTCTTGGGAGTGACCAGATCAGTTTTATGGCTGGTGTCTGTTGTTAGATATCCCTATTGAGTATCATTACTCATAGGTATGCTATGTTTTTCCTAAAATCAGTTCATTGGTTCTGTGGGCTTCACCTCTATGCTTTGTTTTTATCTGGCTTTAGATGCTCAAGCTGTTTAGTTTCCCTTTAAATCCTCTATTTGCCATGAGTGGGGATAGAGTGGTCTTTCTAAGAAGCATCTCAGAATGCTCATGGAGCTGGGTATCTGTTTGTTCTTTCCTCTTTTCCCTTTGCGTCCCAGCTCTGGGCTTTGGAGATTTCTCTCTGTGTGATACTGTGCCAACGTGGTGGATGAATGGTGGATGATATTTCTTTTATTCTTTCAGTGCACACTTTTATTCAGTTTCATGAAAAATGCAGTTTTATTTTCTACATTTTGGGAGTTTCACCAGGTTTTTATTGTCTGTGGGTAGTTGTTAGTTGATCTTCCTTTTTGAGAGTGTAGAATGAAACCTGGGATCTCCTGTTCTACCAACTTGGTGATGTCACTCTTTTCTTATTTTCTTAATATGCATAATTAGGCAATTATGAAAATTTTGGTAGAAATCTAGAAACTATAAAAATAGCAAAATACCAATTCCATTTAAAAGCACAACAATTAAAACAAATATAACAAAATTAATAACTGAAATTCAGATGAGTAGACATTGAAAAAAGATGATAATTGAATGACAAGTAGGTGAAAAGAAACTATTCATTATATATTATGGATAGACAGATGGCTGAAAAATACAGAGGATGAAAATAACAACAGAAGGTAGAATGTAAGAGTGTAGTAGGTAATATCATTCTACAACACACACACACGGAGCATGGAGCAAAAGCATTCCTTAAGGAGACAATGGATAAAAATAATTCCATTAATAAACTGTCTCTAATTTTCCCTGAACTCTGTACTGGTTTCTGTGGTCTGAAGGCTCATCACCAGATCGAATGACAGTTCTATCAAGAAAAATGATGATGGCTTCAATAAATTAGAAATAAAATCTTGAAAATTTCAGTTCATTATCACATATGAGAAAAAGACATTAATTTGATTTCTTAAACAGCAAGCATATGACATTACTGAATAAAAATGACTTACATTCAATAAATAATATTTCTAGTATATAAGGGAGCCAAATAGACTACAAATATATCCTAAAGAATACCCTATATGTTAAAAATACTTTACCATTTGTAAAGGTTAACTAAACCTTACAAGGAAAGATCAACATCTACATTTAGATGCGACTGTATCTGGCAAAAATCTGGATGGAAGTACTGGTTTAATACCTAAAGAACACAGACAGGGGTAACTGAAAAGCCTCTGACTAGTGGATGAGATTAGGGCTCCCAAATGATATTCATAGTACTTCCTTTTTTTCTTAAAATTAAATAGGAGTTATGATCAGCTAAAATTATCAAATATTGTGTTTGTTTTTCTCCATCATCCTTTGATACATTAATAGTATCTAAAAATGTCAAAGGATGCAGAATGGCATTAATACAAGAACTGGATTTTGACACTAGAGAGAGCTTATGCCATAGATCTGTATTGTTAGCACAGGATGAATGGCTGCAGGTCTCTTTGAAGAGAGAGTGGATGCATGTGGGTAATTTTAGAAAAATGCTGGTGATCATGGCACTGAATATAGTATTTCTATTTCTTACTTGCTCTTTGTCCCTTATTTGAATTGAATCAAGATAAACTAGTAGTAATTTATACCATGTAAAGAACACTCCCACTTATCATCATGACTGACCAGAATGAATTTAATCTTATCTAAGCAAATTAATCTATAAGTTGATTAGAAACATAAGATTTATGTTTTGACTAAACAAACCCAAAATTTGGCAATATTTCTTTTTGGAAGGAATAAAGATTTGGAAGAAATAAGGAATAGGATCAATGGCACTGGAGTCTAGCTACAGTGTAAGAATGGTTCTGGGAAAGCAGTTATGGTGAAGTTTTGGCTCAATGAGTTATGATTACATTTATTTATATCCTTAAAATTTCTGAGGTTACCCTGCCCTCTCATAATAACATCAACTTTACATTAGCTTGTTGCAATGAATTTTAGCTTTGAATACAAGATTTATGAATTGAACAGCTACTCTATGAAAACTGGTGTAAAAGAAACATGTTCTAGTTGTTACTATCAACTGTAGAATTTGATTGGGTACAAATCCCAGCTGTTGCTTATGGTGGGACACCAAACGAGTTGTTTTCTTCTTTTTCCCTGAGTTTTCTTTTCTTGAAATGGAACCTATTTGTATATTAATTCATTGTTTTATTATGAAGTTAAAACAAAACTCTAAAATGTTGGCTACTGTCCCTACAAATTCTGTTTTCCCCTTCTCAGTACTGAACTCTGGGAGATGGCACTCTTGCTTTGATGCTTATTTCACATAACTGAAATTTACCTATTTCAGTTATGGTCAACAGTTATCTGTTTCTCATATATTTAACCCAGAGTGTAGGATTCACCAAACCAAGATTAGTTCACAATTGAATTTACTTACTTAGTCCTAAGTGCCTAAATAAAAAGCATGTGACCAGCGCTGCTCTTGGAACTTGACCAGAGTCCTGCCTTGAATCTCACACTTTAAAGATTCCTACAAATACTCCTTTTCTCTTTCCCTGTCATTCCTTACCTCCCACACATGAGTTTATAAATGAACATTTAGTAGCTTCTAACACTCGAGGTTCAGTGCTCAGCATGGGCACAGTGTAACCCACGACTCTAACATCCACACTTCTTGAAATGCTCCAGGGAAATGCTTCTCTGCATCTTGACCTCTGTCCTAGAAATAGAAGGTGGCTGCAACCAAATGTCATCAAGTTTTGAGGAGGAAGCCCTGTGACATCAGAGATGGACAATAGTGTTTTAAAAAGTAAAGAAGATTTGAGTTATGGAGTGCTTGCAGAAAAGACTAATTATCTTGTCAAGCCCTTCATCTCATATAACATAATGTAAGGAATTCGTGCATAATGAATGATTGCTTCCTAGTAACGCTGAGTGTCTATTTTCTTGCTTCTCTCTCTTTTTTTTTTTTTAAATTCGTGATTCTAAAGGTACTGATGAATGAACATGACATTTGCAGATATTACTAACAAACATTGTGGTTAACAAATATTTTGGAAATATTAAGTGGCAGAAAGAGGGGATCTATATTTATAAAAAAAGAGCAAAGTGACGTAACTTACCAGTCATGAAGAGATACTACACTGTGTTAAAATAAGCAATGGAATAGGGCAGGAAACCACAAAGGGGCCAAGGAAATCTTACACATAAACCACTGGAGAAACATCAGCCATGACAACAAAATCAGATAGGGCATCTTTTACTGGAACAGGAAAGAAATGCATACTTTCCAGAAAAGGAAACATAGAGAGTCCTACCTATTTAGATGATTGTTATTTACCTTAACGTTGTAACATGAAAATGAAAATTCTAACAATAAGATGTCATTTCTTATCAGCTGGCCTGACAGAATTTAGAAGGTAGGATGATACTAGATAATGGTTAGGATAGAGGCACATGGGAATCTTCATTCACTCCAGGACAAAAGAGCAGACAGAGCCGGGCGCAGTGGCTCAAGCCTGTAATCCCAGCACTTAGGGAGGCTGAGACAGGAGAATCGCGAGTTCAAAGCCAGCCTCAGCAACGGTGAGGGACTAAGCAACTCAGTGAGACCCTGTCTCTACATAAAAAACACAAAATCGGGCTGGGGATGTGGCTCAGTGGTCGAGTGCCCCTGAGTTCAATCCCCAGTACCACACACACACACACACACAAAAAGAGCAGACAGACTTTCACAATAATAAATGCCTACAATCAGGGAGTACTCATTAAGTAAGAAAGTATGGGGAGTCCGAAACAGAAATTCTTCAAATGAGTGATTACAGAGTCATGTTTACATGTCTTCAGTGTAGCATTTTTTGTAGGAGTGGGATTTTGGTTGCAATCTTAGGATAAGTCAGTGAAATAAGCAAGCACAAGGTATCAATCCTGACATGCTATACTATCTTGCATCTAGAGGCAATCAAATATCAGGATGTGCAAAAACATGAACAGATCTTTGAAAGATTTGGAGTAAACAAGGAAGAAAGAGGATGAGATAGATATTAGAATATCAGTTATAAAAATCTAAAACACTATATAAATGGACTAACAATTTGAATTTTTCAAATATACACAAGATCAAAGTATATTTATCAAATTGGATCTGGTGGGTGAACCTCATGAGGCAGAGGATGGAATTAGGTAGTGAGGAGAGAGAGATATGGAGTCTAAACATAGAAATAAACAAAGAAGGGCCTGGAATGGCAGGTGATGGTCTGAGGAGGTCTGATCAAAGAGGAATGGACGGGTAAAACCCTCAGATGTCTGCAGAAAGAGAAATATATATGTACATTTTTGTGCACTTATTTAAAAAATATTTATCTGAATAAATGTTTTATAGATCAGAACACAATCAAGGTATAAACTACAATAATAAGATATTGAGTATGTTTGGTGTCATGGTATGATTTTTTTAAAAAATATTTATTTTTTAGTTGTAGGTGGACACAATATCTTTATTTTATTTTTATGTGGTGCTGAGGATTGAACCCAGTCCCTCCTGCATGCTAGGTGAGCACGCTACCACTGCGCCATAATCCCAGCCCCTCATGGTATGATTATTAAAGGCAAGGAAAAGCATGTCTTCAAACTAAACTGAAAGTACTGCAAGTTAATTGTCAGGCACTTCCTACTGTCCATCAAACAGCATTAACCACATTTATTTAGGTGGGCTTTCTGTCATGTGTACAATCTTTGAACAGCCATATGGTTTAGGTTAGGAGAAGGGAATGTTTTCCTCATTTCCAGAAATTCATTCTAAAATACTAGAAAAAACATGTAAGCTAGATTTTTTAATATTAGAGCATTCACCCAAATATCTTTAGTTTATGGAAATTATAGAATTAAAAGTTTGCTACTTTGAGGGTAAGGTTGTTAAAAAGAGTGAAAAGTCTTCAGTTACACTTCATATCTTGCTTTCTGCTAGAGTCCTCGTAAGGAATTTCTTAATTGTCAGCAAGTGTAATAAGGCTTTTTAAAACACCAAAAATGTAAGAAGAAAGTTTGAATGGAGAATTCTACTGACCACTATGCAGTAGCAAGGAAACTAAAGTTTTCGTAAAAACATTTGGTTCTTGTCCAATCTATTTCTTGCCCTAGAGGAAATATACAATACAACATGGAAAATTTAGAGTAGCCAGTCTTTTTTTCCCAGAGGAAAAGTCTAAAGACAATGATGGTGCATTTATGTATCATTTCAGGATCAATATCACAAAATTGAATATAGGTTAATAGTACTGGGAATTTATAGCTTTAAATAGAGGCAATGGTGAAATACAGATCAATTTCCCCCCTTGAGCCTGGGCTTGTGATTCTCTTTAAAGTTAGAATTAATTTATTACAACTTTAAACTTTGAGATGAGAACAAACAAAGTGGTAAAAGCAAAGCAAATCCAATATTTTGCTCTCAAGTCAAATCCAACATTAGTAAGTCTTTTTTTGTATAATCAAAGGATATGTAAATATTTAGCCAAATAACAACAACAAAAAAAAAAAAAGAGGAAAAAGAAAAGATGGCAACAGTATTTGTTGATTGTATTTCTTTTTGCTTTGTTTTGGCCTTGAAGGAGTTAAGAGCTGAAAGTTGAAAATTCCCAATCAAGCACAGAAAACAAATTTCATCACAACTTATGACAAACTCAATTCCCTCATTTGTCCCCCAACAAATATGTGCATACACAAGCCATAAATCCTTTTATCTGTGTTCTATTCAATATTTTTAGATTGAAAATTGCTTTAAGGAAAATAGTATCTTAAGAATATTCGTGGTCTGTAAAATCCCTAGGAAATAAAAATGTAGTAGACATTTTAGGTACTAGAAACTCTTGTCCCATGACTCCTGTGATTTGCACACATTCTTTCTCTGTTTCTCTCTCTCTCTCTCTCTCTCTCTCTTTCTCTCTATTCTAGGACAACTGCCAAGGTATTCATGTCTCCCTGCTTATAAAAATAAAAAAAATATATAAATATATAAATAAGTTCGAAGTGTAAAGTTTGCCTCTCACATCCTTCATACCAAACTCTTCAGGATATCTGATAGTACCAAGAATCTTCCTTCTTAAAAACTACTTTCCCTTTGGTTTCTGATTTATTTGTACCATTCCAAGTCAGTCCCCATGCCCTGGAATCTAATACTCAGTTTCTTCCTCTAAAAGGACTTCTCAAGTCTGGACCATCAAACTCAGTTTTCCTTAATTGTTTTCCAAGGTTTTAACTTTTACTTTTAGTAAATACTTCAAGATATTCTTATTTCTTTGTTTTAAGCAAATCAACCAGCCATTCATTTTAAGTCTGTTACCTTTCATGTATGTTGTCTTATGAGTCTTAATGCACATTTGGTGTTTAAGGAAACCAAAACACATCACTCATGTTCCTTTCCTGAGCTATGATTTAATTGACAAATAGGACAAAAGAACAGATAGATTAAAAATCCAAATATAACCTTTCTTAATGCTAGGCGTATTGGAAAATGTGGCTTATCCTAACCCTAAGGCCAGCATGAGATAAGGCTTCAGCCACCCCACAGCTGAGAGTTCTGGCCTGAGCCTCACTGAGAAGCGTCACAGAGGGGCTGCAGTTTGAACTTCTAGCACCAGGGACTTGGAGGTGGGACAGAGCAGAGGACACCCTATAGATGGCTCATCACAGAGGAAAGAAAGAAGAGGGACAAAGGAAAGAGGGAGAATATTTACGCCAAGAAGCTCCTTAAACCATTCCTCCGTCCTCTGGAAGCATGAGAGGGCAGAGAGAAGCCACTTGTGTCCACTAGTTACTTTCCCTCCAAAGAGGCGCAGGCATGAGAAGGGGGAGAGGCGGCACTCCCACCAGCGGGATATAGGCAAATTCACTCCCTACCTGCTCTTCCTTTCAGCCTTTTGCTTTTACAGGTAAGGTGCTTTGTTTTGTTACCTGCCAAAGAAACGAGATCTCAATCTCCCATTTGCAGGGGTCTCATTTATTTTGACATCTCACTCCACATGCTGTTGTTTGGTCCTCTACCCTTTCCTTTCCCTCCATTCTCAGTAGACAATAATGTGCTCTACATTTCTCAACTCAGATCTGGATTATAGTAACAACCTCCCTCATTATTTTTCCCTTTTCATTATAACTGCCCTCAATCTGTATTTCAGGCTAGAGAAGAAAATAAAAGAAAAAAAAAAACGAATCATCTTCTAAATACCTGATTTTCACTATTTTGTCTAGTTGCTTTTCTATACTTCATATATAGTGGGAGACAGCTTCTAAAACAAGATATGACTACACAATAATTATGGTAGTGGCTAAGAATACAAGCAATGGGATCAATGAGACCTGAGCTAAATTTTCTTTTGTCTGTCAGTAAATGGCCACAGAAAATTGGGTAAGTTACTTT
Organism: Xerus rutilus; assembly: GCA_028644305.1. NCBI lineage: Eukaryota > Metazoa > Chordata > Mammalia > Rodentia > Sciuridae > Xerus > Xerus rutilus. The sequence goes on along the minus strand of CM053408.1, from coordinate 12,568,712 downwards.
TCTCTCTGAGAATGAGAAAAAAGAACTTGAACAGATCAATAAGCAATAAAGAAATTGAAATAGTTGTTAAAGTTTTCCTCTCTCAAAAGGCTACACAGTCTGAGAAGTTTTTATGTGTGAATTCTACCAAACTTTTAAAATACCCAATTTCCCCCTGTCTTTTATTAATTGAAGTTGATGCAAAAAAGTAAATGCATCACTGGCTGAGTGAGTTTAATAATATATTAAAAACAGATTGTAAAAATACAGATTTTATCATGAAGATTTAAGATTTTTTCCATATCATAAAATTGATTAATGTTATTAGTAACATTAATAGACCAAATGAGAAAAGTCATATATTTGTTTTAGTGAATTTGAAATAGCATTTGGAAATGTTAAACTTTTTAAAACTTAAGATCAAACTTGGTATATTATGACAAGGAAGGAATTTGCTTAATTTGTAAATGTTTATATCTCAATCCAAGTGAAATATTGAATTTATTTCTTTAAGATGCAGAACATGACAAAAATGCCCACTCTCATTAGTATTTAAAAAGATCTTGAAAGTCCCGGTCAACTGTATAAGAAATGAAACATAAAACATGAAAGAGTGGCATAGAATAATAAGAATTGAAAGAAAAGGAGCCCGACTTACAAATTATAGATAGCATAGCCATCTACCTAGAAAGAAAAGTCAACAAAGTCAACAATCATTATGAATCAGTACTATCCATTAGTTCAGGAAAGAAAAACCATTTTACAAAAACAATAACCAAGTAGAAAATATAGTAAACTAAAACACTGTTTATAATGACAAAGTACAAAATATCAATAATTTAGCCTAACTGAACTGAGGAGGACAGAAAGATGTTTAGGTGATCTGGCTCCATGAGGAAACCTTGCCTACACTCAGATGATGAGTTAATACCACATTAAAGTCAATCCACAGTCACTACGGGGCCATGCCCAGTGTAGGGGTACAACTTCCTTGATAACATCCATACAGTCAGTGCAACATAGCACTGAGCCTATACAGAGACTTATGCTCCAGGGTTACAGGAAGGACTAGAGAGTACTGAAGAGAAGTTGCACGTTGTTGTAGAGGGGAAAAACCAATGAAATTTTCAGTCAGAGCAATGATAATTCGGGTGTGGGTTTTCTTATGTGGACTGCTTTTAGAGAGCCAATTCAAAGTGCCATAAAGTAAATAGGTGGAATATGTGATCTGGGACTCATAGTAGGGATGAAAAATGATCATCGTGCTATTTTTTAGGCTGGGTGGGTAGTGCGTGATTGTTCATTTTAGTAGTTTTAGAAGAAAGCACATATAAATCACATACTTTCTATATGTAAAATATGCCCTCAATATAAAAAGAGAAGTGTGTATATGAGTTTTCCCTATATAAGCATAAAGTAGTTCTGAAAGTGAATTAAATATCTCACAACATTAGATGTTTCTGCTGAAAAGAAGAATGAGAGAACAGTTGAGAGACTTGAATTCTGAAACCTGTAATTGTATTACATATTAATAAGTCCACGAAATGATTTAAAAAGAGATGTTGAAAAAGCCTATTAAAACAGTATCAAACATATAAAAGTATAAAAAGGAACACCACAAAACATAATGTCTGGATGTAAAAGAACAAAATTAGAAGAAGTATATATGCATATATGTTTGTATGTGTTGTATAAGAAGAATTTCAAGGAATTAGTATCTTAAAGATGTCGGTTCACTAAATACTGTATGTATTCAACCAAATTACAACAGTTTTGTTTTTTTCTTGTGGTACCAGGGATTAAACCCAGGGCCTTGTACATGCCAGATAAGCACTCTACCAATTGAGCTATATACCCAGTCCCAAAATGCAACAGCTGTTAATGGAACTGAACAAATCTGCTTTTAAAATACCTTAGGTATAATGTATCCAGGATAATTTTGGTGAGAAAGTATAAATGGTGTAAGTGTTCTACCGAATGTCAAGAACAATTAAAGACAAAACAATTAAGATAGCATATTTAGCCCACAGAAACAGAAAGAAACCCATGGAATGAAAAATAAAACTTATAAATAAGGCTCCATAGGTATGGACTCAATAAATAACAGGACCAACACTTTATCACAATATAAGAATGAATAATTCAATAAATGACATTAGAACAATTGGTAATATCATAACAAGTGTTGGTTCTAAAGAACTCTAGACCTTAGAAGGAAATTTAGTAAAATATGACTTGAGGTTGGGAAAATTTTTCTAAACATGTTAAAAATAAAAACTTTCAAAATAGATTGTTAAATTCAATTAAACTGAAATTTAAAATTTTTCATGCATACAAAGACAACTATATAAAATGAAGAGACAAACAATAGACTGGAAGAAGTTATTCAAAACACTAATATTCAAAAGTCATAAAAAATTCTTACAAATTAAAAATAAAAAGACAATTTTGTAGAAGAATACTCAAATGTGTATATGTTCATATGTTATATATATAGATAAATATATTTTGTGTGTATAGATAAATATATTTAGGTCTACTATATGCTAAACCTGTGCCTAACACTGAGCTATACCCTCAACCTTTATCTTTAGGCATTGCTTGAAAAGGAAGACTAATAAAAAAAAAATTTAAAATATTTTCTACTCTCCTAGTAACTAAAGAAATACAAATTAAAACCACAATAATGACATTATACTTTTGAGATACAAGGAAGCATTAATTATTAAAGAATACCAGTATTGATGCAAATGTAGAATACTGTGAACAGATTAACTTTCATTGTGCTAGTATAAATTGCTCTACATTTAAAATAAATTTAAAATTTTATTTAAAAATTGACCAAGGAGGCTGAAGAGGCACATACAAAAATTTTTACTTAGCATTTTCTTTCCTGGGAAGAGTCAAATTTAGATAAATATTCTCATGTATAAGAATTCTCACAGCTGTATCTTTTTTTGATAGTGGAAGAATGAACAAAATCTTGAAGTAACTCAAATTAACAAATACAGTGAAATAGAAGAGTGTATGATTAAATCAGGGCAAAATAGGTAAGTATGTATCAATCTCAGAAACTTTGAGAGTGAAAAAAGACAATTTACAGAGAGACACAAACAGAATGATAAATTTATATAAGGTTCATAAATATTCAAACAATATTGTATATTATTCAGATATACATGCATATATAGCAAAATGCACAAGCATATAAACAAAAAAAAAATTCCAAGGGTATTTACCCCTGGGAGAGTTAAATACAAAGTAATCCTATCAAGGATAGTATCTTAAGTTGGTTTCTCAGAAGGAAGCTGCGTTGAGACTTTTTGTGAAAGTGACTTCTAAGGGAAGACTCTTGTGTAGGGCAGACCCAAAATGGTTGTAGTTAGGTTCTCTTGCTGAGATTTTCAGCATGCTATGATTTTTGTATGTAGCAAGGTTATGAACACCTGATTCAGGTATGTACTCAAGGTAATAAACATTTTCTTGTGAGCATGTGCCCACTTATGTAACCTCTTGGCAATGTGCCTTCTTTGTGTGACCTACATATATAAGAGGCCTATGGATATGATGCAGGGGGCTACGTGGGGTTGCTGCCACCTCTGAATAAAGAATGTCTACTATCCTGTGTTTTGAATCTTCTTCCCCTATGAGGATCCTGAATTTGTTCCCCAGGGTCTAAGCCTCAGGTCTAAGCCCAGCATATTGGAAGGAGAGAGAAACATGTAGCGGGGTGGGGTGGCCGTGGGGAGAAAACCAACTGTGTGGTCTCAGCTGCAATTTAGCTTCATTGTGGTCTTATTGCAGAGATGGAACAAAACTTGTGTATCACAGGACATCACCAAGCTGGTCCCATCTTGAGGCCTCATAACCCCATGCTAGTCAGTCATTGACCAAGAATTGCTGCTGTTGGTGGTGATGGGGTAACTTTCTGAGGAATCTTTGGCAAGGAAAGTTCTCCAGGGAATTGGTGAAGTTGCAGGCAATACAGCAGCTAATTGATAAATTAGTCTAGCTAAGAGAATCTGAGTGGGTACTAAAAATATCTAATATAGTCCTTCATTTGTACCATTTGGATCTTTATTTGGCTCATTGCATTCAGGCCCAGCTTATTAAGGATTCTGGTTAGTCATAATTTAAAAAAAATACATATAAGAGGAGGATTTATGGAAGAGACTGCAGCCCTGGCTGTTGCATTTGCTCCTGAGGAATTAACTGATTACTCATATCACTGTCTTCAATGACACATTCTATAGCTTCTCTAGTAAAGAATGAATTTTTATAGTGTTTTGTCCTTATTTAGATGACTTGTTCTGTGAGATGATCATCTGATGGGTCATTTTTTATAAGGCCTACATCAGTCCATGGATGCTATACTTTTTTTTTTTTAAATGATGTGCTATTATTTTTTTATATCTTTATTTATTTTATGTGGTGCTGAGGATCGAACCCAGTGCCTCACATATGCGAGGCAAGCGCTCAACCGCTGAGCCATAACCCCAGCCCCGCTATACTTTTTTATTTACAGTGAAAACAAGACATTGAAGTACTATACCCCAGTAAACAAAGTGTCAAAAATATTCACTCAGGCACCCAATTTGTAGCAGCACTCTTACATTCTCATGAAGATCAGAGTCAAGTGGCCCTGCCAGTGTGATAAATCCTTTAAATGTCAGCTGGTCTGCTGATACAAGAAGCTTAAAATGACCAGGTAACACCTAGATTTCACTTTAATGGGAACATGACACCATTTTCTTAGAAAATGACTCAGTTCCTCTAGGAAGTCATATCCTAAACCCACATAGATGAAAAGCACACTTTTTCCCCCAGATCTTTTTTATTCTTTTGACATCCACCTATTGATAACATAAAATCACATATTGGTTTAGCCATAAATCCTATCAAAAGGATGACTCTCATTCTTCCAGGCTATCTTCTGCAATCTAGTACATCAGCTGTATCTCAAGAGACAACCCCAGAAGATGTCAGGTTCTGGATGGTACAGTGTACGGTGTGGCTGAAAGGTTGGATAGCATGTTATTGTGCCCACTGATACACTTCTTTGGCTGTAAAGTGTATTCACCGGCCTAAGTCAATGTTATATGGAACCCCATTATATAGGCCAGACTCTCCACAGGTTCTCTGATAGTGATGCTGCTTGAGGTTTTATGAGCAGGAAAGACAAACTCATACCAGAGTATTTGTCAGTTCTGGTCGGATGAAATTGTGGAGTACAATATTGTTACCTTGCCACTAAGTGGATAGCTAATGTCCTCAAGTGATAGTATTGTGTGTTGAGTGATACTGTTGTGTGTTGAGCTTATGCTTCTGTTATTTCAGAGTTGAAGGTTCATCAGTGGCAGTAAATCAGCCTTGTTGAGAGTCATGCTGTTGAATCTGTTCCTAGCCTCCACCTTTATAACATGGCTGCTTTGTCCATGAGTGCATTGAGAACAAATGCCAACTGACATCTTCCCAGGTTATCTTAATAAATAGCTATTGCTTTGTGCCAGGGGCAGCTCCAGCAAAATGATCACATCTGAAACAGCAGTAGTAGTTGGAGTTAATCTTTGTCAAGTTTACAATAGTCTACTTTTATCCACTATAATCTATCAGTTTTTTTTTTCAGGGTGTTCAAATTGATGACTTAAAAGAGGACAGATGCCCTTGGGTACTTGAACTTCCAGATTCCCCTAAAGTCTAAGTGGCTACAGAAGTAGCAGACTTTCCTTTGTTTGAAGACAGTAGGTCCCTTTTACTTAAAGTTCACGTAGATGTGCCCATCCAAAGTCTTGGAGCTCTTACATTTTGTCTATCAGTGGTGTACTTTGGTCAGGACAAAAATACAACCTTCTTTAAATATCTTTTTCTCTTATAGTTAAACCTATGCCTAAATTGTGCCCTATAGTGAAATATGAGTCTGTGTTAGTCAAATGGTTGGCTTTTTAATTTGTTACCAAGAAGACTCCTTGACTTGTACTTTGCTTGAATTTTTTTATTATTAAATCTAAGCCACTTATTTTCTCTTTCAATACAATAGGACACTTTGCAATAGCAACCTAACTCTACAGTACTTATAGTTACTAACTTCCCTATGTCATTATACCAATTAGTACATTCCCTACCACTTACAATAAAGCCATAGCTCACTCAATGAAAAAGAGTCAAGATTGGGAAGGGGGCACCACAAATCCCAATGTTACAATACACTAGAGCCTATCAATTCTCTGCCTGCCATCAGTCATTACCATTTGACTTATGGGTGTTGGAACCTGAGTCTTCTATCAATAGAGTATGTTTCCTCTGACCACTTCTGGAATCATCTGAGATCAATTCTCCTCGGGTATAGCCTGAGCAAAGCAGTCTGAATTCTTTCATAAATCAGTTATTGATGGTATGCTGCCAGGAAAACAGGCATATGGGGAGAGAGAGGGCAGAGAGAGAAATTAAGAAAGGGGTTGGTCTCTGCTGGAGGCAAGCTTCAGACTGGTCCCATGGAGGATCTGATCTGGAACATGATTTATACCAGAGTTGGTTCCACCTAGAAGTACCCCAGGTTGGTCAGTGTTTGGTTCCAGGCTGTCTTCATCTTCCATGGAGGTAAAACATCTTGGTCAAGATAGATCTCACTTAGTCATGGCCAATTCTCCATAAGAGGCACCTGGGAGCTTCTAGCAGACTATTTACAGTCATTGGAGGATGGGCTACTCCTGTTATATGCATGAGATCTGGATAGAACCTACTATGGCAGGATATTAGGGGATTGTGACTACATCATTTTATTTCTTAACAACAGATGAGGGGATGCCTGATCATGTATTGCAACATTTTAAAAGAATAACTGTGAACTTTAGCTTATTAAATGTTAAATCAATAGGAAAGGTATATAATTTTACCTCCTCTTAATAATATATTAAATTGTGAATATTATGAAAAAATTGCTGAATTATGTAATTAAAAATAAATCATATATTCTTTCAGATAATGTTATAGAATAAAATGCACTTACTTTTAAAGATTCTGTAGAGAATGAAGCACATGAAAAGAGCTAAGCTTGTGTGAGAGCAAAGGTAGGCTTATTTTTCTTATTTTTGTTAGGGCTTGCAAAATTTTACCCTATTTTCCACATAATATCTGTATTAGTTTTCTCCTTAACAGAACATCACACACTCGGTTGCTTAAACAATACAGATTTGTTTTCTTACAGTTGTGGAGGCTAGAAGTCCAAGACTGAACGGTGTTGGTTTCATTCTAGAGTCTTCCTTCTTGATTTGCAGAAGGCCATTTTCTCTTTATGTATTCATATCATCACTCTTTGTGTCTTGGTCAAATTTCCTTTTCTCATTAGGTCTCATTAGGTCTCTAGTGAGAGGGTCCACCCTAATAACCTCATTTTAATTTATTGCCTTCTTAAAACCCTGTCTTCCAAAATGGTCACTTTCTGCCAACAGAGGCTGGGACTTAATATATAAACTTGAGAGGAGGGAACACTGTCACAGGCCCTACCTTATCTAAAATTTTTCCAGTATTAAAAATTGGTTTGCTTTTAGAACATATAACATTTCAAGGGCATTTTTCACTTTGGAACTATAAAAGAATGAGAACGATTCTCATTTAGTTCTTATTTTCCCTTTTATGTTATAAAGGAATCATCTTTGAATACTAAAATTAAAATTAAAATATTGAAATGAGTAAATGGTACAATCTTGTCTTTCCTTGGCATAATTAAGTGAAAGAATAATATCAGGTACAGACTTGCCTCTCTGAAAAGCTGGTACAGGGATTATTTTTGCAGGAACTTAGGCAGCAAAAACCAAACATGGTTTATCCTTATTCCAATGTGAGGTTCTATTTAATTAGAAATTGAATGAGAAGGAAATACATTTCCTACATATTAATAAAATATTACTCAGTTCAAATTTGAATACCATTTTCCTAAATTGCATATTTTCAAAGCTTCGATTAACTGAGATCAATACTGTATAAAACCTCAGGGGCCTATCTTTGAAGACAGTCCTTGGTAGGGCAATGAAAGGAGTAGTGGGTTTTGATTAATAAAAACTCAGTATCCCAAGGGACACAATTTTATTGGCAAATAAAAACCCAGTATTTTTTTCAAGAAATCTATGAGCTTTAATATCTAGAAATACTATTTCATCAGATGAATACTTGTAGTAACATAAAAAAAGAAAAAAGTTGACAAAAGGAAATCAAAATGAATTCACATAAAGCAGAAGTAACAAGAACTAATGAGAAATATTTTACCCAAGAGCTACATGAATAATGGAATAATGACACAAACTTTTACAGTTTACAAAGCGGTATCACACGCACATTGAGAGATTGTTCCTTTACAGTATCACATTAGGCCGCTGGCTTACTTTGTTTCATTTCATAAATTGGGGAAATTAAAGCTGATGCTAGATCAATTGTTTGATTCCAAATTCTATGAAAGCATGTTGCAGCTAAACCACCCTCTGTTAGTTGGAAGAACCAGTTCACTTGGATAATGAAGGCACTTTTCTAATCACAGAATGTAGAAATGAACAAAAAGGACCAAAGTCCCTACTGTTTGGGAATTTAAAATCAATAGTAAGGGCAGACTATTATCTTTCTTCTTCCTAGAAACTGCTCAGAATATACATAGTCAAAAATAGTGGGAAATTAAAATCTACCAGCATTTAAACAGGAAAACAACAAAAGTAAAACTAACAAATTCTATGCACCCCTATAAGAAGTAATGAGTGGTTCAAATACAAAGGGACATCTGAAAGTGGATAGTCTTTCGGATCCTAGGAGCAGAGATGGAAGGTAGAATAAAACAGAAGATTGTTAGAAAAAGAGATAAGAATACTTGATATCTGCCTATTAAATAGCGTTGTTTTGGAAGAACTAGCCCATATAATTAAGCAGTATAATAATATGTAAGTATTTAGAAAGTAGAAGTAAAATAATATTTCTTTGCAGATAACAATTTATTGGGAAAATGAGAGAATAAATCAATGAAAAAGCTATTCAAAATAATGCAAGATTTCGGTAAGGTGATTCATTACAAAATAAATAGTAATAGCTTTTTCATGAATGATTATGGGAGAGAGGATTGGAGGGAGGAAGGGAGAGAAAGAAAAATACTCAGGAATGCAATTAATAATGAATATGCAGATTTTAAAGAAAGATAATTGTAACTACTGAATGGTGTACAAGATACACACAACACCCTAACTACTTGGACACGATGGTTTTTAAAGGAAACATTTATCTTTAAATTTGTAACTTCAAAACATTTATTTTTAAGTGAGATTTATTTTAAAATCTATAACCTCAATATAATGTAAGCTTTTAGAAATAAGTGAACATGGTGGAGAGAATTCTAACAGGTTATTTCTCTAAAAGGACAGTAAAGGCTGGGGTGTAATTTAATTTGAAACAAAGAGAAATGTTTAGCTAAATATTTTTCATCACTTATTCAAATGCTTCTTTGTAAACTGGTGGTGGTAGGGGGAGGATTAAGTCTCAAGCAAGGGAAATTTAACACCAAAGGTGAACTTTCTGCATGGACATCAGTTTACATATTAATAGAAATGGTCCATATGGCATCTTGTCCAGGACTCTGTGAGGGTCTTGAGTTCAGTTAGGCAGACCCCAGGGGAGATCTTTCCTGTGAACTAAGGGTGTTCAATCATATATTAAATGTTAAATCATATATTTTCCACACATACATTCCCCTATGTTTTTTAATGTTTTATTTCAATTTTTAAAACATTATCCTCATTTATAATCTCTTTTAAAGATCTTGTGGATTTCTTTGGGGAAAGAAATACACAATTCAGGTCTCTTTGCAGAGATTATTCTGGAACTATTGACACTCTGTGAATAATCTCACTTTAAAGCATTTTATACATATTTTTTAAATCTATTTTACCTTTTAAAATCCTTTGGAGGACTGTTGTTTTTGTAGTTAAATATTCTTAGAGAGGACAAATGGGTATTTCAACATGTTGGAAATCTGCCCTCTCAATTTCCATAAAACTTTTCCGTATTTTTTCCCCTTAGCCTTGGAGCAGCTTTTTCTGTTTCAAGATGGTTTATTCTTTCTGAAAAGGGCTCAGTTCAAAATGCTTATATCCTCTAAGTGTACCTAGTAACTGACAAGAGAAATTCCAAGATTACTCTGACTTTATGTTGACATTTAAGGGAAGAGGAACCTATTCATCCAAGCAAGAGCAAAAGTTGATGTTTAATGTGTTAGAGTAGAGATGCAGGGCTTACGCCTGGGAGAACTCTAGGCCTGAAGATAAACACGAGGTGAAAGTGCCAGCAAACAGCAAAGGTCAGCTAGTGCTTTCATTTTTATTATAGCCATATGAAAAAAGAGTCACATGGACAAGAGTGGCTGATACACATAGTGAGATGATTCATTACTTTTAACATACAAAAATATAGAACCATTTAAACAGCCCATAAGTAAGAACACTGGTAACCTAGATCTACCTCTATCACAGGATCTGGACCAGTAGCACTAAGATTTTGGGGCAAGTTAGCTAATCTCTGTCTTGATTTCTTTGATGATATCATGGGCTAATACTGGCCTCTACCAGCTACTGTGAAATTAAATGAGAACCAGCTGGGCATAGTGGCACAGACCTGTGATCCTGGTGACTTGGGAGACAGAGACAGGAGGATTTTGTATTCGAGGCTAGTCTCAGCAACTTGGAGAGATCTTTAGCAACTTATTGAGACCTTGTCTTAAAAATAAATAAATAAGAACCATATCTGGAAGCTAGCAGTACTTGAAAATAGCAGCTCTGTAATTTTAATTGCCCTGGTCCTCTTCTCCCACTCTGGGTGCAATTCTAGCTACGCTTATTACATATGGAGTTGTAAATAGATGTCTAGGTTATAATATTCATGAGAATTACAGGCAACAAAAACTGACTCTGATTGAAACTGAAAAGGCATTGATTTTTTTTTTTTAAATGAGGAAATCATGGAATTCAAGTATGCTCAAAACTCAGCTTCCAGAAACATGGGCCCCAAACCAGACCATGGGAACTGGCTTCCTAACTAAACTGCTGCTATTCCCACTCTCCGCCATCCTATTCCAGGAGCTCCAATTCTTACCACTTCTACTGGAATTATTGCAGAGCCAGGAGTACAATCTTGTAACCACTGCAACTCAAAAAGCCAGCTGCCTCTGCCACTGTTTTCAAGACAATGGATTCTCTGCAGATTCTTCTTATTTCTCAATTCTGAACTGAGGCCTTGCATTAGTGATCTTATAAGTCAAGCCTGGCACAAAAGATGAAGGGATCAAGTTCTGTGGGTTCTGCCTTGAAGAAGTTCAAATAATAAAGGTGGAAATTCTCCAAACTAATAGGGATGTTCCAAACTTGCTAAACAGCTGGAGAAACAGTACAAGGTCTGTTGTAAATCAGGGGAATTATTTTTCTACTTTAAGCAACTACTGTTAAAGAAACAACTGTGCTCATTTGCGTTGTTCATAGGTGAAAGTTCTGCTTGGCCTGTGGTGCTGTATACCTGAGCCCGCTCATAAATTTTGCCTCTAGACTCTGGTAGTATTAGAATCTACTTCTTTCATTTGCATTAACCAGCAAGCATTGAAAGCTTGAGCAAAGGCAGCATAATAGTGTTAGCTTCTAAACTTTTTATTTGTGCATGCTGTGATAAATTTGGCTAACAAATATTTATATTAGGATTTCATGCTTAGAATAATGATTCCATTCATTACAAGTAAAGGAAAATGGCTTAAACATAAAAGCATGATAAGATTGCTAATAATTTCTCTTTCAGTGGATTCATCACTGATGTATAAGAATGCATTTAGGAAAACTACTCCATTCACAATGACCTCAAAAAAAAAACAAACAAAAAAACTTGAGAATCAATCTAACAAAAAAGGTGAAAGACCTCTACAATTAAAACTACAGAGGTGCTGAGGATATAGCTCTGTTGGTAGAGTGCTTGCCTTGCATGTACAAGGCCCTGGGTTCAATCCCCAGTACCACCAAAAAAAAAAAAACCTTAGAATTAGTTTTTAGCCTAGGGCTGGGGATGTGGCTCAGTGGTCGAGGGCCCCTGAGTTCAATCCCCAGTACCAAAAAAAAAAAAAAATACAGAACACTAAAGAAATAAGTTAAAGAAGACCTTAAAAAATGAAAAGACCTTCTGTGCTCTTGGATAGGCAGAATTAACATTTTCAAAATGGCCATACAACCAAAAGCCTTATACAGATTGAACACAATTCCTATTAAAATTCAAGTGACATTCTTCATAGAAATAGAAAAGGCAATCGTGAAATTCATTTGGAAAATAAGAGACCCAGAATAGGGCTGGGATTGTGGCTCAGTGGTAGAGCACTTGCCCCACACATAGGAGGCACTGGGTTCGATCCTTAGCACCACATATAAATACATGAATAAATAAAGGTCAGTCAAAAACTAAAAAAAAATTAAAAAAAAAGAGACCCAGAATAGCTAAAGCAATCCTTAGCAAGAAAAGTGAAGCAGGAGGCATCACAACACCAGACCTTAATTATCCTACAGAGCCATAATAACAAAAATGGCATGGTATTGGCCCCAAAACAGACATGTAGACCAATGGTACAGAACAGAAGACAGAGAGACAAAACCACATAAATAGAGTTATCTCATACTAGACAAAGACACCAAAAATATACATTGGAGAAAAGATAGTCTCTTCAACAAATGGTTCTGGGAAAACTGGAAATCTATATGTAACAAAATAAAATTAAACCTCTATCTCTCACCCTGCACAAAACTCAACTCCAAATGGATCAAGGACGTAAGCACTAGAACAGAGACCGAGAACCTAGTAGAAGGAAAAGTAGGCCCAAATCTTCACCATGTTGATTTAGGAACTGAATCCTTAACAAGATCCCTAAAGCATAAGAAGTAAAATCAAAACAATAAATAAATGAGATAGAGTCAAACTAAAAAGTTTCTTCATAGCAAAAGAAACATGGAGAGTCTACAGAATGGGAGAAAATCTTTACCATATACACCTCAAATAGAGCATTAATCTCCAGAATATATAAATAACTCAAAAAACTTAACACCAAAAAAATCAAATAAACCCAACTAATAAATGGGCTAAAGAACTGAACAGACACTTCACAGATGAAGAAATACAATTGATCAACAAATATATGAAAAAAATTTTCAACATCTCTAGTAATTAGATAAATGCAAATCAAAACTACACCGAGATTTCATCTCACTCCAGTCAGAATGGCAATTACCAAGAATAAAAGCAATCATAAATATTGGCAAGGATGTGGGGAAAAGGGTACACTCATACATTGCTGGTGGGACTGCAAATTGGTGCAATCACTATGGAAAGCAGTATGGAGAGTCCTCAGAAAACTTGGGATGGAACCAACATTTTATCCAGCTATCCTACTCCTCAGCTTATTCCCAAAGGACTTTTTTTTTTTTAAAAAAAGCAGCATAGCACAGTGATGCAGCCACATCAATGTTAATACCAGCTCAATTCACAATAGCTACCAACCTAAGTGCCCGTCAACAGATGGATAGATAAAGAAAATGTGGTACATCTGCACCATGGAATATTACTGAGCCTTAAAGAAGAATGAAATGATGGCATTTGATGGTAATGGATGGAGCTGAAAAATATCATGCTAAGCGAAATAAACCAATCCAAATAAACTAAAGTTTGAATGTTTTCTCTGATATGCTGATGCTAATTCACAATAAAGGGGATGAGGGTAGGGAAGAATAGAGGTACTTTGGATTAGACAGAGAAGAATGAAGGGAAGGGAGGGAGTATGGGAGTGGAAAGAACAGTGGAATGAACCAGACATTATTACCCTGTGTGCATATATGATTAGTGACTTGTACAATTCTACATCATTTACAACCGGAAGAACGAGAATTGGTGCCCCATTTATGTATGATATGTTAAAATGCATTCTACAATCATGCATAACTAATTAGAACAAATACAAAAAAGACTGTTAATAATGTGGAGCTGATTTTTATTAACCACTGGTTGGGGCAAGCATGAAGAAGGCTTAAGGAAATAAGTACCAGGTGACATGTCCTATCACACTAAATGCTACAGTTTGGAATAAGGGCACCAGAGAAATTTGATATCCAAATTTCATAACCAAAGGGAAAAAATAATAGAACTAATTAAAAATTCAACCTTTCAGTTATTAAAGTTAATATAAATCCAACCTAAATTCAAAAGAATATACATAAGAGAAGAATCTATAAAATTCTGTCCAGATACTTAGCTTTTGGTAGTCCTAAGATGCAATCTAAAAATAGCAAGACTGTAAATATTTTACTTTATAGAAAAAAATAGCATTTGTTTCAGGTTGGGTTAGTTCAGAAGATACTTAACGTTTAAGTTACTATTAATTTTAAATTCTTGAACTTGGTTTTCCTGGACATTTATACTTCACATACAGTGCAAATTTATGTATTTTTAATTAATTTTCAACTAAGGTCAGAGAAACTAGTTTATATGTCAACTTAACTAATGCTACAGCTTTAGAAAAACAATATTTCAATATCAGCATGGACATTTTCTCTTTCAATTCCACTGTCTAATATAGCCTAACATTAACTCTAATTGGTATGTTTTTACTGAGAATATCCTATCTCCCTTATTTTATGAAAAGAAATTGGAGGCTTTAAACAGTTCAGTCAATGGAGCAAGGTTAAAGTGTATCAAAGCAAGACTTAGAAGCAAGCAATTTGATTCCATGTTTTACCATTTGAAAAACTAATCATAATAATTGTGAACAGGAATATAGCAGGTTTTCTGGGTGCCAGAAATGCTATAAGTATTTTGTCATTTAACCTTCACAACAAAATTATGAGTTTGGCATAAATATCACCTCCATATTATAGATGAGTTGACTGACAAATTAAGTAACTCGTCCAAGTTGAGCATGGTGGCACATGCCTATAACCCCAGTGGCTCAAGAGGCTGGAGGACTGCAAGTCCAAGGCTAGCCTCAGCAACTTAGCAAGACCCTGTCACAAAATAAAAATAAATAAATAGGTGAAACAGGTTGGGAATATGACTCAGTGATTAAGTGCCCCTGGATTCAATCCCTAGTACAATAAATAAAAAATAAAAAAAGTAATCTGTCCAAGACCGCACAGCTAATAGTGAGCAGTTCTAAATATTGACCCAGCTAGTGTGGCTCAGAAGTTCAGCCTGCTGAGTACCCCTCCTCTACATTTTAGTCCACTTTCTTTTAAAATATTTCAGACTCTGAAACATTATGTCTAAAAATGTCAAGTTATAAAGTACTTTTTTGAAGTTTCTACTTTAAAATGATGGATGTATGATAGGAACTGGCATTACACAGCTGAACACGCAGAGAGATCCACACCCACACAAGCTTAAAAGCTCAGGAGAGACAGACAGAGAGACAAGAGGGAATACAGCAGATGGTATTAGTATAAGGGAAATAACAGGGATTTACGAGAATATAGTCAAGGGACATGATTTAATCTAAGAGGCCAAAGAGGGTCTTCTGGATCATGTCATGTTGAGCTGGTGAGTGAGTGATGAGCAGGTGTTATCTGGGGTCTTATAGGGATGGATTTCAGGCAGAGAATGCAGAAAGCCTGAAGATATGACTGTAAGACATTATAATCTATTGTAGGAATTGAACACAGGTTAGCACAGTGCCTGAGAAGGGATGGTGAGCTTGTGGCTGGAGAAATGTGTTGGGAAGGATTCACCTAGGGAATTTAAGAGGCTTCAATATAATGGAAATGGAAAACACTCAAGGAATTTTTATCAAGTCATGAGTAGTCAGGTTCGTGTTGTAGAAAGATTGGCTTGCTAACCCCGTGGTGGGGGTGGGGCGGATTGGAAGGGAGTCAGTTTGGAAACAGGGAAGTCATAATGCCCAAGCAAGAGATATTGGTAATGTAGATCAGGAGGATTTCAGTGGGGAAGGAGAGAAGTAGACAGAAGATGGAAATCACTCTAAGGGGGGATTTATAGGTTGTGTCTCAGTTGTCCTTCTGTGAAAGATGATGGGGAGGAAGGATCCAGATTAAATCCTAGATTTTTAAAAATAAGAGCTGGAAGAGTGTTAGTGCTAATGACTAATTCAGGGAAATCGCAGAAAGGCAGGAGGATGATAGGTTCATTCTTGGTATGCTGTGTTTGGAGTGCCTGAAAGAGAAAAAAATAGATATACCCATAAGTAATAGAGATTACCAGCTAGGAGAAAGGTTTAAGCAGAGAATGGACTTTTTGAGATCATTAGTTCATGCTAGATTGCTAGGAAGAACTTTTAGAGAAGTCATGCCTTATTTTTTAGCTACAAGATTCAACATTTAAAAAGGTCCAAAAATGTGGAATTTTAGTCAACCAAATTCAGAATGCTGCTGAAATTATAAATGTTGGGATGGCCTTCTTGCATATGATTTTTATAAAGATAGTTAAGAAATTCATAACTACAAATTCGGCTGTATCCCCCAGATAAAGGCATAGTTTTAGTACAGAGATTGAAAGACAGGAACTCTGAAGCATCAGGGCAAAAATTTCCTTGTACTGAAAGAATAAGTATGCTCTCCTTGTGATGACTTTGCTGGTTTGCAGTAATGAGTGAGTGACTTTGAATTATACGAAGGTTAATTAACTGGTCATTCTTGATGAGAGTGTAACTCTGTTGTGAGTCATTTGTGAAACAGTAAATGCATGGCAGATTTAACTTAACATTCCTGTTTTAAGCCATCCTTTGTTTTGAACACACTTCTAAATGTTCTTTCTGTTACATTTTGACTGCTGTCATAGGTATAAATTATCAGAGTCTAAATAGCTGCATAAGGACACAGATGAGACAAGTTAGATCTGTTTGAAGGCACAAGTTTCGGGAGAGAAAGAGGTTGAAATATTTCTAATGAAAAAAGTCTTGAAGGGGCCCCTGTCGTAGCAGCCAATGAAAAACTAATTGAGGAAAAAAAGGTTCACAAAAAATAATCCAGTCAGCAGATAAGAGGTGAAAAACCTTTGAAATGCCCCTTAAGATTTTTGTGAGGTATAAGAAAGCATAATAGGATAGAAATTACAGATGATGTGGATTCCTGAAATTATTCTGTCCAAGGTCCCATGTTTGGATGTAGCCTGTTAAATGCACAAATATCTAATGTTAATAGTACCTCCTGCAGATATACCATATAGTCTATTCCTTATGATTTTATAATGAATTTGACTGCCAGCAAACTGCTATTATTGTTATTATTATTATTTATGTTAACCAAATATTTCCTCCTTTATAAATAAGCTACAAGACAAGCAAATTCTAGCCAGTTGTGATAGTAGGTGCCTGTAGTCCTGGCTGCTTAGGAGGATGAGGCAGGAAGATCACTTAAGCCCAAGAGTTCAAGGCCAGTCTGGGCAACACAGCAAGGCCCTGCCTCAAAAAAAAAATAAAGAGGAAATTCTGTTTTTATAAACCACTGCCATAAGTTAAGTTTGTGATTTTTACAGACCATATCATTTAAAAAATTAAAAATTTATGGTTCAATGCATAAATTTCTAATACTTTAGAAAAACTAAAGCATATGACAGATATTGCTAGATGATATATAACATAAAGTATGTATTGTCTTAAAACATTTTATATATATTTAGGATTTTTAATTATTCCACGTGGCCCATTATATCTAGCTGAAATCATTCTAGAATTGTTGAAAATATCAGTTCAGTTTTAGGTGACAAAATGACATTTGACTGGGATCTATTACAACTGGCATTGAGGCTCTTTTGATTTATTTTCCAGTCTGAAGACAAATATCATTTATTTTAATATTCTCCCTCTCTGGCAATGTAATAAGAGACTAGTAAAGCCAAGACTGATAAATAAAGCATGTGCTTGTTTCATTAATATTTTCATGATTAGCTGTTTGGGGATTTATGGATGTGTTGTAGGGAACTAAGATTGAACTGGAGTATAGATTCCCTCCAGATAGAGCCAGATGCCACGTATTTTTGTATATATGAGTAAGTTGTGTGCATTGCCAAAGTTTTTATTATAACCATAAATATTCAAATTCCCTTGCTTTTTAGTCCAAAGATAACAAAACAAAACAAAATATGATTGCTTTATTTGAAGGCATCTCATAACTGTTGTGTGGAGGATACAAAGGTAACTTGCTTGTGTCATGAATGTGTTTGTGTGTATGGGTACTAGTAACATGAGATAAAAGAAGAAAGGAGACTCTCAGTTGTTATTTTAATGCACTGGTACCTTTTGGTATTCTCAAGTACATGCACACACACCCCTAAGCCGGAACTATTACCTTAATATTTTTAGGAGTTTATTACTATCTTATTTGAGTTTATATTGTGACAGTCTGCAGAGGAGGAGGAAGAGTGGAAGTATGCATCGCTATAACAGGGATATTGGCTTCTTCTTGCATCTGATAATTTGAGATTTCACATTTGAAAATTAAACGTGTTTTAATGCATGGGAATATGTTATTCAAATATTCTGAACATACAATTCAAGGGTAATGCATAAACAAGCTTTGAATTAATATGTATTATTTTAAACCAGTATTCAGTATAGCATGTGACAGATGATGCTTCTTGGATTTGGATATATATATGACTCTACCATCTTTTACCAAATGTGAATTTATCAACAGTGATCCTTAAAATCTAGTTTTCCTTTCTATAACGTGGACTAGTAATCCTCAGACATGGTACTTGAAATATTTAACGGCAAGGAGGAAGGGTTTCTGTCAAAAAGAAAGCTGGTGGGTCACACTGGAACGTCAGTCCCTCCAACCTTACATGTGAAATGAGATGAACGTGAGAATAAAAATCAGTTCAAGGGCGTGGGGTTGTGACTCTGTGGTAGAGCACTTGCTTAGCATGTGTGAGGCACTGGGTTCAATCCTCAGCACCACATATAAATAAATAAAATAAAGGTCCATTGACAAGTAAAAAATATTTTTAAAAAATCAGATAAGGTAATACTTGGAAAGAACAAGAAAAGTGTGCTTAGCAGATGCAGACCAACTGAACAGATGTCAGCTGAGTGCTTTATTCTTCTTGGTTGACATCTCAACATTAATTGAACAGACAGGTAAATTAGAAGTGAGATATTTTAAAACGTTGAGGATTGAATGCAGGACTGATAAAATGGATGGGTAATTCTCAAATCTTGTTTAAACGCTGCCAAAGGCAAGGTAAATATTGCAATAAAAAGTGTTCCTATGTATTATGATGAAATTTATAATGTAAATTCCATGACAAATGGAGGACATAGGAATCAATAAATTTCCTGCTTAATCATGACCTCTCCCTGTGCTTACTTGCAATTTCTTGATTGCTAAAATAAACCTTGATGAGTTAGTGCCTGTGCAGAAAGCACATTCTAATCTCCCTGGAAAATCTTACTGGAAGACAGTGTGATTAGGACCACATCATTAGGTTGAAGTTTATCCTTCAACATCAGAGTGTAAATTTCAAATGCATAATAGGAAAAATTCAATGACAATGAAAACCTCTCTCAAAAGCAACAGCTTGGGTGAACTTACTATGGCCTATTCAAATTACATATTAATAGAACAATTTGGTAAGCCATCAGAAAGGGTTAACCACAACTACATGAGAACTTCTATTTTAAGGCTTCCATTACCAGCTGTGAATATCTATCCTACACAGCAGTTTACAATCTTTAATAGCTTCTTATATCATTAGTTTCTCAACTTGTAGAATTTCCTTCCTTTTGTAACAAATTTATCATTGGTGTACATAAAGTGAAAACTAAAGGAGATTCTATTAAAATTTTCTGTTAAATCAGCAAAAAGATGAGGAAAACATTTTAATCCTAGACAGTTGGGATTTTTTTTTAAGTACATTTAAGTGCCTGCTTAAGAGACTCGTGTTCATAGAGAAATTTTACTTGCACTTAGTAAAATAAAATTAAAATGCAAAATATGAACTAAGCATTTTTGACGTCTGGCATTGTTTGAGCAGTGCTATTTTGTACATGGGTGAACAATGAGGAAAGAGGATGCTTGGGACTGGCAAGGTATTTACCAAACATTTCCTTGCCTCTTGGGTTCAGAACTACAGCAAATTCTTGAAGTGTATGTGGCCCATGACTAAGTTCCTCCAATGGACACAGATGGAGGCAATGTTGATCCTTTCTAAGACCTGACTCATGCAAGTCTTTGGCAATTTACCCAATATGAAAAGGAGAGAGAGAGAGAGAGAGAGAGAGAGAGAATTTTCCTGAAAGCCACATTTAGCAGAGGTATGGCCTGACAGCTTGGGTCCTTGAGTGATTCCTAGAGCAGAATCTCTGTGTACTAAATTAAAGTTATCAAGGTCATTGAAACAATTTACGCTCTCACTGGAGTGCAATAGATGAACATTTTCCTTTTTGAGTCTCAGTTGAAGGTCTGGTGTCATAATTGTAAACTGCCTGTCTGGAAACACTGACCTTAATTTTTATCTCCCTCGAATTGTGAGATTGCAGGAAATTCTGCCTGGGTTCTTGGCCTCTTAGCTTCCACTCTTCCTATCTTTTCAGCTTCTCAATCCATGAATTTTAGAATCAACAAATCTTAAGTGGAAAAGCAGTTCAGAACACCATCTTTTCTCCCTCCTCTAGTGTTCTCTTTTCCCTGGGATAGTAGCCCCACAAATCCAGGCACTTTGGTAGACTCTTTCCCGGTACTGCCTAACTTTCAGTTTCTTAGATGCCCCTTTTATATTTGAATTCTTCTTTTAATACATGCAGATTAAGAATGAGCAAACACATTGAGAAACAGTAAAAGAAAATGTCAGGTTTACTTCAAAAACTTTGTCTTTTCTCTGGGACTTTGGCCCCCCAAACCTTGATGCCCTACTTGCTTTGTAATGTCATGGAAATTCTGTTTTTCATTGTTTGTTTTCTATGAGGTTGTATTTCTGTTTTATCCAATGATTACACTATTTTTGATAAGAGGGTTGAAAGATGACAGGCTGCTCTATTGACTTACCTAAAAGTGGAAGTCTTTAGTTCTTTTATAAGAATGTATAACCTCTTCTTTTTAGCCTGATCAGAATTTACGTCGGTGCTGATATTATGCAATATACTTATTTATTGTTCATCTCTGGCCATAAGACTAAATGGCCATTCCAGGGACTCTATGGTCATGGTCCTTCCTGTGTTCTGTGTTGCCTTCATCTTCTCCAATATTTTTCTTATAAAATCCTTAATTCCAACATCCCTTCAAATAACAATGGATAATTTTCAGTAATGGCAAATTGGAAATGCAATTTGCATTTAGGAGGCTAAGATTCCAATATTCAAAATTCCCAACTGTTTTAGATGAACCTTTCAACTCCCTATGAGTTAACTTTCTCTCCATTTGAGTAAGTGTATGGCACTGTTAACCCCACAGTATCAAAATTACCCCATGATCTTTAACAAAGAAAAGTTGTACTTTAAATGCACATCTTCTATTGAAGTCATCTAAGTTTATTCTTAGATATATTACCATAATTTTATAGAAAATATTTTATGTTTATGTAAATTTATGCATGGATATTTTTCTGGGCATATTAAAAACATCACAGACACAACATGATTACTGATGTCTTCCTTACTTTGGTTAGTATAAACTAAATGTGATAGATGATTACAGCAAAATTCATGAGTGAAATAAAAGTAATAGAATCTGTGATTTCTAAATTGCTGAAGGGATTTTGATGAGCTTAGAGAAAATATATCATTGTCACCTAAATTAGATGCTCTCCTTTCTCTTAAATTTTCCTTGACCCTACAGCTTTCTCTTGTTTGTTTTACCTTGTTTATTAAATACCTACTGGCTGTTGAAGATGGTGCTAAGACGGGAAGATAAACTATTTAAAAAATTTTTTGATTTAAGCTTATGTTTCTCCAGATATATAAATTTGATACTAAACATTCTTCATTTTTGAAGTCCTATGTATATTTCTGTTTTCAAGTATTATATATATCATTCTTGCTCTCTGTTACTGTATAATACACCATCCCCAAACTCAGTGACTTAAATCGACAGTGTCTAGTTATCTTTCACAATGTTGTGTGCTGACTGGGCTCAGCTTGGTAATTCCTTCTCCCATCTGTGGTCCTGCTGCAGTCATATGTGGAAGGCCAGGCTGGACTGAATGTCCAAGATAGCTAAAAATGCAGCCTGCAGTTGCTACTGACTGTTGGCTGGCACTCTTCAGGGACTGTTGAGTCCCTCTGACTCAGGCATGCTACTCACAGAATACTGGCAGGGTTCCTAGAGGGAACATCATGAGAGTGAGTTTTCCAAGACGGCAGAAGTAGAAGCAGCCAGTCTGCCAAGGCCTGGCCCTGGAAACTCAGCCTCGGTGCTTCCATGATCTGTTGATCAGTGAGCCCAACTGATAAAGCCCACCCCAATTCCAGGGGAAGGTACACAGATGTCCCCTGTCAAGGGGGAATATCAAAGGATTGGTGGCTATTCTTACCCTACCATATGTATGAATGTGTTTGCTTCTGTACTTATGATTATATGATAAATAAATCCATGTGGTTATTTCAAAATTTCAAATATACAAAGTAAAAGTGGAGACTTTTTCCACCCTCAATCTCATGCTCTTTTGAAAAATGTTATTATTAGTTGATCTTCATATATCTGAATCTTTATCTACTTACAAAATATATTTTGACTTTGTTTACTTTTATATTAATGGAATTGAGCCCATATTATCCTGAAGATTTCTTTTTAAATATTGTTATATGTGTGTGTGGATATATATAACATATATGTACATATGAAGTGTGTACACATGTGTATATATATTGTGTATGTGTAACACATACATGTTATGGTTTAGAAATGAGATGTCTTCCAAAATCTGTGCTAATGCAGGCATGTTCAGAGGTAAAATACCTAAATTGTGAGAGTTGTAACCTGATCAGTCCACTCTAGTTTGAATGGACTGCCAAGGTGGTAACCAAGGTGGTAGATAGATAGGGTGTGACTGGAAGAGGTGGATCACTGAGGGTGTGCCCTTGAAAGATTCTTCTTCCTTGGAACCCCTTCACCCTTCTCCCTCTCTCTGCCTCCTGTTATCATGTATAGAGGAGCTTCTCCACCATGCCCTTCTACCATGATGTTCTTCCTTTCTTTGGGCCCAGAGCAATGGACTTGGGAACTAAACCTCTGAATCTGTAAGCCAAATAAACTTTCCTTCCTCTAAGTAGTTTTTTTTTTTTTTTTGCAGAGGGGGGATATTTTGGTTACAGAGACAAAAATATGCCTAAAACTACATAAATACATATGCATATGTAGGTATATATATGATTATCTGTATATATAAATTTAAAGTATTACCCAGTGTTCCTTAGTATTAGATTATGAATTGACAATTTACATTGTTTCCAATCACTGGTTATTGCATGTGATATCATTCTTTTTCCATTCCTCTTTGTACAAAAACTTCACTA
Source organism: Xerus rutilus (assembly GCA_028644305.1). Taxonomy (NCBI): domain Eukaryota; kingdom Metazoa; phylum Chordata; class Mammalia; order Rodentia; family Sciuridae; genus Xerus; species Xerus rutilus. The sequence continues at coordinate 12,545,236 of CM053408.1, read as the reverse complement.
AGATATATACCCTAAGTGGAATTGCTAAATTGAAGGGTGTTAACATTTTCAAAAATGCTGTTAACTTGTTTTTCAATACTATTTTATCCTTTCTTGAGCAGTATAAAAATTTCCCTTTTCCCTTATTACTGGCAGATATAGCTATTATCTTTTTCATTTTAATAAACCTAGTGGATGAAACTGTTACTTAGTATGTGTATTTGAATTTTCAATCTCTTGGTTATCAGAAAGATTATATATTAAGAGTAAATCTTTTGTTATTTCTGTGAATTGCCTGTTTATTTTCCTGTTGTGTTATATCCTTTTAGTTTTAATGATTAAAATGTAATGTTTATAAACTCCATATGTTAATTACTTTTCTGTTGTATATCACAGGCAATTCCATCAAATAAATACACGTAGCTATATTCCTATTCCATCTCTTTAACTAATTGGTAAGAATACATTTTTATGGTCCTCCAATCCCGTGCGGAGGTCAGAGTCAGTCTTAGGTTGGTGAAACTTTGTGACTAGCAACATTTTCATTATGAAAGCAGATTTAGTATGACTGAAAACCAGATTGCATAGGCTGTCTGGCATGATAAGACCACCAAACACTGGTACATGTTAGAGGGCAATTAATTAAGCAGCAGGGAACTGTAATCACTCATAGGTGTCTCGAACTTTGGTATATATATTTTTTAATATTCAGTAGTGAAAAGAAGGAAGAAGCAAATTGAGTAATTATACTCACCAGTATCTCTGAACCTAGACTGGGTGTGCTTTATGATCTGACCAATTTGTTTGATGGGGTCTCCAAAACAGGCAAGAAGAAAATAGACAAGAGATTATTCTTTAAATTGAGGATGGGTGGAGAAAAATAGCAAGGTAGATGTGAAATCTCAACAGTCACATTCACTTCTAGAGAAAAGGATGTCATCTATTTCTGCTTGAGCAATAAGCTCTTTGTGAAGGCATTTAGAGAAAGGTTAATGGCATGGGTGGCTGATTATGTCTTTCTGAATCACTCTCTGAAGTGTTGTGAATGACAGAAGAGAAGTTGTAGAGTGGAAAAGTGAGGGGTCCTGGCTCTCTAGCCACCGGGGATGTTCAAGCCTTGGCCTGGTACCAATGGAAAAAGCAACCCTTACCATGGAATGTTTCAAGAGTGAGAGTTACACGGACATGACCAGAGGCCTAGGAGGCTGACTGAACTAGTCTTCCTGGGGAAGCCACAGCATCCTTCACACCCTGTCATAAATCTATTTTTTAAATCAGTTTGCCATAAATCTGTCAGACTGATTACAAAAAAGAAGTAGTTCCAATCAGAATCCTCCTTGTTCAAGGAGTGCCTCTGAGCAGAATTTTTAGATAAAACAGAAGACTTCCAGTTAAATCTGAATTTCAGATAAGCAATAAAAATATTTTAGTATAAGTATGTTCTCTGCAATATTTGGACATACTTATGCTAGACAAAAGTCATTGTTTATCTGAATATTAAACTTAACTGAATGTCTTATACTTTTATTTGCTGAATTTCACAACCATGCACATAGGTTTCAATTTCATGTGGTCTTTCTCCTTGGCTTGTACCTTGCAGCTGATTTAGAACAGGTGCACAACAGAGAATGTTTATAACATCATAATTGCAGGATTCTTAATAGAAGCCCATGGAACTAAGTACACGTAGCCTTTTGTTGCAATCACTGGCACTATTCATGAGATACATGGAAACCAATCTTAGGCCTTCCTCAAGCTTGATGTGTGCACTGCAAGGACTGGGTCTATTTCCCCTTAGATGAAGAGAAAAGGGATCAACTTTAAAGCAGCCTGAGTCAGCCGCTGTCAAGCTTTGCTGCCTAGGGAGCGAGCAGCCCATAATGTTAGCAGCTGATGGAGGGAATAATGTGCATCTGTGTAATTCCACCATGAAGTTATTTCACTTCTGATTTTGAGGATGCTCATAGCGTCAATACCTCATTGTTAGATGGTTTTCACATTTTAAAAAAGAAAAATAACAGAGAAACTAAATTTCTCTACTAAAGGTCAAGTATGCAGATTAGACAAACTAAGACTACCTGGGTCTAGAATTTGAGGTAAAAGAGACAAAATAGATCCTGTTAAGAAACTGAAAATATTAGACACTTGGAAGGTAGCTGGTTCACATCCTTCTAATGGAGGAAAGAAGTGGATGTTCCTTGGTGTGTTTCTGTCTCAAATCCATACCGAAAGTTAAATGCCTCTATCAAAAGGAGGCAGAATTTTGATATGTGAAAATTGTTCATTTAATAAGCAAATATATCTTATTGCAAAAGCTAGCAGAATGTGGTAATGTGGATTTTCAATGAACTAAATAAGGCGTCACGTTCATTGTGACTGCCAGTAATGGAGACTATGTTGCTGTTTTAAAATGTGTGTTTTATTATTATTCAGGCATGGCAAGGCCAACAACTCAGGAGACAACTGCCATTGAAAAGATAGTTGGTTATACTCAGAGATCCCATGAGCAGTGGGCACACTATGCCAGGCGAGGCCACACTGGGAAGCACCCATAGTCAGGGGGTAAAAAGGAGAGAGGGAATTGGTTTCCATTGGAAAGAGCAGGTGGGGAGCTGTCAGCAAGCTAAGCAGCTTGAGGATTGGATAGATTGAATAATTTCAGCTGGCTTGGGAGGTGGTGGCTGTCCCTACCCGTCCTGGTACCTTTCTCTGGGGTGATTAGATCAGGAAGGTAGTGCCCTGCTAAGAAAGTCCTTTGAGGGTTTAGGCTCCTGATTGGTTCGTTTGCATATGAAGGGCTGGCAGTTGTTTTCTCTAGGAATGAGCTGACCTTTGGGAGGGGTGAAGCCTCTGGAATCTGGGAAGACTCAGATATTTAAGCATCATAATACAGAAGATTTAAAAATACAGTTATGGTATTTAAAAATACAGGAATGGTATGAAATGACTAATTTTGAATGTGCCATCCTCTTCATCCCAGCAGTGAAGTTAGTCAGCCCCAGCTAATCTTCTTCCTGGGAAGACCTAGAGCTGGGAACATAGTCTCTGGATTTTTACTGTAACACTGGGACTGTGGTTAGGATTTCATAAATTTTAGAGATTCCTTGTAGGGCAAAATACTATGATGGTCAGTTCTTATACAAACAAATAGCAGAACTGGTGGATGGAACCTTATTGTTTTATGACCAGCAAATTCTGAAAAAGCTCTACAGAGGTAAATGCCTTTTCAAGGTTGGAATGACAGTGTCCATCTGAACATTTATAGATGTATATAGATCACATATGTGTTGACATATGAACAATGGGATTTAATTGACACCTATTAAAAAAAGCCATTTCATTGTGCATGGTAGAGAGAACTAAGCCTGCCCTGAAGCTATGACTTTGACTTTCCACCAAACATATCATCTGAGGAAAGAGGAATCATTAAGACATGCACTAGAATTCTGAAGAGGCAATAAAGCAAAGCCAAGAACCACAATCAACATCATTAGACACTCTTCTCAATAAGAAGTGTTAGAAAAGATGAATAAGATTCAAGAAACAAAAGGAAGAGGAGTCCCCAGAATGTCAAGTAGACATGGGTTTGTATATAGAACAAATATCACCTTTTTCATTCTGGCATTACCTCTATGGAATCCACAAATAAAAATTACAGTGCCTCATTTGAAAAATGATTATTTCCTATAGTAGGAAAAATGACAAAAATCAGTCTTAGCTTCAAGATCACCAACCCTGCTGGGTGGAAAGGCATTTGTGACAGATGGCAGACATGGCAAGGAGGTAGGGTGTGGTGACTGACTTTCGCTGCTGGGAGAAGATTGTGAGTGAAATTGCATTGTGTGTCTATTAAATACAGGGAGGGAGGGTTAGTGTTCCTGTGGACTAGTCCTTCTCCCAGGGTCTAGCCAAAAGTGAAAGACTGGAAAGCCCCAGAATCATGAGCCTTGTGAATCCAAGGTTTCATGACCAATGTGTGATTTATACTTTTTATATAGTAAAAGAATGGGTACTGAAGTATTGACATCCTTATCCCCAGTTACTTCCAAGAAACCCCATGAACCATTACCTCAGACTTCCTCATAACTGAAACCTTCCTTACTCCATGCAGATTGCTTAGACTACAGAACCTCAAGATCACACCTTTGGAAAACTAGGGAGGAAGGGGAAGAATTGACCTGTGCTGTTTTGGTTCTCCAGACGTAGAACTTGAGATGGGATTCTTATTGGAGTGGTTTACTGAGACACTACTTTCCATAGAAGGGAGTAGGAGAAGGAGTCGGGAAGAGCAAAAATACAAAATAATGATGTTAAAGTCAGCTTTATCCTGATCCCTAATGGGGGTTTAGAACTGAATCATTTCCCAGTTGGGCCAGCTTTGAGGCACTGGGGAAACAAAAGGGGTAGTGGGTGGGCTTTAAAAATGTGCATTAGTTTGATTGCTGGTTATAGGAATCTGGAGGGATGATTTATATTCTAAGGCATCTCTTTTTTGCCCAAGTCAATTCTTTGGAGAAGAGGAAACCACCTGCCGTTAGCAAATCATATCCATGATGTATCCATGCCCTGATAGAGGGCATCTGGGTTGGCATTGCCAGCATGTACACATTCTCTCATTTGTTGTTTCTTTGCTCTTGTGTAAATGTTTTGCTATGGACTTTGCTGTTTCAGTTTTAAGTCAATTGTACTCATTATTTACAATATTTGATCCAGTCTGGACTTGTTCTATCCTCATTCATCCAAATATTGTAGCATAAAGAGATTTTATACATAAGTCAGATCTATGTGCCTTTGGGTAAATGGAAAAACCCCACTCACCCATTATATTGTGATCCATATCTTGACATTCATTTATTTTCATAATTATTTCCCAAATCTCTGATTTCTTCTTTTGTAATGTAAAGAACTATTTTTCTTGTGTTTCCAATTATTCTTATACTTCTTTTAAGAATAAAATTATGCTTATTAATAATTTGAATAAAATCATTGTATGGATAGGCTTGCTAATATATTGAGATGGATTTTCACCATGAGACTCCCAATAATTGGTAACATTTGTTTGTATGTTAACATATTTAGGATATAAAGATAAGGGTTAAATTATAGAAGACAACAGAGAAAAACATTCCCAAAGTGAATAATACACAAAAATATTTGAGCTAGACTTAAGGAGTTGTATAAAGAATTAGTCAAGAAAAAAATAGTTCTATTTCAGAAAATGAAACTAAATTATAAAATATCTAAAACTTTGTGTATCTATGTTGCAAAGTGTAAATTTAATGATTTTTTGAGAGTCTTATAAAATAAAACAGTGAATGTCTCAAGGAAAATTGTAGTCAATTTCCTGCAACATAAGCATAAGAAACAAGACCATACTGAAAATGCAGAAATTTAATGATGCATATATCTTTATTTAGTGCACAGAGACTTATGATTGATACTCTATGACCCAATTGGGAACTTACATTCCAATAATCATAAAGCATCAGTAAGGAAAATGTATAACTAAGATATTCTTCTGCAGAGATTGTTTTTGATTTAATAATTTATATGGATTTTCTAATTTATGAAAGGGAATGAAAACAACATGTTTTCTGACTATTTGGAACAGTTTTCATGTAAGTTATAAGTAGATTCATTTATATGGAGTGACTGCAGCTCCTTGGGTTGATGATGAGAGTGGATACTGAGAAAAGACTCTCTGTCTGCTATCTCCCTCAGTTACGTGACTCCACAGAGATTCAAACTAAGGTTAAAACCACAAGGTGCAAAGTAGTTTGTTCATACTCAGGTCTTTATGTACATAAAGTAAAACAAAGGTTTTACTTTAATCTGCACACACACACACACACACACACACACACACACACACACACACACATAAAATCCACACCTTATGAGCTTCAGACCTATCAATCCTAGGCAGGGCAGTTTATCCAGGGATCCAGGGTCAAGTGCATGCCATTTGGATTTATCCAGGTATCCATCCACAGAGGGCATTAGGTCTTTCAGGAGAAAGTAACTGGGGCTGCTGTAACACTTGGCTGCATCTTAGAATCTCCTGACAAGATTTTACAACAGAACATTTCCTGTGTTCTATCCCCAGGGGTCCTGGTTCAGTTGTCAGGGGCATGGTCTAGGCATTGGACTTTTTTAACCTGCCCAGATATTTCTAATGTACAGTTAAATATATAAACTGCTGGAAAAACTCATCTGCTTGAGATTGTGCTAAGGATCTGGCTTTGCAGGAAGTAGGCAGTAAGCCTGAGTTAGTGCATCAGATGGAAGGGCATGCCTCATTAAGCTCCACTGTGAGGAATGTCCTCTTAGGCTCTCATCTCTGGAGAATGCCCTTTTATGGCAGTGAGTTTACTCAATGGATGATGATATTTAGAAACAACATTAACCATGCAATGATTGGTATATTTAAAAAATTATGGCAATTGAATCATGGATGTATTGCTGCAGCATTTGCTTTTTCACTTAACTTTGTTCCAAATTTTATTCATGTTACTGCCTAGAACAGTATTTAATCTGTCACTGTAAAAGAATCATTTTTTATGTTGATATAATGACATTTTATTGTTTTTGATATATGTCTGATAGTTTTCAGTTTGAATGCTGATTCAAATATTATCATAGGAACATATATGTCCTCTTGCTCTAGTGTGTATGTCTAAAAGTGGTTAGGTATGTGTATGTCTACCTTAAACAAAAAAGTGCTGAATTGATCTCCAAGTAGTCACACCATTTTAACTTTTACTAACACTATTTAAGAGTTCTAGTTTCTCTATATCAAATATTTTATCTTGTGAAAAATTGAAATCTTGTTTTGTTTTTTAATACAATGCTTTCATTATGGTTTTAGCTTGAATTTCTTTGAAAGTTCATTATGTAGTATATCTTTCATGTATATTTGGTCTGTTTTTTTTCTGACTTACCTGTCTTTTCCTATGGTTGTATAGAGCTATGTCTCTTTCTATTCATTTCTAGGGCTTAAATTTTTTTTCTATGTAACAATCCTTTTGGTGCTTAATGTGATGCAAATGTCTTCACCAAATTTAACTTGTCTTTAATGAACATGGGTTATAATTTTTAAAAAATACTTTGGTTTTATTTATTTAATTTTAGGTGGTGCTGAGGGTTGAACCTAGTGCCTCATACACGCTAGGCAAGCATTCTACCACTGAGCCACAACCCCAGCCCTGGGTTATAATTTTTAATATAGTGAAAATTGTAAATTAATTTTGGCTTATGTATGTTTTTACATCTATTTCATTAACATTTTATACTACAATATCAGATACACATTCTACTGTATTCTCTTTAGTAGCTTTATGATATTTTACTTTTACATTGTTTTTGATCCTCCTGAGATTTCTGATTCAGTTTTATTTTTCAATACTTGTACTATGGATTGGATCTTAAATGTCCCCCAAAGGACATATATAAAGGCTTGGTCATCAGCCTGTGGCAATACTGAGAAGTGGTGAAATCTTTAAGAGGCAAGGCCTAGTGGAAGGAAGTTACATCATGGAGACAGGCTCTGAAGGGGCATACAGGAACCCTGGACCCTCTGCTTCTCTCTGTTTCCTGGACACAATAGGGTGAGCAGTTTCTTCTGCCATGCTCCTCCACCATGATGTTCTGTCTTGTCACAGGCACAAAAGCTATGGTGTCAAGCATCCATCGACTGAAACGTTGAAACCATGTGCTGGAATATGTCTGTCCTCCTTTTAAGTTGTTTATTTCAGGCAGTTTGGAAAGCTAGCTCACCTAATGGCTAGTTACTTGTTCTAACACCACTGATCATGTTTCCATACACGTTTTTTTTTTCCTGTGGCATTACATTATTTGTGTATCTCTATGATGACAACAGTTTGGATTGATTTCTGTGGAATGGCCTCCATGGTAGGGAAGTTTTCTTTCCTTATTTTGCGGCTTCTACAGTGTTTGAGATGATCAATTGGTTTCTCAAACTGTTTTTTCTGGGTGGTGGGTGGGGACCGGGGATTGAACTCAGGGGCACTCAGCCACTGGGCCACATCTCCAGCCTTATTTTGTGTTTTATTTAGAGACAGGGTCTCACTGAGTTGCTTAGCACCTCACTTTTGCTGAGACTGGCTTTGAACTTGTGGTCCTCCTGCCTCAGCCTCCTAAACTGCTGGGATTACAGGCCTGTGTCACTGTACCCAGCTCAAATTATTAACTGGTGATTCATTATAATACTAAACCAAATTTGAGTTCCCAGCATAAATTCAACTTACTCATGACATATCTTTTTTTTTTTTTTCCATTTTGTACACTGAACTCAGAGGTGCTTTACCACTGAGCTACATCCTCAATTCTTTTTAAATTGTTTTGTTTTGTTTTGTTTAACTTGCAAAGTTACTGAGGCTGGCCTCAAATTTCTAAGCTTCCTGCCTCAATCTACTGAGTTTCCAGAATTACAGGCACATGCCATCATAACTGGCTTCTCATGGTATGTCTTGATTTTTAAATATGGAGACAGTTACCTTTCTGATAATTTACTCAAGATTTTTGTTCTCATATTTATGAGTTGAATTTGCTTATTGTTTCATTTTCATATGTCTTTACAGGTACTGATAACAAAAATGATTTTGGCTTTATAAAATGTATTACAGATATTTCTTCTTGTTTATAATCTCTGAAGTCTCTATAAGGTGGCAATTATTTGTCTTTTGACAATTTAATAATACTGACAGGTAATATCACTTAGGTGTGTGTGCTCTGATGGGAGAAAGATGTTTAGTTACTGATTCAATTTACTATTCAAGTTGTATTTTCTTCTTTAGTTTATTTTGAAGCACTTTATTTTTCTAGATTTTTATATATATTATATATATATTTATATATTTTCAAACTTATGTTTTTACAATATTCTGTTTTTCTTTGATCTTTCTAATAGCTATTATGATTCTTTTTTATTTATAACTTTGTGCCTACATATGCTTTTCTATGCCATTCTTGTCATAGATTTTTAAATGATATTAAACTATTTAGAAATGAATTTTTATTGATTTTTCTTTTGTAGTGTTGTTTTTATGTAATAATTATTTCCTTTTTTAATTCTTCTGATATATTCTGATTATCTTTTCCTTCCTTCTTGAATCAATGGAGTATCTCATTAAATTTTAGCCCTTCTGGATTTCTGTGTTCTAAAATGAGCATTTCAATATATTTTTAAATTAAGTATTATGTTTTTTAAAAAATATCTCATAAATTGAATCCTAAAAGTATTTACTATGGTTTGAATGAGTCCCCCCGAAGTTCATATGTTGAAAACACAGTTCTCTTCAATGCAAAAGTGTTGGGATGTGGGTCCTAGTGGGTGTGTTTGGGCCATGGGGGTGAGGACCTCATGAATGAGTTAATGCTCTTCTCATGGAAGTGGATTAGCTATGGTGGAAGCTCTGTTCCTTTTTTTCTCTTTTGTAGAAGCATGCTTGTCCTGCTTTCTGCCCTAATTTAAAGTAGCAAAAGGCCCTCACTGGTGCCGTGCTCTCAGATTTCCCAGTCTCCGGAACCTTGGCAAACCTCTTTTCTTTATAAATCACTCTTGAGTATTGTTATTGCAACAGGAAATGGATTAAGGCAATATTTCTTTATGATTCATATCCAGAGTTTATTATCAGTGATTTTCTTTGATCCAGGATTTACTTAGGTCTGCAACCTTAAATGCTTAAGAATAGATGTTCTAATATATTTAAATATTTTTAAAAGTCATGTGTGTTTTAATAACCATTTTGAATTTATATAAAAATACATTAATTTTCATATTTAATGCATGCTTAAAATTTATTATATAAATAAATAGTATAAAGCTAATAAATTTTGTTCTTTAATATTTTTTTAGATATTTTCTGGCTTTAGTTGATGGATCTATCCAAAAAAGGCATGTTAAAATCCTATTGTGGTGAATTTGAGAATTTCTTTTTGTAATTTTTTCGGTTGTTTTATATTTTATAAGAGGCTCTATTACTTGGTGCACAGAAGTTAATACTTGCTTTTTCTTATTGTAAAAACTCAAATAATTATCAATATATGACTTTCTTTATTTTTAATAGTATATTTTATTTAATGTCTAGTTTTCTATACTCGTGAAGCAATATCAACTTGCTTTTGGACAGTGTTTGTCTGATACGTATTTGATTGTGGACCTATGATTTATAGTGCATTCCTACTTTTTATAGTAACTGATACATTTGGATTTGTGCTACCATCTTCCTTTGGGTTTTATGCAAGGTCTCCTTCTAAATCTCCTAGAGGATAGTCCTAGGCTTTGTTTCTTTTCTCCATGTCCTCAATAAGCATACAGATTCAAGACTCAGAGATTACATGCCAGGACTGGGTTAAGAAAAATAAGGAAACCATCAAACATGTTATCATACACATACATTCTCTTATCCCAGATTTACTTAGTGAACTCTGAATACTTAGGAAGCTGAAAGATGTTAGGAAAAATTCTGGATTAGAATGCATAAATAAGCTGGAATACTGAGAATCTGGAAATGTTTTTATGAAAAGGAATTTGACTCATTGGTTATATATTCATGATTTGACTAAGAATCATTATTTGTGCTGAAATTTTCTTAGTAGCTTTGGAAAGTGGAACTGGTGCTGGATGGCCCTTCTGGTGCACGGTCCTCTGCCATCTTGGGCACGGGGCTGCTACTTGGCCCAGTTTTATAGCTGCTCTGCTACACGTTGCCATCTCTCTGCTTTCTTCCTTCTTGCCAACAGTCACAGCTGCTGCTGTTTGTTGCCTGTTTTCACAGATGTTCTTTCTATTTAGAATGGCAGCAGGATCAAGAAAGAGTGGTGGCGATTTCAGAATGCTGATAAAGTGTTTTACTTATATTCTCACTTCTCTTTGGTGGCCCCAGGGGTGGGGGTGGTTCTAGTTTCCCCCCTCCATAGAATCTTAGTCCATGACTTGGCCTCTTTCCACTCACTCAGTACACCACTATTTCAAATTTTTTTGATGAGCTACATAATTCTAAAATTCCACTGTAGCAGAATATTGATACCTTTTTAAACTTTGAAGTGTTATTTGAGATTCGCAAGAACTAAGTATCCAACTCGATGTGTTTTAATCATGCCTGTATAATTACCACCTAGGTCACGACACAGAATTTTAATTTTTCCAGACATTTCTCTTTTGCCCCTTTCTCACAACCCATGCACACCCACTATCATCCACAACCACTGTTCCAACTTTTATTACTACCAATTGGTTTTGTCTACTCTTGAATTTCATCTAAGAGGAACATACAGGGTTTTTTTTGTTTGTTTTTGTTTTGTTTCAGTGAAATTTCTTACCCACATAAAATCACAGCCTTCATATTTTGATGGAATATGAAGGGAAAACAGATAAGAACAAACAACATGAAAACTAGGCTATGAACAAGGGATGAAAAGAAAGGTAAATACTTTCTAGTGAAAATATAAACTTTAGCTCATCATATGAGAGGGGACATGGACTTGTCACCAGTTACCATTACAATAATGCAACAAATGTATATGGTTAAAGAATGAAATAGATATTGAATTTATGACCACCAATAATACCTACATTAAATACCCAAAGATGTTGCAATTAAAAAATTCCATGGATATTATTGCATAACTTTAAAGCAAATTTAAAAGCAGATATAAAATTGAAATATTAATATGTAAATGTATTTATGGGTTTGAATTTATTTGCTCAATCAGCAAAATTCATATCTAACCCTAAAATTTCCAAGGAAACAGACGTTGATGTTCTTAAACTTAAAATTAAATATCTAAACAGCAAACTCTGCCAGAGGAACTTTTATAAAAATTTAGAGAGCAAATATGTAAGATGAAATACTTTTCCATGAAACTTTTTATTTAATGCCTTGGTAAATTCCTGTTTTTAGCTAATTTAACTATATTGGGGGAAATTTTTCCTATTACTGAATGTATTAAATTTTTAATATGTATAGGATGAAAAAGAGTGAAGGATAACATATCCTCTCTGTGTTCTAGCATCTGGTATCTATTACCTTTTGTTAAGTAGATAAAGTTAAATCAAATGGATTAAGGAATGCAGACTACATAAATGCATATTTTTGCATTTTTAAGTCTTTTCCTCTATTGGAAGGATATCCTTTTCTGTCATTTCTCCATTATTATTAATCCTACCTGCCAAATTAAAAAAAATCTTGTTCATCCTTTTCCATGCTTGATGAAATATTTTTATAATTAGGAAATTCTCAGCCGGGCGCGGTGGCGCACACCTGAAATCCCAGCACTTTAGGAGGCTGAGACAGATGAATAGTGAATTCAAAGCCAGCCTCAGCAATGAGGAGGCGCTAAGCAACTCAATGAGACCCTGTCTCTATATAAAACACAAAATAGGGCTGGGGATGTGGCTCAGTGGTCGAGTGCCCCTGAGTTCAATCTGTACCAAAAAAAAAAAATTCTGCCATTGCTCCATCCCCTCATTAGGATATAATATAAACAAACTTATACATTTATATATATTATTATATTGTTATGGTATAATATATGTGAATTTTAAGTTATTTTTGTGTTTCTGACATTCTACAATGAATAACTATAACATATTTAATAATCTTATACAATTTAAAACAAAAAAACCCAAAAATGTTAATTTTATTCCTCTTAAGCAGGCTTTTCATATGATAGCTTCTAAAATTCTCAGAACCTTCTGAAGTAGGCAGAAATATAACTATAGATACACGGAGACAATATATAATTTCCCAAGGTCACAGAGAGTAATTGGAGGAACCAACATTCAGACTTCAAAGCTCTGTACTTTAGCAAGTGTACAGAGTCCTACTAACAAAAGGTGGGTTTGGGAAACTTTTCCTATAGTCCAGCCTTCATCACCCTTCACCTCATAAAGAGCCTGATAGTAAATATTTTAGGCTTTGTGAGCAACATAGTTTCTGTTGCAAGTATCCTATTCGGCTTTTGTCACAAGATGTAAATATAAACAATATGTAAATGAGTATGCATGATGATGCTCCAAGAAAACTTTATTTTTGGTCATTGACATTTGAGTTTTATATAATTTTTAGAGGTTACACAACATTATTTTTATTTTGATCCCCCAAATCATTAAAAATATAAAATATAAAAACAATTCATGAGTCATACAAAAATAGGCAGTTGGCCCATTTGGCCTAAAGTCCCTAATTTGTTAGCACTTGCCATACCATATTGTGAGAGCAAGAAATCTGAATCTTAAAAGAAAAAATTATGTCATGAAGCTGAATTTTGAAGCAATTGGAATGTCTCAACTGAGATCAATAATTATTTTGAGGCAGCAATTGCTGCCTTATATTCAAAATACTTGCTAACTCAATGTTTTCATTTTTCTTAACAACTCTTGAGACAGAGTTAAAATATAAGCAGCTGCCCATTTTTGACATGAGAACATCTGTATGTTTTCATAAGTTTAAATCATATATTCATATAAAAACAGAAAACAAACTGAAAATACATTGCAATTGTATTTTTAATGTATTTTGAAGTTTTTGATGCCAACGATGAGTTTCTCAAAACCGGAAGAAAGAACGAAGTACCATCATACATTGAACTAAAGCACAATCAGTTCTGCAAGATTTATTACTGATAGTTTACAATTGAAAGGCAGATATGCTCATGCAAAATCGAAGAAAATAATCTTATATGCCAGGGGGGGAAAACATGACTTCAGCAATGCTAAAATATTAAACATTGATTAATGGAAATAAAGCACTTAGAAACCAGTTTTGTACCTTCTGCCTCTTTGATGCAAGAAAACATTTCAGGAAGGAATAAAGTATATTTGGCATCTCTGTTGAAAATGATATTCAGAAATTGCATGTTTTAATTTTAACTTGTTCCCCTTTACCAGTGAAAGACTAAATGGTAAATATCTTCTGATTTATTTAATTCTAGATTAGTTCATTGAAAGTATATGACTATTACTCTTAACCTGTCCAGAAATTATTTTTTTCCTTGCTTAAAAACTTTGAACTTTTATTTTAGTGTGCACTATGGCATTTGAATTGCAATTGTATTTAGAACTACTGTGTAAAAATCATTACAGTGAACGTGACACCAACCTTTGTCCCAAGGGCAATTAATTGGCACTTCATGTGAAAATGTGACTGCAAAGAAGATTCCCTGGGGGTTCTGTGGAAATACTTAGTAAACTATGGCTTGCATTCAGAACCAAAATGAGTTAGATTCAATTTAGGAAGTGAAAATCAAGAGATGTGTGTTCAATGGTCATAATGAGAGGAGGAAAAAAAGGAAAAAAAATAATAAAGTAATGGCCTATTACTATGTGAGTATCTGAAACCCAGTAAAACAGTATGGATGAAGGAAGGATGCTATTGATGACCATTTCTTTTCTCCAGCTTCTATTTGTAACCCAGGAAATGCATCATGGTTGTGAACCCTAATGGAGGACAGGATATGAGTTGCATTCAATTTTATAGCTAAGGATAGAATTGACCAAGAAGAGATTAACCTTTAAATAAAATACCTAAGGGCTACAAGCTTCACTGAGAGCCAGCTTCTCCTGTCTGGGTGACTGCTTGTCCTAAGGAGGAGAATGCCAAAAGTTGATTTCTCAGCATTTTCTTGCTGAAGTTGTTGTGATCCCAGATCAATACCCATCTGCTTGCCTTTATCATTGCTGAGCAAACAGCTGTACCAGACAGAATTACCTTCGTGAAAGATGAATTGGGAGCAAAAGTGTTCTAATACTAAGTGTATGCACAGAGACTATAGAAATAGGAAGAGTGATAAATATAACTATCAAAATTTAAGTGAACTGCAGAAAAGAAAGAATATTTCCCAGGTATCAATAACAACAAAAAGTTTTGCAAAATGCATTTCTATACTCTTAAATAAACTACAAAAAATTTTAATCTAAAAATTATTGAAAGAAAATATAAAGAAGAGGGAGCACTTCTGTGTCTTTCTGAGCTTTGCATAGACCAGCAAAGCTCAGAAAGACATAGAATGAAAATAATAAACTACTACTGAAACGAAAGCTGTATTGGGACTAGAAAGAAACAGAATAAATACCACTGAAAATGGAGACAGGAATAAGGACAAACATGATGAATACAGACAACATAAAATGGCTACAAACAAATTGATATATATAATTAGTAAGACCATAAAAGTGGGATAACAAAGAAAATTAAACATGAATGTCATTGGATTTCTAAGAAAAGACAATAAACACAATAACACAAATAAAATGATATCTCTTGAAATAATAGAATTGAATTTCTAGACCAGAAATGAAAAATATATCCCAAGAAAAGGTGGTATAAAATAATGAACAGTGATACATGTATTGGCAACATCATTGAACTTGAAGGATCAAGAATTCTATGGTCTCCAGGCATAAAAATCAAGTTATATATAATTTCACAGCGCAAAATATGTAGGTTCAGGATTGTCTTCAGTAAATTACATGTCAGTCAATAATTGAGCAATGTATAGGGTGTATCTCAGGGAAGAATGAATCCTAACTACCCTCATTGTCAAGGCACTAAGGCAGGATCAAATTAAAGATGGCAGATCTGAGGTTGAAACATAACTCTTGCTGTCACTTGAAGTTTTCACAATGTTTATGCAGGACTTTATAGTATATTTGCAGAGGTAGAACATAGAAGCATTTGAGAAAATTTGAATAAACACACTTGTGTAATATCTATTGCCTCTCTCTTCACATGTCTGCATTTGGGCACAGTGATGACAAAGTGGCTTTGTGAATCTCCATCTTTAATTTTTTTCTGGCTCAATGCCTTGATAACTAAAGAAGGACTCCATTGTGCTTTGGGTATATGGTGTCTCCTAAAAACTCCTGTGCTAATGCAGGAAGATTCAGAGGTGAAATTTTTAGATTATCAGAGCTGTAACCTAAGGAGTGGATTAATACATTTGATGGATTAATAACTCAAAAAGGCTACTCCCCTGGGTGGTAACTGTTGGCAGGTGGGGCATGGCTGGAGGAGGTGGGCCACTTGGTGGTGTGCCCTTGGGAATGATACCTTGTCCCCCTGCCTCCTTCCCTTTCCCTCTCTCTCTCTCACCCCCACCACCCCTCTCTTTCTTCTCCCCCTTTCAGTCTTTCTCCATCCTGGCTGCCAAGCGCTGAGCAGTCTTCCTCCACCATAGCCCTCTGTCATGATGTTCTGCTATGATGTCAGCCCAGAACCAGAGCAATTGGGTCATCAGCCATGGACTGAACTCTGAAACCATGAGTCCAAAATAATTTTTTCCTCTTCTAAGTTGTTTTTGTTGGCAGTTTTGATCACAGCAATGAAAAGCTGACTAACACAGACACTGAAAAGTTAATTGGTCTAGACGAGCTCATCAGCACAGGGGCTTATCAGTTTTTCTTGCTTTTCTTTATCACTTCTCAAAGCTCTAAATTGTGTTTGTTTTAAATATGTATATATATGAATAAATATATACGTGTATAAAACATATACATATATAAAATTATGTAGACATATATAAATATATATACATATTACATATCTGGCAGTAATTATATAAGTAAAATAAAACAATGGTACTTGTAGAAAATTATTCTGATTAAACTAAATGATGTGATGGGAAATCACTCAACTTAGTATCAAATGTTGTATGAAATGCTGAATAATTATTTAGTCATCGTCTCCCAGTGAATTGGCCTATACAGCACATTCACCTGAAATAAACACACCGTCTACAAAGTGCAATGCCAAGTGATAGACATGGGGTGATTCAAGTCAGGCAAGATGATTCAGGTCAAGAATCAAGTGGCAGAATAAATAATTGTATGTTCTCTTTCCTCTGATGTCTAAGAAATCTAGTTTGAATATATCTGCCTCCCAAACAGTGGCTTTTTGGCCTGTGCCCTGTCTTCCTGCCTATTTAGTTCTAGTTTAAGCTGGACAAGAATCCAGAGGCCATTATAGCCAGTTCTGCATCTTAGCTGCTTTGACTAGAAGGTCAGTTTATAAGAGAGCAGTCTTCCTAGACTGCTGAGAATGAGCCTGTTCTGGTGGTTCCTGTGGCTTTTCATTTTTCCATGTTGGATCTGGCTCTACTTTGGGATACCTTGTTTTGTATTCTTCTGTAGAACTTCTGAGATTAATACCATGAGCTCTTCTCTCCTAATTTTCCCAGGGTATCTTTTATGTTATGTAAATGTCCATAACGTGATTACAATTTAGCAGATCTTTAGTAAGCCAAAATTAGTTCTCAAAACTGTGCTAAGTATTAGGACATTAAAGCAAGTAAATATGGCTCCCTACCTTCAAAATCTTTACCTAATAAAATCATTCTTATTGGTATTTTTCCTTTATTAGTGCATTATAATTATACACAATAGTTGGGTTCATTTGACAAAATCATACATGCATGGGATTTAATCCAATTCTTTTCAATCCCTAGTGCCCCTCATTTCCCTCCCTTCCTCTCTCCCCCTATTCTTCCTCTACTGGTCTTCCTTTTAGTCACTTATTTATCTATTTTTAATTGATGATTTATAGGTATCCTTAGCAAATTTTTTTCTCGTGATTTTTGATGTTGTTAATACCCCTTAGAGAACAAAAACCCAGAATCAAGGATCTCCCATAAGGTTCAGTCAATTGGCTACTACATAGATGGTCAGGGATGTTCCAGGCAAAGAGCTTTAACAAAGTAGAAATAAAAATAACAGTCAACATTTATGAGAATGTATTCTTATCAGAAGGATTTTACATATATTAACTCATTTATTTCACATAACCACCATGACAGTGTGGAACCATTATCTCCATTTTACTTAGGGAAAAATGGAAGCAGAGAAACATTAACCAGTTCTCATAACTAGCAAATGAGAGCCATGCTTGGAACTCATTTCCCGAGTCTTGGAAAAATTATGTATGCATATATAATATGCACATATATGATCATGAGCGATAGATAACATTTGATTGTTAGGATGCTAGAATATTATGCTTCTAGATTACTGCATTACTATTCTGAGATTCGAAAACTGCAAATTGAATCACATATGAAAGCCATTGCAACAGATATATATGAACTTTGATTTCAACGAATCTTAAATGTTTACACTTACACAATGTAAATATTTCCCTGACACATAATTGAAAGATCAATAATGTATAAGGCCGACATATAACACACATATACTACACATCCCCTGAATTATTTTCCTGGGTTTATACTTGTGCCTAAATTTCATTACTATTCCATAGCCTATTTATCTTCCTACTTACAATTATACTTTCTCCAATAAAATGTCAGACGTTGTCTAAATATGTGAATTTTCTAAAATGCTTGATGGTGTTATAAATTTAGGATCAATCTTGTTAATACTGTGGGCATGCATTGTTAATATAACTAATGTTACATCTTCAGTTACATATATCTCAACTAGGAAACTGATATGGAAAGAATTTCATCAATGCCCCAAGCTTTAGCCCTGGAAGGGAATAATTTTGGAAGGTAATGACTGATATTTTTAATTCAGGAACTATTTCAAAATATCAGATTATTATGATGGGTGAGGCAGCTCTTTATATTTTGTTTACATTATCTCATTACTAGAAACTTACATTTAAATCACTGCAGAGTAGTGTTCTGTATCAGGGCAGCAGTTCTTCTGGCCATCTTTAAGTTAAATGACCATCTTTAACAGGTTACTTTTTATTGAATTTTTCAGGATTAACCAAAATAGTACAAAATCTATGGCCTGATGCATTTTGTATATTAGGCCTATCGATATTGTGCACTGATTTGAATCCTAGCTAAATTGAAAGTCCTGAATTCTCAAACTTTAGAAGAAATCAGAGGTACCTAAATTTCATTTTTTATAATCCTTGGAAAATGCACAGTGGCAGATATCTTTTTTTTCCCCTTCTTTCTCTCAGAAAGCCATTTCTTCAGCTCATCTTTTCTCCAATCTCTATTAATGAGCTTTCTATGCCTGGCTGACTTTGAACAAGTTAAAAATCTTATTGAATATAAAGAAGCTCATGTCTCTTGAACTTTTATCCTTATAATGTAGAAGTGTGGCACTTCAAATGTGAAAAGTACCTATGAATAATTGAGAATTTATAAAGTTATAGAAAAATAAGACTCTTTAAATATAAAATGACTTGAACAAATTAAGCCTCACCATCACATATATATTGGCTGTTGAATAACAATGAATATTAGAGCAATAATTCCCAAACTAGTGCATCTGTAACAATCATTCAGGATACACAGAGATCCTCTGATTGGCACAGATGTTAGGATCTACATTTTAAGAAGTAGTTTATTAGAAGACTGTGATAGCTAGGATTAAGTTTGAAAAATCTGAAAAAACACATGATGTTAACAAAACCAAGAGATAAAATGGAAAGAACTATCAGCTTACTTGGTCAGTGTGATGAATGAGAGTGTTTCATAGTACAAAGCTCTGCTAGTAGCCAGCTGTAGAAATGCGCTTTAGAAGCTCATATTCTCCAAAAAAGGTTGTATTTGACATTTCGTTCATGGCCTTTGAAATTTTACAACTGACTTGATTTGTAAAACTTTACTAGTAGCCTGATTTTTAATTTATTATTTAGAGATTAAACTTCCTTTTTCAGACTTACTCTGAGTTTGGGCAATGGGCTAAGTTTGGCCCAGATGCTAGTTATCACTTGCTGAAATAGAATTACCTTATGTTGGCAGGAATATAGATGTTGTGCAGCTTGCAATAAAATGGTTCACATTTTAAATTTCAATGAGGAAAAATATGGAAAATCTCAAGAAATATTACACAATTACACAAATATTACACAGAATATTACACAATTTTCAAGAAATCCACTCAGGACTTAACTTTAGCTTCAAGATCTGACTAGCTTGGGTATTATTAAGGTTTAGACAGTTTTGTGTATAATCTGCATTTCACTTACATAGCCGTATCAGCACAACTTCCACTACAGTAGAATACTGGCATCACAACAGAGCACGGTCATCGTTAAGATCTCTCAAAATGAACAATGAAGGCCAATGAAGATTCCTTGTCATTAATCTTAAATTCATGGAATATTTTCATTTGATTAGGTAAGACATGGGAAAATGACAAACATGAAAAAAATTCACACCTTTTAACCACACACCTAAATGTTTAGTTTCATTACTGCTTCGTATGGCTTAATCCCCTTTTAATAAGATAATGGGCCTTTTCTGAATATTCCTCCTGTTTTATTTCTAATAAAAATGTGTCTGAAGCATCTGCTGTACACTGTATATCCAAGAGACCATCCTTTTCACAGAATAATGAAGAGCCATCTGTCTCAGTTTTATAACCATTGGAATTGTTATCCTGAAGAATGAGATTTCAATTTTTCTCAGAATTAGAAAATGTGATCCATTTTAGTTGTGCAAATATGATTCTCTCTCCCTATAGGAGAGGGTGAAATATTTGAAAAAATATCCTAATTATCTTTTTCAGCTATTATTATGTCTCTCCTATATTTTCTTGGTAAAAATAATTGGGGAATTGCAAGGAAGGGGAAAAATTCCCTTGTTATATAATACAATTAACAAAGGATCACGTTTATTGCATTTTAAAACATGATTGCATTTGTCTTACGTACTGAAATTTGTAAAGAGTCCCAGATCACTAGTAGATGTGATAGAATTTATTTACATAGCAGAGGTAATATTTAATACGTATTTGTTTTATAACATGTCTCCAGTAATCTCGAATGTATGTCAAACGAATAGGTAAAACAACAACAACAACAACAAACCTAGGTGGTGGCAGGTTAAACTGGCAGGACTCACAACGTGAGTGGCGGAGAAGAGTTGGCTATTTGGACAAGCTATGTTCTTTAGAGCTGGGAATCAATTCTATAAAAGCAACTTGGTATCAAAGTTAGACTTGATGAACATATCTGAGTGACATGAATTCAAGTGACCAAATGGTGTGGTAAATGTTGACATTAGGTTGGTATGATTTAAGGCTTAATCCAAAAGATGGAGGATCATTGTGAAGTCCCTAGTGAGGAATTAAAACATAAATCATTTAGTCTGGAGATTAACCTGCTAAGAGATGATAACAGGGAGCATGAAGGAAAGATTCAGACTTCCAAGGAGAGAGTGATTGAACAACATTCTTTTTGAGTAGTGTATGATTGGCCATTCTTTAATCAATACATTTAAACTTTGAAGTTCTTTTTCTTCCTTCGTGTATTTTGCACATTATCTATTTGCTTGCTGATCTCAAGTAGGTTTGAACGGTCCTTTATATAGTATGTCCACTTACAGGTTTAATAACTTTCTTCCTGTGCATTATTTAGCTCTCTATACTAATTTGGTAATTTTAATTTTGATTTTGAAGTAGTTGAAGTATTAAATGTTTCCTTAATGGTCCAATTTTTAAAAAAATTCTTGTCTAAGGAGCCTTCCCCTGCCCTACATTTCTAAGGCTTTCCTATAGTTTGGATATTTTGCTCTAGCACTTATATTGGTTTAATTTATTCCAATTGTTTGTACTCGCATCATGTGTGTGTAGCGACATTTCTGTCTTCAGTGAGATTTGTCTTCAGAAAGGATAACATTGAGTTGGTGTAGTGTATTCTTGATTATCAAAAACACTCATGTAGCCTTGGGATTTTGAATTGGTGAATATTCATGATGTGTGGAAAAGTATGATGCACACTATGATCTCAATCACACAAAATAGGATGCTGTGTATGTATATGCATGACCTGGAGGGATACATCCACCTAAGCTACTTGTGACTGGATGACTTTGTTCTTTGCTTGTGTTTTTATTTTCCTGTAATGCACATATTAACTTTTAAGAAAATAAAATCTATTTTAAAAATACTTGTGATCAAATTTATCAGTACAATTGACTGAATATTTCAACATTTTTTCATAGATTTGTGCGTCCATCTCTCTCATAAATCAACATCTCAGTCCATGTGGGGTCTATTTTTTTCTACATATTTTTACCATTGTTCATCTCTGTCCTAGTCTGTTTCTCAAGCTCATTTTCTTTCTCATTAATTTCCTTAGAAAGTCACATTTATTAATGAATTTGTGTGAATGATTTTCATTTTAAATGATTATATCAATGCACTTTGATGCTGGTCCAAATGGAGTATGGTATTTACACCTTCGCTTGTGCTAACTCCCGAATCTTTCTTGGGCTTCTTCCTTCATTTCCTTTGCATTTGTTAAATGTCTAGTTAATTTTAGGTATTATCCAATCTCTCTGGAAATCATACTTTGATCCAACATTTCTCATAATATTATTATTGTTATTATTTGTACTGGAAACATTCTTTTTGTGTTCTCTTACCCAGCTGCCTGGCCTGGTGTCTTTATGATCATTTTGTTTTTATAACTGACATAATTTCTTTAATGTTTAATGGTTTATTTGATTATTGATTTCTTCCTATGTCCCTTTTGCATTATTTTTATTTTTTTTTTAGAAAATTATCTACTTCGTGTAAGTTTTAAATCTATAAGCAACAATTTGTCTAGCTTTTTTAGGTTTATTGAAACCTCTATTTATTTTATCTCTATAACTGGCAGTTTTTGTTTTGTAAATCCTGCCATTTAGTTCATTTTTTCTTCATCAGATTTGCTACTTACTGGTTGACAATTTACTTTTTCCAACTTATAAGTTTTTATTGGGTGGTTGCCTGTGATTATTTTTTTTTGTATTCCATTTCACTATTTCATATTTTAATTTTTATTACTTACAATGAACTTTCTTGAATTTTATATTTTTCTTCTGACATTTTAATCTATGCCCAAATATTATATATTTTTAAATATACCTGAGGCTATAAATGACCCTCTAATTAATTCTTTACCATATTCCACAAGTTTATTTTTGTTTGAACATCAAGTTATATTTTTTTTATTTCACCTTAAGTAAAATAAAAGGGTAGGTAACTTCAGTTGTACAGTGGAAGGCAGAGGAGCAGAAGAAAATGAGGGTGTCTGGGATAATATAGGTTAGGAATATTTTCAGGCCCAAGTAAGACACTAACCAAACAAAACTGACATAAACCATAGTGTCAGTTTTTTCTTTAACAAAATGCTGAAGAAATGAACTCTTCTTAGAGTTTCAGAGACTTGTCCCATGAAACAAGCTCCACTTTCTTCTCTGCTGGCCTTAGTACACTAGTTGTTTCTCCCATGAGTGTGGCTACAGCTCAGAGCATTAGCTTTATATGGAATAATCCCAAGGAGAATGCAAGGGTGCAAGAGAGATCAGTAGAACATAATAATAACAATAGTAATCATGATGATTTTCTGAGTAATAATAACAATAACTGTAACTAAACATTACTCTAGCAGGCATTATATTAGGTGTTGTATGCATATTAACTCATCTAATCTTCAGTCCAACCCTATGAGGGCACTACTATTATTGGCTTAATTTTCCAGATGAGGATAATGTCAGAATTCTATAAACCAAGTATGAAAGGAAGAAACATACAGATAGCTAAGAGTGTCGGCCCCATATTCAGCACAGTTGGTGGTATAAGAAATACATGTGTGAGTAGACTCTTTATGTGTACCAAATACTTTCTCAAAGCCTTTTGCAGGAATTGCAAATAATAACTATTGGAAGAATGCAGGTGAAAAGGGAGGATAAGAGAGTCTATAGTTGAACGATATCTTCATTTTTGATGTAAAAAGTATAAAGATGATGGTTTAAATAGATTAAGAAATATCCATGAGAAAATAAAGTTTTAGATAAAATTAGGTTTCAAGAAAAAGATCCAAGAGTTAAAATATTTTTCTTTTCTGAAAAAGCCAGATAGAATGTGAAGATGAATAAGAAGGGGACAATTGCTTTATATGTCAAGTAAATACATCCCATTTTTTAAAAAAAAATCACATGTACACTTAATTGATCAAAACTTAGAACATGTCACTTACTTCTCCATATAGTTTTCAAAAAGATAGAAGATGGACTGCTATTATAATAGGTCTTCTGTTTCCCACTCAACTATATTATAAAAGAAATTCATCCATCTTGAAATCCATCTCTTCCCATTTTAGTTTCTTAACGCATTTAGCAGTATCCCAGAAATTGACACACCAGATCTTCAAGTTACATTATGATTCAGTGAGAACATCACTGTTACTTTACTTTGAGACAGATTACTAATTTTCCCAAATCCTGATTCTCTGAGTTGGTAGTGGACACTATTACCTACATTGTTCTCTTGCTTTGACATTTTCTGACTCTTACCTTGAGCTTGGTTGGTCAGTCTATTTCTCTCTTCAAACACACACACACACACACACACACACACACACACTTTTCTACATAAAGTAATTCTTTAACACAACAGTTCTTTCAACCTTCTATAGTTTCAAGATGTTTAAAAAATTAAACAAATCATGGGGGGAATGTTTAAAAAAATTAAACAAATCATGGAAGCTCCCTGTCAGTGCTGGTGTCTCTGCATGCCTCTGTACTGAACATCCCACCACCATCTCCTAGTATCCTTTACAAAGTCACAGCAGTCTGGATCTCATCATATAAGAGTATGTTTAGAGAAACATACTTGTTTAAACAAATTATTCACTGAGACTTTGAATGAACCCCAAGGACCAAGAGACCTGCAATACCTCATTTACAAAAAGGACTTTCATTGACTGGGAACAAACAGTCTTCAAAACTTTTGCAGAGGGCCAGAACTGATCTAACATGGTCAGGCACTATCACAGCTGCCTTAGAAGCACCACACTCCTACATCTAAGTGCCATGTTGAGGTCTTCCAAAAGAAACACAAGAACCTTTCAAGGAAGAACCTGAGTTTTAACCCTGATTCATGCAGGTTATCAACGACCAGACAGTATTAGCCAAACACGGCAAGTAGGAAAGTCTATCAATGGTCAGCTGAGTTAATAAAGTTGCCATTACTGTTCTGTCTTCCTTTTATTTCTCTACATCAGTTTAGAAGGGGGATTGTTAGTGCAGGACCAGTTGAGGCTTCAAGCCCCTCCACTCTAAGGTGCTAGAGTGGGAGGAAGAGCAAAGGGGAGGGAAGGCTGGAAACAGAGTCTGGACAATGGTTTTCAGAGGTGGGGGAGATGGGAAAGGTGGCTGTCGGTTTAAACTGCCCTGATCCTTAATAACTAAAATAACCACAATTTCATGAAACACTTAATAAACCATGGGCTATAGTCCAAATATAGTATAGTTTGAGTTGTCTGTACCAAGAATTGGGCATACTTCTAAAATATAGTCATACAGCTGTAGGAATATATATTTTCCTTAAACTCCTAATCTTAAGGACACTTATGGAAGGGTTATTTTTGTAAAGACACATATAAACACTTGTAAAAGAAACCCAACAACAGGTTAGTCTACATTAGAGAAAAAGGAATCAAGGTATTGAGGGAGAGACCACCCCTCCATTCCCATCCTCGAAAAAAGAAAGAAAAGAAAAAAATCTAGCAAGCAAAGGAGAGCAAAATGAGAAAAATAAAAAAATAAATTGATGAATACATAGATCTTAAGTGAAGGAATTTGAGTTTCCAGAGTCAGTGTACTTATTTATTTTGTTTTGCTTCTGTAAAATCCTAATAAAGAATATTGACAGATCTAATATACATAATTGTGCTCTCTAAAATGACAAAAGTTGCTTTATGCTATTACTTCTGTTGTGACTAAGTCCTCAACCTCCTTCTAAAGTCAGAATAAACATCGCTTACCATCCCCCAATGGCAGAGTAATTGCTTCTGCTTGCAAAGCATTTTGTGCTCAATCACACAAGCACATTTTATGTACAATAATTGTGATTAAGTAAATGCAGTATAAGATTCTATCTGTTCAAAAGTCTTCAGAACAGTGTTAAAATATTCAGCCCAGCTAAGGGTAAAATCTGCATATGTTAAAAATCTAAAGAGCCTAAAACTTTTCCCTTCTTTTGCAAGAAAAATCGAAGGAGAACATAGCAATCTATTATTTGTTAGACATGCATTATACAAAGCAGCTGTTTTTTTACAGAACATTTCATTTCTACCAATGCTATCTTTTTAATTCAACTCATCTCTAGATTTCAGCAGTGCCTGAAAACTTGCTTTATTTCATCAGTATTTCACAGATTCTTCATTAAATTTAGCAATATTCACGGCGTGTTTCTGAAAATAAAACTTCACAAGGATTAAATTTTACAGTCATTGAGTTGTTTTTATTTAATGAGAAAAATAATCAGTTGTGTAAAGAAAGCTATAGGAGGAAGGTGAATATGTCGTTTCATTTAAATTATTAAAAAAGAAAAATTAACATCTCAAAGTTCAACAGAGCTTACGTGAGTTTCCCTTCAAAGCAGCAGTTCTTAGGATTATTTATAAATAATGTGCTCTACATGTAAATGCTATATAATCCATTTCCATGCCTCACTTGATTCAAATGCTCAACTCCCTAATTAGGCATCTGTTAGACAATGAAACTTTGTTTTCCTGCAAAAAATATTGGTGCCTTTACTAATGTAGCTTGAATAATAACAACTCCTTTCTCATCAGAGATTATTTTGATGTTTCAAGTGTCAAGAAGGAAGACTCAACATTTATATTATATTAATTGTTAGGGATGTGAATTACATTGTTATTACATAAAGTCACATGTTTTAATTTGCAATAATGGAAATCAGAACACAATAATTTTGAACATAGGAAATACTGCATTAGCAGCATTAGCATCATATCATGAAGATGGTTTCCATAATTGTTCATTTTATATGCTCTCATGTTCAGATAGACTGATGGACACTTATTATTCTTTATTGCTTTGTCTACAAATATGGATAGATATATGTATCCATGTATATACTTATATATATGTAGATACATAAATATATATTCCCCTCATGGAATTTATATTTTTGATCTATTTTCTTAGAAGAGGGTACTTTCTCTAAAAATTCCCAATTTATGTTAAAAAAGTCTATTGTCACTTAGCCATTAACTTTATTAAAAAAAAAGTTGCTCAAAAAAACAACCAAAGGGAAAGTAAAAATTTATTCACCATGCTGAGCTCTCATGTGTCAAGGTAGATCAACTAGGATAATGAGCAAAGCTGAAAACAAAGATCAAAGCTTTATTTATTTGCTATAGAAGTATAACAAGAGGTAAAAATAGATACTGGTTCCCCAGTGTCCCATTTTCTACAAAGAACAGCAACAGGTGAAGGTTAGATGTCATGTGGTATGGGCAGAGGGAATAATCTAACTTCCCAGGAGCCCCAAACAAAGGGCTTTTGCCTTTTTATGGACCCAATGGGGTTGAGAGAGAGAAAGGGGGAGACTAAGTGTAGAAAGTACTGAGTTAGAGTCTAGAAAAGTGTCTTAGAGTCCTGTAGTAAAAAGAACTGGGAAAAGGCACGTGAATAGTACTTAAACTCTGTCCTCCTGAATGAGGCCTCCAAATGGACATGCCTGGTAAAGGGATTGTGTTTGGCCTGAGGAAACTTGAATTTTAGACTGCAAGTCTCTCCAAAAACCTAGCAATGCACTGGCTGTACACCAATTTGGTGTGAGGACAGCAGTTTTCTCCAAGGGCCTGCCAGGCAAAGCCTGTGTAATTGCCTCTAGTCAGGCCTGAAAGATCACACACATGGTTGGGATTTCAGCCTGGCGCTGACTCCTCAAACTAATAGTGTCAGATTCAACAAATGCATTCTGTGGTTCTGAAGACCTGTAGCTCTCACTAATAGCACAACAAAAATTGACATTACCAGTTTTACCACTCAAATTAAAGTTTAATTCTTCATTCAAACTTTCATTTCATAAAAAATGTCCATTTTATATATTGTAAATTTGAGATAAGCAGATTATAATAATATGTAACTCTTGTTTCAGTGTTCATAGAATACCTGACCTCAGATGCTCCAGCATGCGACATTTGCAATGAGGATGAATCACTACCTCAGACTGTGAATGACTGGTTTCTTGGGTTGGAATTTATTGCAGCAATGGATAAAGCTTTTCTGAAGGAAAAGCAAATTTTTTTAAAAAAAGATGAATCTTGGTGAAGCAGAAATCGTTGGCTTCGATGATGCACTGACATAGCAGCAATAATGAAGAAAGCAGAACTATTATTGAGCTGAAAGTCTTGAAATTAATAGTTAAATAGTTATTCATTAAAGTAAACGGTACACGAAATGTAATAAAGACAAAATTTTGACTGAAGCAATTTTCTCTTCGTTATAGAAATGTTTCTGACAATATTGAAAAGCAATGCAAGGGAAAATCAGTCTTGTTCATCTTCAAATAATTGTTTACAGAAGTGATGGATAGAGAAACTGAACTAGTTGCAAATCCAAATAATTATTTTCTTGCCGAGGAATCAAAGCATTGTACCAAATACAGTTTCCATCTCATTTTTTTGTCTTTTAAGCAAAAAGCAATGTATGCTGATTAGAAGGGTGAGGATAAAATCAGAATGGGAAAATTAATATTTGTATATATTATAAATATGTACTGCATACATACACATTCTAATCCTTAAAAAAATGCCATTATTAATTTTGGTTGAGCAATAACATAGCACTCAATTTTTAAAATATGCTTTGATTTAGAGTTTCCTGTCACTCATTAAAAGATATAAATAGAACCTGAACAAAATATTGAAAAAAATCACAAAAGTATACACACGCAAAACATATGACATGAGAAGTTGTATCCATTGTCTATATTTCCTTTTGTAAAACCATGTGACTCAATGAGATGAAATCAAGTAGTTGTAGTTACTATTTCCCAGCTATCAATGGGTTTCCACTGGGTTGTCAGGTGATATCCAACATTGATTTATAAAATTTATGATTGCTAAACTCACTGAACTAGTGGGATTATTGTTAGCATCATAACAATAATAAATATAAATGACTTAAGAATTATGTAGGGTGTGGTGTGGGAGTAATCTAATCTTGACTAACCTTGAAAGTAATACATTTTGTAGAAAACCAAGTCATCAAAACAATATGCTTTTCCTAATCAGAAATGAAAAATAAAAAAACCTTACCGAATACAGACCAATACAATAAGATTCAAGTTTGCTTGGATTATCACAAGTTGCATTTCTTCATATTTCTGTCTCAAAGTCATTTGAGAGGTGGTATTCTATACATTTTTCAGCATTTCTCTCTTTAAATTAGTTTCTCCACATTTTATTTATGAAATAGTTTATTACTTATGGTTCTGTGATTTTAATAAATGTAAATATTACAAACAAGTACAACAATGATTTAGTGTCACAAAGATTCAAAATCCTATTTTTTTCACATATATTTGCCCACACAATAATTTGAGTTACAATGAACCTATTGATGAAACCAGAGTTGTAGTTATGGAAAAGAACTAAAAGCATACTGTCTTATCCAATGCAATACAGATACTCAAAACTGATTTCATTTACAGCAAAGCAAATCACATTCTTGGCCCTCATTTCTGTATGTATTGTCCTGAAATATTAACCATGTAAAAATGAAGCTGACAGTGCTGTAACAGTTTTTGTTGTTGTTCTGTTAGCACATTTTTGGTTTCCTAAACAGGCAAATGGCATAGCAAATTACATGGGTCTTCTTAATACTAAGTCAAAGACAATTTCTTGTTGGAATGAAATTATCTTTGATATTTGAATTGAAAAATTTGATATAAGCAAGCATGGAGTTCTAAAAATCAATGATAAAGTAAAATTCAATTAGATTTTTCTCATTTCTTCTTTTCAGCTTAATCAAATTTGTGAAACTTTATAACTTTGTAGAGTCATAATATGTCACAGACTACTTTAAAATAAGAATATTAAGAGAGTCAAGACTTTGATTTGGAAACAAAAACAGTAGGACTACTTTAGCTATTTTGCTGAGAATATATGATTTATATTTCATCTATCCTAGGTGCAATAAGCATAATGAAAAGCCAATTTCTAGGGTGTATAAATGCCTAGTTACAATGATAGAAAAAAAGAATTTCATAGTCAAATAATAATAGCATTATGTCTTCATATTTTTGGCTTTCTTAGTGATCTTTATCTTGGCATATAAGTATGTGAAAACTAAAAATTGACATCCAATTATGTAGATTTGAATAAGATATATTTGTGTATGCCCTCAATTTAATTATGCCCAATTTTCTTACTTAATTTTGACATAGGATCCCAGGCTTGAAAATATATGCAGAGTACTTCTGGCTTTGGTAAAAGAGTGAAATAAAGTGACTCCATCCCCTGACCCTGGCCTCCAAAATCACATTGACTCTACTAGAAATTTGGGATAAAGTTTAAGAAACATTCTCACAAGGAGAGGAAGTTCCCAAATGAAAAAAAAAACAAAAAACAAAAAACAAATAAAATAAAACAACTAGAACTTAAACACAGAAGGTAAGAAAACCAGTTGGCATTAGGCTGCATAGAGATCTTAGTTATTGTTCCTTGCAACCCAAGCAGAGATTTAAGTGCTGGGACTCCCATTTAGAGCCGAGACCCTCAGAGACAGTATTCATGTGAACTGGGTACACAGAGGAAGTGTGCTTTGTACCTATAGAAGATGAGGAAGCCATTACGCCCTCATAAATCTTGAGTGAGGAAAAATACCTTGAGAATTTGAAGCAACAGGTCTGCATCTACTGGCTTTTTGATTTAGTTTCTTTAGTTACAGAAACTCCACGCTAAGAAGTTAAAATAAGTATTAACTTAGAAGGCAGTGGTAAGTGTGGGATACTAGGAAGAGGCAAACAGGATTATTGTAAGATCCCTAGGATAAATTTCGCAATACAAAATTACAAAACATTAAAAAAAATCCCTTATAAGACAGAGTCATAGCTAAGACAAGCATGATGATTAGAACCCCTAAACTGTACTTAAGAAAGCAAAGAGATGTTCATTAATAAAAAGCAAAATAATAAAATTGAAACCTTAAGAAATAATGAGAGGAAAACAACAGATAAATATATAAATATACATAAATAAGCATATTTGAAAAATAACTAAATATAAGTTCCGGGAATAAAAAGTGTCCACTGGAATCTAAAACTTGATTATGAAGTTAAATAGTTAATTAGAAACCAGTGAACAAAAAATTAGTGTACTTGAATTACATCAGCTAATGTTCCTGAGTATTTTTTAAGCATACAAGTAAGTACTATGTAAGTACGGACGGTTTTTCATTATTGTTATTTTTACTGTAACTATTTGTGTTTTCATTAGTATTCTCTGGCTGGCTGGAATTCATCTGTGACAACTCAGTTGGCTCTCTGGTTTCTGCTATCAACCGCTCTCCTGTATTGTCACAGAGAAAATTGTCTAGAATTCAGCACAGAAAAATTAGATGGATAATATGAAAGAGTGATTATGAGATAGAAAGTGAAATAAAAGTATAATATGTAAATTTAATTGTGATCCTTTCCTTGACACTCTCCTGATATGCACGCACTTCTGGGATTCTAGCTCCTTCACTGGACACTGTATCTTCTTTATGAAAGTTCTCCTCATATTTCTGACCTCTTAAAAGATTGGATTACCTAGGGCTCAGTGTGTGGATTGCTTCTCTCCTCTCTGCATTACTTACTTAATGATCTCATACTGTCTTACAACTTTATCTCCACATTGAGGATTTCCAATTTATATACTACTTGTATTTATTTCACGTATACAGCTGCCTACATGATATCCCAAATTAATATGTCTCTAACTGATGTGATTTTCTAATCTGCCAGTCTGTCCCCACTGTTACCCTCTTAGTTTTATCAAGTTCTTTAATTAATTTCCTTTTCTTTTCCTCATAAACCACATCTAACTCACTGAAAATCCTGTTGGCTCAATGATCAAACCATTGCTTACCACCTACACCACTGATAGTGGAATGACTTGAAAGAAGAAGCAATGTCTGTAATGGTTGGAAAAAAAAAGAAAATGTTCCATGCAGAAAGAAAATCTGTGCAAATATCATGAGGTGGCAGTATGCCTGAAAGAACAGGTCAGTGTGACTGGACTTGAGTCCAGCTGGCATTCTTTTGTATTGTGCAATAGCTTCCTAACTCCTGCACTTCTGTACTTATCCCCTTAAGTCTATTCTGGATACTGAGTCCTGAAATGTCACATTTTTGCTCAAAGCTAACGGCCTACCAATTCACACAGAGAAGTGACAAAATGTTTAAGATGGCGTACAAAATGACATAATCTTGTTGCCATTAGTTTTCTGTTCTCATCAGTTTCCACTCCTCTTTCTTTCACCTGTGTTGCTCCAGCCACCTCCTCTGAAGTTCTAGTCACACTCCTCCTTCAGTGTATTTGCACAGGTTCTCTCTCCATGGAGCAATATTTTTTTTTCCACAGATACCCAACCATATGGGTTCTTCCCTTTTTTATTTGCTTTATTAAAATATCTTCTCTCTGAGCTTTCCATCATCTATTGAAAATTGTAACCTTTAAGAACTCATCCTTTCTCATACCTGCTTCATTTTTCTTGTTTCCTCTCATTACCATCATACACAAAATCAGTATTTTAAATTTTGTTTCTCTAAGTTCATGTTTCCTTGAAGGCAAACTCCATGTGTCACTGCTCAATTCTTAAAGCCCAAAACAGGAGGTGGGCTCAAGCAGATCCCAAGGCACAGCTAGGTTGTTGCATGAACATATAGCTTGTACTCCCTGGACATGTAGACAGCTCTGCATGATGTCACTAAAATACACAGAAATCTGAATCATTCCAACCTTATGTAGGGGGTCAGTGGGAAGTGACAGCTTTTCTATGGGTGGAATTTTGAACAGTGTACTTGGTTTTGTTCATTTTGTCTATATTGATCTACACTGATTTACAAATGACAAAGAATGGTTGGATAGTGAATAACATAGAAAAAATAAGATTAATGCAGAAAAGAAAAAGCAGAAAAAAGCTGCAAGCCTTGGATGCTGGACTCTTTAGGAAAGCAGTTTCTTTTGACCTTATGCTGCCTTAACCATTGAAATTTATGTGCACTCTTGCAAAGATCTAGGAAGGATTTGGGAGCTGCTTCCAATTATGTTGATTCTTTTCTCATAAATCCTTTGCATATTTTCTCTGCATACATTCTGCTGGCTGAACAACCTTGACCCAGCCTGAAACTGCTTCTCTTAACCTGTGTAATCTAGTCAGCCCTCCTGCAGAGGTCTGTTATAGCTCACTTTGTGTGCTGTACATTGGACTTCAGATTTAAAATGTAAATGTTTATAAAAAGAAAGAAAAAGCTACCACAATATTTTGAAAGTAGTGCAGTGCTCCAGAGTAGGCGAGTTCTGGGCAAAATAGTTATGAGAATCGTGCCATTTTCCTTTCATTTGCATATTCCAAATCTATTTATCATCAAGGTGAACAGTAACTCTAAATTATTGTTTCTTAGTTGTTTACAACTATACCAGGAGGTCCTAGATTGTTCCACGCTTATAACGTTCTATACTCTAAATTTTTTTGAGTCTACTCTATTGATCAAAACTCTTAAATGCTAACATTTAATGTTTCCTGATTTGAAATCTTTACATTTAAATTCATATAACCAAACAGGAGATTCCTGATTCTATCCTCCCTAGTTCCAGTGGATTATGAAAGAGTATCCTATAGATCCTAATGAATTACACTCTCAAACTCCATTTTATCAAATGAGGGACTCCTCTGTCAGATGTTTTATTAGAAGAGTAGGAATAACTTTGGTCAGGAAAAGCTGGAGGTAGCTATGGTTTTGCCCTTCCTCTTTTCTGTCCTCTCTTCCAATTCTTGTCCCTCTGTCCCACCTTCTTACTTATGTTTTATCACAAGGAAAAGCTTCCTATGCTTATAAATAATGGTTTTTATAAAGTTAGTATTTAATTGTGTTACTTATTTTCTTATATTTAGAGCCTCTTTTTTTGTTTGTTTTAGAGGAGTGTAGAAGATTTCAAGTTATCCAAGTTAGAATGCAATAGTACTAAATTTCAAGACAAGTATTGATTACAAAATTTTATAATTAACTTATTTAAATATTAGAACGTAACACCATAGATAAAAGGCAAGTTTAATTTTAATTATTTTTTAATTTTTAAAATAAGGGAAATAAAGGAATAAGATTGTCCCAATAATAGGACCAAACATTGACAATTCCTTACAAAGTATGCTAGTTTCTTCACAGTGAACTGCAAACATGGATTATAAAACAAATAATCCAGTAACACTGTTACAAATGTATCTCTAGAGATTTCCATTATGCAGAAAACCAGGATAAAATGTAATTAACTCATTAGCTATTTTTCCCAGTGTTTTAATGTTTTAGGTATCCTTGGAGCCCCATTTGTTCAACAGGATGTACTTTCAAACCATACAAAGAAAATGGTTTATTAACTTTTTACTTTAGAAGAGCAAAAAATTTTTTTCCGTAATTGAAATACTTATATCATGTAAAATATCAACATAAAACAAGTTAAAAAGTTAAAGAAAAATACTAACTTGTTACTTTGTACAAAGTAGGACATTGGGTACTGACTGTCCTTTTGAGTCTCTGAGATGTGGTGGAAGGACAATCTTTAGAAGATAAGAAATGGTGGGCTATAGATACTTGTATGATTAGATGGAGCACATCAAGAGATGGGTATGACGAATCCCAGTTCTTTTTCCAGAGCAGCCATTCTCATGATCTCCTTGCCATTGTTGAATGAGTTGTAGAGCTCAGCTGTGCAGACTACCTCTACTCCTAGTTCCTCCATATGTGATAACTGTCATATCTTAAACAAAATGTTGCTGAGATCTCCCTCTGGTAGACATGCCACTACTAGGAGGGATACAAGAGTTCCACAGCTCTCTTAGAGATTGTGGACTCTACTTCCTTGGTGCCTCCTTTCTTGATCTTGAGTTTCTGAAAAAGAATGAGTTTCTCAGTGCCATAGTGGACTTTGGCAACTTGTCCTTTTAACAAGTTTTTGAATTTTTTTAAACTTGGTTGTCTGCCAAATTGTGAAAAAAATATATAAAACATTCTATGTGTCTGGTTAAAATGGTAGAGAGGCAAGGAAGAGATACTTCACTAGATGCCCAGTTGTAGTAAATGCTCTTATGACAAGCTCCTTTCCATCTATTAGGAGAAGACACAGAGGCAGGAAAACATTTGTGAACTAGGCAGCATATTGTGATTCCGAGTACAGAAGAAATGCATCAGTTTAAGTGCTGCAAGTGTAATATATTTAATCAGTTCAGTCTGAATTAAAGCAGAGATGTAAATGAGGATTACCAGTTGTCAAATCTCTTTAAGGGGTTTTCGATTAAATTCTATTCAGCAGAGGCTTGAGTTTCTATTATATATTAAGACCCTGTAGGGACAAAATAAATGATGCATGTGTCTGCCTTCAAGGAGTTTAGCCTGTTGATTAAAGTGGTGAATCAGAATCAATCTATGCTAGAGTAAGGTACATAGTTTTACAATTTATGGAGTTAGTAATCTAATGGAATTATCTAGACATAAAAATAGGAAACATACAACTTTTATGGTATTATAGTGATTTATAAGTAAATGATTTATAAGGAAATTTTGGAGTAATGAGACACATTTCCTCTAAAATCATGTTGATCAAACAGGTATGTTTTTGTGATGGCTAAACTGTATCCTCTCAAATATTCATGTTGTACTTCTAACCCCAGTACCTCAGAATGTGACCTTATTTGGAGATAGGGTCTTTAATAGATAAATAATTTAAAATGTCCTTAGGGTAGGCCTTCATCTTATATGGCTAGAATCCTTACACAAGGAAGAAATTCAGACACAAACTTGTGAAGAGGGAAAACAATGTGAAGACACAAGAAAGCCAGCCACCTGCCAGCCAAGGAGACAAATCCAGATCCTTCCTCAGTGCGTTGGAAGGAACCAACCTGTCCCACTGTGACCTCAGACCTGTGCCTACAGAACTGTGAAAAGGTAAATTTTTGATAAGCCACTGAATCTATAGTACTTTTCTTTAGCAGCCCTAGAGAAATAATGTATTCTCTTGCTTAATTCTAATGTAATCATCATTATGAATCTGAGATGGATATTTATGCTATTGGGAGTGAGAAAAAAATATCAGTCTCATTTTTCATTATATTTTCACTTTAAGATTTCATTAATCTAACCAAATAATAAAACACTGATGGCTAATAGTTTTTCATGTACAAATGTTGAATCCTTACATGAATAATCATGAAAAGCAATTTCTAAAATTATTCTCATTTCACAAATGAGGAATTTATACACTTAAGAAATTAAGAATTGTGCCAAAATCCCAGCAAAGGATGGGATTTAAACCTAGGGAGTTTGACTCCTGAGCTTGTGCTTTCAACTACTTTCCAGGGCTATACATTTTTCTTAGTTATGTTTTTAGTTTTGAAGACTAGCCATACTTAAGGTAATAATTTTTTCGTATATTGCTGGTAAAAAATCTCTAGTAATGACTACAGCAATACCTCCACATTCAAGGAGCTGAGACTATTCCTCCTCCCTGTAACCTGGGTGAGATTTTGCGATTTCCCAATGAACAGAAAGAGCCAACAGTGAGATCACATGCACTACATGATTAGGTCTTAGGTTATATGGCCTCCTTCAGGGTCTCACATGATATTCTAGACCTTGAACCAGGATTGGTTGCATAATTTGTGGGACCCAGTGAGAGTGAGTGATTTTTATTGAAAAAAAAAAAACATTAAAAAGTTGAACATGACGACAGCAGAGCATTAAATTCAGAGTGAGGACTTTGAAAATGTAGCACCACACACTGCCATGCAGGCTGCATGCCCCTGAAGCTGACTCCGCTGGGAGCCTGGGCAGAGTTGGTGTATAAATTTAAGAAATTATGGCATATGTATTTATCTCTAATAGTGTCCACCTTTAATTTTAATTGTATGTGTGGCATACACATAATTATTTTTCTCATTTATCATCCTGTTGCTCATTCTATCTACCTTAGGTCAAGAGTATGCTGGATTTTTTTTTTTGTCCCAGAATGCTAAGCACTTGCTAAAAGTCTGCTGACAATATATATACAATATTTATCCATACACTAGTACACATTTATTTGGGGGTCAGAATATTCTTTGATTTCCCTCTTAATAAAAGAGAAATTAAGATTTTTCTGGCTATAATTTATTACATTGAATATAAAACTCTCATTTTAAAATCCATTAATTGTAAATAAAATAAATTGAAATAATATTTTACAATAATTTACATTGGCTATGTGGTCTTAAGTTCTCTGGAAACTGACATCTACTAGAAATCTCTTTCTAAATCATCATGAATTATAAAACTGGAGCCTCAAGTATTGTTTCTTCACAAAATTTCCTTTTATTATTTTATGGAATAGTATGTATGCCAGCTATGGTTCTCTTTTTCACATGACTCTGTGAAAGTTTTATTATCTCCATTCTACAGATAGGCAAAATGAGGCCAGAAGTTAGTTTGCTCACAGTCACAGCCAGAGCTGTGCTAATACCAGTAGAATCCACTCTCTTATGTTTTTAACCAATATGCCAATGGGTTCTCAAAGTCTTTTCTGCAGAACTCCTTGGTACACTGAGAATTTCCAGGGCTTTTTTTTTTTTTGGAGGGAGTGTATCAGGGATTGAACTCAGGGTCACCTGGCTACTGAGCCACATCCCCAGCCCTACTTTTTTTGTATTTTATTTAGAGACAGGGTCTCACTGAGTTGCTTAGCACCTTGCTTTTGCTGAGGCTGGCTTTGAATTCGTTATCTTCCTGCCTCAGCCTCCCCAGCTGCTGGGATTACAGGTGTGTGCCACTGCACCAGGTTGAATTTCTAGGGCTTTGCAAGGTCAAAATTACTTTCATGCTTATACTGAGACATTATTTGTCTTAAAACAAACTGTTTTACAATAGCATTCATGATACAAAAAGAAGAAATAGGTAAAACTTCTGGCTTTAGTATGACTCAAGGCAGTAGCATCAGAGTGTACTTGGAATCATTAACTTCTTCACTGCCATCCATTGCACTGAGAAAAATGTAGTTTACTTAAGATTATCCTTGATGAAACAGTAAAAATGATTAATTAAAAAATCTCCACCTATGAAAGCACACATTGTATTAATCTTGATGTCTAAATATAAAGTACATATACAATTCTTCTTCTAAGTATTATAGTATGAGAGCTGTCCTGAAAAGGAGTGACTTAGTGAACTGAAACGACTAGCTAGCTTTTCATGAAATAGCACTATTTGCTTGAAAATGACTGTCATACAAACTATTACTCAGATTTAGATATTCTGCAGACATTTTCTCAAAAAATGAATGCAATTGTGTTAGTGGGCTTTTTGTCACTGTGAAAATACCTGAGAGAAACAGCTTAGAGGAAGAAAGATTTCTTTTGGCTTGCAGTGTCAAAGGTCAGCTGGCTCCACTGTTCTGAGACTGAGCTGATACAGAACATCGTAGCAGAAGAGGGAGAAAGAAAAAATGAAGCAGGAGGAGGAGGAGGAGGAAGAGGAAGAGGAAGAGGAATAAGAAGAAGAAGGGGGAGGGAGAAGGCGTGGGGCCTATGCTAAGGACATGCCCCCAGTGATCTACTTTCTCCAACATGCCCGTCTGCCTACAGTTTCCATCACCTCCCACTGGATGGAAAGTTGTCCATTCAGATTATTAATCCATGAGATGGATTAATCTACTAACTAGGTTACAACCCTGACGATCAAACCAGTTCACAAAAGCCCCACCTCTGGTCATTACTGCATTGAAGATCAAGTCTTTAACACATGAGCTTTTCAGGGCCGTTCCATATCCAAGCAAAAACAGCTATGAAACTGTTACTTCCAGGAAAATTACAGACAAAATCTGTTGCCAATTATAAAATTTGATCTTGAAGGTCAAGTTGGAGTTTAGAAATCTTTTATCTACTCCGGAACTTCCCAGCTCTTAGAAGTATTTATAGGCTTTTCTGAAGAGAACATTAGTGAGTGTGATTTTTTTTGATACTCTCTATTGAAGTAAATGGATATTTAGGAAGGTTTGAATAACAATGCTTTCCAAATTAATAATGCATGATATTTATGTATAATCTCAGTATTCAAAGTACATGACAGATCAGTGGATTTTTGTCAGAAGCCACTCGTGGTGCATGGACCAGATTGGCAGGGTAGCCATTGAGTGGGAAGACCCGGTATTTGGGAACTCCCAGTGGCACCCCTGATTGGTTTTTTTTTTTTTTTTTTTTTTATTATTTTATTTTTTTCCCAAAAGTTGCATTTTAATACATGTTGGCAAACATAACAGAAAAAAACAAATTATCAGAAGCTGTACACACTATTCACTGAAAACATTTGTTGA
>CM053408.1:12439674-12505413 GCA_028644305.1 Xerus rutilus | reverse complement strand
AACATTGAAGTGGCTGCTTTACTGTAGTGTGCTGTTTTTAAGTCTTTAGGGTATAGGCCAAGGAGTGGGATAGCTGGGTCAAACGGTGGATCCATTCCGAGTTTTTTAAGCAGTCTCCATACTGCTTTCCAGATTGGTTTTAAGATGGCCCAGTAGGATAAACTCCCACCAGCTCTGCCAAAAGGTTCTATGCAGCACCGAAGATGGGGTGACATGCTGCAGCCACAGCCACACAGCCACTCAGAAATGGGTGTGGCTTGTCACTGTGCCAACCAACCTATTGCCTGCAAGACACTGTGAAGCAAGACTCCTCCCACTGAAACCTTATCCCTGCCTTTGATGTTCTCCCTTAAATAAACCGCTGGAGCCATTTTCTAGTTGTCCAGCTCCAGCTCTTCTGTGGACTGGATCTATGAGGCGCTCCATCCTTTAAAACTATTTCATGGTTCTGTCTCTTAATTTTTCACTAATTATTTCAGACTTATTTTCCTATCTCCTCCTGAGCAGGAAAAATTACTCTGGTGAGGTGCTGGCTGCCTCGCAACAGATTTTACTACAACAGAGAAGAAATAATTCGTTGTTACGGTTTTTATTTTGTATGGGAATAATTCTTAATGAAAAACCACTTGCAGTGATATGATACCACTTGGAATCATATCAAAGAAGAATATACAAAATTACCTGGAAAAGGTATGAAATATTCCTCTCTTTGCCATCTGTGTCATTGTATGAGGTTACTTCTTATATTTCAACAAAAACAAGGTTACTTCTATATTTCAATCTGTAGAATAGATTGAATATAGAAGCAGATATGATAATCCAGTTATATTCTAATGAGTTGGCTTCATGGACAGATTTGTAAAAATGATGCTTTGCTACTATTTTTTTTTTGGTCTGGAAAAATATAACTACTTTTTATAAAGTACGTTGCTTATTGCAATAGATTAATTATTGGTATATTTGATTAACATACTTTCCAAAATTTTTGTTTTAATTTTCTATATGATTAATATCAATAGTTATGATCAATATAAAAGGCTTTATGAAGTCCTCTATATTTTTTAAAAGTGTGAAGGGGTCCTGAACTCTATATTTTGAGAATCTTTGGGTTCAACTATACTATTTTAATCACCTATAAATAGCACAGCAATTATACATAAATAGTTACTTATAAAGTAGTTGAAATATTGGATACATATCCCCTGCTATGAGTGGATCATTTGTTTGGATATATGCTCACCAGAATTTGCATCTTTGAGAACTATAATACTTGAAAATACATAACTTCTTGAAACAATTTCTTTCATTTTTGGATAGTTCTGCAATGAGAAAGGCTTGAGTTATTTTGAGCTGATGTCAATGATCCTAAAATTCTGTAACTGAACCAGCCTGGCAAGAGATTTCAATCAACTTTAAAATTAAATAGCCCTCTTAATATAGAGTCAATGGCTTGGAATAGTATCAATATATTATATATCGATTGGATCCATGTCAGATACTAATATTAGATGCTATTCTCCCCACTTCCTAGATACTGTTGCTAAGTCAAATTACTACTTACTTCCACCTTTTGTAAACAAGTGCCAGAGTTAATATTTACTCACTTTCAAGTCATCTTTCTAGGCTGACTGAGTGGCTACATTAAAATTGAATTAGATTCTATTACTACACTAATGACCATTTCTTATTATTACAAATTCTATAAAATATATTTGACACCTTTGTTCATATTATGAATTTAAAAATTCTGAACTAATGTCCTTATAAACTTCTCTGCATCATCTACATTTTCTTTTCCTGTGCACTAGACTATGTGAAAAACTGAGACAAATGCCTTGGTTGGTCCATATAAGAAAAAGGAGAAAATTAGATTAGGCATAATGACATGTACTAAATGAATCTATTAAAATTCTTAATGATTAATGGTTCCATTTCCAAAGAACACAAATTTTAAATGTCTAATTCAAGAACTTTGTCCAGGATCTATGTGATCTCATCTGCTTGTAATTTGCAGAATCCAATGTATTCTTTCCACAAGCTACACCTTTTCATTTTTCTTTTCCTCCATGATTCATCACATATTAATGCAACACCTTTCATAACTTTATGGTTTACTCTTACCAGTAAGCTAGTATGTACATATGTACCAGAGTTCACTGTCAAAAATCTCCAGATCAGGTTCCTCCTGTGTGGAAGATTTCTGTCTTTTCCCAGTGAATACAGGCACCTCTTCTTGAGAAGCAACCCAGCAGGAGGAACGCACTTAGGCTAGGGTCAAAGACTTGAATTCTCATCCCAGTGCAGACTCTCACTGCCCGAAGAAACTGGAGGCTGGTGAGCTAATTTTATTGAAATTGTTTGCATTAGTTACATAATTGCACAATAGTATTCATGCTACAACAATGTAAGAAGATGAGGAATTAGGTATTCAAAGAAGAATGAACAGCACAAACAAATTTTTCAATAAATATCAGTTTTCATGGTCATTCAATGCCTGATTTCTAATTCTTCCATTTTTTTATTATCTTTTATGGCTCTCATGCTTTGTTTTACTCTCTCATGGCTCATTTCCTTGTCAACTTATCTTGTAAACTTAAAGTCATAGATTTTCCTAGATTTGTATGTTTTATACAGCAGTAATAGGCACTGGTTTGTATGGTCAATATTCTCTTTTTTTCTTCCTCAAAATCTTTTGTACTTTTCTTCTCGTTTTACAGGCAATATAGTAGTGGATATTTTCACTGCAATATAAATACTAACGAAGAGATAATCACATGTGATACTGTATTATTAATGGAATAAAGAAAAATAACAAAATGACAACTGGGTGTTATATAAACAGCTTTAGTTATTCCTGTCATTTTAATCTTTTATCGCCACTGATGACATAAGTTTGCCTAAAATGAACAGAACCCCACATTTGACAGTTGTTTATTATTAAAGGTTTTTGTAAAGATTCCCATTCTCTAAATCATATTGCATCTGTAATCACAATGTTTTTTAAAGTTGATTGACTTGTGGCAGTAAATATCCCAGTTACCACCAAAAATATTGATATAACCTAAGAAATAAAGAATCAAAGCAGATAACAAGGGCAGTCTCCACTTCATACACTTAATTGCTATGGTCCGTAATTGAGAAATTTTCTTCTGGAATACTGGAATTAAGAGGAAGAAATCAATGTGACTGAATTAAATTACTTTAGGCAACAGCCAGTTTTTCAAATATTGTTTAACAACGTGAGAAAACATCTTTTTGGTCAAAAAGACTAAAAGAAACTGCTTCTATTTTTAACAAATGTCCTGGCAACAACCTGGAGAAATTGTGATATGTTATTAAAGGCAGAAAGAAAGCAGGGTTGATTTCATGTGGTTATTTTAATTTTCTTAAATGAGATTTATTCATAATCTTCTGAAGATATTTCTGATCTTTTACATCTACTCCCTTAGTTTTTCAATTTCAATAATGTATCTCTCCTTTTAAACATTTTCAAGATGGGATTTCACTCCACTGTCCATGTGGCCTCAAACTCGTGATCTCCCACATCAACCTTCTGAGCAATGATAGATCTCAATCAAACACTTTGCTTGGAGCACTTAAGAAACTGCCATTATTTTACATGATGTTAATATTAATTTTCAGCTGAGTTTACCAGCTTAGTAAACTGTGAGCTTGACGAGTATGGGCTGCTGCTTTGCTTGTTCACACTTACACGTCTACTTCCTGGTATATCTGGCACAAAGCAGACACTCCTTCCTGTGAAGGAGGAATAAGGCAGCCATGGCATTGTGACCAAGTAGCAGAGCAATGTTTTGAATGCAGGAAGTTTGGCAAGGGACCTAAGCTTTTGCCATGAAGGTCTACTACTTCCATACAAAGAAAGACAGTAGGCAGGACTTGGAACGCAGCCTTTGCTGCTCTGAGTCTACAGCCCCAGTGAAAAATATTTATCTTCCTGTCTTTTGTGGGTTTTATGTTGGTTTCTCATGTTCTGCATTTTTAAATTATTCATCATCCATTAATAGACTCTAACTTTTACCATTTGGCACTTCATTGTTAACATTATTTAATATCTCCAATATGAATTCTTTTCTATGTCCTACTTTCAGATTGGAAAGACCTCTCTCTAGCAATGACAGATTTTCAAGAAAAATATACACAAGTCCTTGAGGTTAATCCAGTAGATCCCATCATCCAATTTATAGAATACCTAAAAAACTTAAAGATTGAGAAATATATCACTTATGTTAACTTTGAAATATATGTGTTAGAGTTTTGTTGTTTTGAGAAAAAGAATAGGTGAATCATTAGTGGTGATATTTATTAATATTAATAGTAAAAGTAATATTATTAAAGTAACAAATTATATAATAAGCTCTAGATTATATCCAACCTATTTTAATGCACCTGTGTCAATTTCACTGAAATGCTCATAGAATTGTAAACTTGAGACGTAATGGGTTTACTGTACTGAGGTAAAACAGATTACTTAGTAGTATAAATGATGCATATTACAAGCAGTACATTCCTATCGCAATGCAATAAAAGAAAAAATATTTTTTAAAGAAGTTCCTTTCATCCGGAAATTTTAAAACAATGCTTAGACAAAAGGAGGAAATAAAACTTCACATTATGGAATTTTTTGAAAATATAAAGACACATCAGAAAAAATATAGCTTGGAATACATTTTATAGTCAAAATCAAAGAATAAAAATAAATTAATTGAATGGTCACTTCAAAAACCCAGAAAAGACAAAATAAACCAAAAGAAAGGAAATAAGAGCAAATATTAATATGGTAGTGAATAAAAATACATTAGATCAAGTTAAAAC
This sequence comes from Xerus rutilus, assembly GCA_028644305.1. Classification (NCBI taxonomy): domain Eukaryota; kingdom Metazoa; phylum Chordata; class Mammalia; order Rodentia; family Sciuridae; genus Xerus; species Xerus rutilus. The sequence goes on along the minus strand of CM053408.1, from coordinate 12,500,580 downwards.
AAATTAGGTGAGCTAATCTAAACTAGGAAGAAAGGAAGAAAACACAAATGTATAAAATAAGAAATAGCAAGTGGAAAATAACATTAAAAATTATGAGTAAACTTTACAATACCTCTATAAATTTATTTGCAATCTTAGATAAAATGGATTATTTCCTAAGAGAATAGTCACCTGAAATGATGCCAATAGAGATGGAAAATTTAAGCAGACTAATCTGCTTAAAAATATTTAGAGAAAGTTAACAAAGAACTATCCATAAAAGCATGCCAAGATTATTTCACTGGAATATTTATTCATCTTTTAAAAAGGATATCACAATAATTCATAATTTTTCAAGACACTACACAATAAAGGACAATGTCCATTTCTTTCAAGAAATATAACATTAATATCCAAGCCTTAATATACAGTACAAAGAAAATTGCAGACTTGTATCATTTATTAATATTGATACAAAATTTCAAAATATAAAACTGATGAATCCAAGATTGCATTAAAAGAATTAGGAAAGCCCATTAATAGTAAAGAGAGTGTATCTGTTTTAAAAAATTAAGGAGACAACTTATGATTTTCTCCTAAAATGCTGGATTACTATGGATACTAATGCTGGATACTATTACATTACCATGACAGTGCCAAAATAACAAATTGATTTCTACAATCACATAGATTAATAAAAATACCATATTGTGGAAGAGGCAGTTTTATTTCACTCGTTAGGGATTTTTTGTTTTTGTTTTTGTTTTTGGGTGGTGCGGTTGGGCCAAAAACTTAAATTGACTTGAGAAAAACCAGCGGTCAAATTTATTAATACTACAAATTTTATGTGGCACAGGAGACTTCTTGGGAAATGACCCAAAGACAGTGAGTTGAACGTTTGCATACTGAACTATATAGAGTAGTTAGTTATAAAAATGTGACAAAGCCAAGGGGCTTCAGCTAGGGTAGTTAATGGGGTAGAAAAGTGATTAGGAAGATACGGCTTTTATGTACGGATCTCCTTTGGTTTCAACTTCCTCTTCTAATGATAATGATAGTCTCTGGTATAGGGAAGACATTTTTTGACAGGAATTTTGTCTCTTCTGTTAAGAAACTTAACAAGTCAGAGTAACCTTGTACCCACTAGTTTTTTTTTTTTTTTAACTTTATAATGTTCTAAAGAATTTTTATTCCAAAATGGCATATTTGGTGTGTATTTTTTTTTTTTTTGGCTCAGATCTGTCTACCTTCTGAGTCCTTGCTCTTTTTTTTTTTTTAATTTATTTATTCTAATAAGGTTTACATGACAGCAGAATGCATTTTGCTTCATTGTACACAAATGGAGCACAACTTTTCACTTCTCTGGTTGTACACAATATAGAGTTACACCATATGTGCCGTCATACATATAACTAGGGCATTGTTGCCCATTGCATTCTACCATCTTTCCTGACCCCATGTCCCATCCCCTTCCTTCCCTCCCCTTTCACCAAAATTCCTCGATTCTTCACATGCCCCCTCTCACATTATGGTTCAGCATCCACTTATCAGAGAGAACATTCAGCCTTTGGTTCTTTGGGATTGGCTTACTTCGCTTAGCATGATGTTTTTCCAACTCCATCCATTTAATTGCAAAAAACATAATTTTATTTTCTTTTAATGCTGAGTAATATTCCATTGTGTATATATATAGCACAGTTTCTTTATCCATTCATCTAGGTTGCTTCCACAGGGCATCTAGGTTGCTTCCATACTTTAGCTATTGTGAATTGTGCTGCTATAAACATTGAAGTGGCTCCATCACTGCAGTATGCTGTTTTTAAGTCCTCTGGGTAAAGACCAAGGAGTGGGATGGCTGGGTCAAATGGTGGTTCTATTTCAAGTCTTCTAAAAAATCTCCATACTGCTTTCCAGATTGGTTGCACCAATTTGCAGTCCCACCAGCAATGTTTGAGTGTGCCTTTTCCTCCACATCCTCGCCAACACTTGTTGTTTATATTCTTGGTAACTGCCATTCTGACTGGATTGAGATGAAATCTTAGAGTAGTTTCGATTTGCATTTCTCTAATGGCTAGAGATGTTGAACATTTCTTCATATATTTGTTGATTGATTGTATACCTTCTTCTGAGAAGTTTCTGTTCAACTCCTTAGCCCATTTATTGATTGGGTTGTTGTTGTTGTTTTTTTTTTTTTTTGATGTTAAGTTTTTTGAGTTCTTCATATATCCTGGAGATCAGTGCTCTACCTGATGTGCATATGGCAAAAATTTGCTCCCAGAATGTAGGCTCTTTGTTCACCTCATTGATTATTTCTTTTGCTGAGAAGCAGCTTTTTATTTTGAATCCATCCCATTTATTGATTCTTGTTTTATTTTTTGCGTTTTAGGAGTCTTGTTAAGGAAGTTGGGGCCTAATTTGTCATGATAAAGATTTGGGCTTACTTTCTCCTCAATTAGGCACATGGTCTCTGATTTAATTCCTAGGGCTTTGATCCACTCTGAATTGAGTTTTGTGCATGGTGAGAGATAGGGGTTTAGTTTCATTTTGCTGCATATGCATTTCAGTTTTCCCAGCACCATTTGTTGAAGAGGCTATCTTTTCTCCAGTGTATGTTTTTGGCACCTTTGTTTAGTATGAGATAACTGTATTTATGTGAGTTTGTCTCTGTGTCTTCTATTCTATACCATTGATCTACATATCTATTTTGGTGCCAATATCATGCTGTTTTTATTATAGCTTTGTAATATAATTTAAGATCTGGTATTGATCTCCTGCTTCACTCTTCTTGCTAAGAATCATTTTGGCTACTCTGAGTCTTTTCTTTTTACAAATGAATTTCATGATTGCTTTTTTTATTTCTATAAAGAATGATGTTGGGGGCTGGGGATATAGCTCAGTGATAGAGTACTTGCCTCACATGCACAAGGCCATGAGTTCATTCCCCAGCACCACAAAAACAAACAAACAAATAAATAAGTAATTTTTAAAAAAAGAATGATGTTGGAATTTTAATTGGAATCGCATTGAATCTGTATAGCAGTTTGGGTAGTATGGCCATTTTAATAATGTTGATTCTGCCTATCCAAGAGCATGGGAGATCTTTCCATCTTCTAAGGTCTTCTTTAATTTCTTTATTTAGTGTTCTGTAGTTTTCATTGTAGAGGTCTTTCACCTCTTTTGTTAAATTGATTCCCAAGTATTTCTTTTTCTTTTTCTTTTTCTTTTTTTGCACTTACTGTGAATGGGATAGTTTTCCTAATTTCTCTTTCAGAGGATTCATCACTACTGTATAGAAACGTGATTATAGCAATTGATTTATGGCTATTGACTTTATATCCTGCTGAATTCATTTATTAATTCTAGAAGTTTTCTGATGGAATTTTTTGGATCCTCTAAATAAAGAATCATTTTTTGGCAAATAATGATAATTTGAGGTCTTTTTTTCTTATTTGTATCACTTTACTTTCTTTCATCTGTCTAATTGCTCTGGCTAGAGTTTCAAGGACTATGTTGACTACAAGTGGTGAAAGAGGACATCCCTGTCTTGTTCCCGTTTTTAGAGGGAATTCTTCCAATTTTTCCCCATTTAGGATGATGTTGGCTTTCGGTTTTGCATAGATAGCTTTTACAGTGTTGAGGTATATTCCTACTATCCCTAATTTTTCTAGTGTTTTGAACATGAAGAGGTGCTGTATTTTGTCAAATGTTTTCTCAGCATCTATAGAGATAATCATGATTCTTGAGTATAAGTCTGTTGATGTGATGAATTACATTTATTGATTTCCATGTTTTGAACCAACCTTGCATACCTGGGATGAAACCCACTTGATCATGGTGCACTATCTTTTTAATATGTTTTTGTATATGATTTGCCAGTTGTTGAGAATTTTTGCGTCAATGCTCATCAGGGATATTGGTCCAAAGTTTTCTTTCTTTGATGTGTCTTTGTCTGGTTTTGGAATCAGGGTGAAACTAGCCTCATAGTTTGGAAGGATTCCTTCCTTTCCTATTTCATGGAATAATTTGAGGAGTATTGGTATTAATTATTCCTTAAATGTCTTTAGAAATTGGTTGGGAATACATCTGGTCCTGGGCTCTTCTTGGTTGGTAAGCTTTTGATGGCTTCTTGTATTTCCTTGCTTGAAATTGATCTGTTTAAGTTGTGTATGTCCTCCTGATTCATTTTGGGCAGATCATATGCCCCTAGAAATTTGTCAGTGTCTTTGGGATTTTCTATTTTACTGGAGTATAGCTTCTCAAAATAGTTTTGAATTATCTTCTGTATTTCAATAGTGTCGGTTGTGATATTACTCTCTTTGTCTTGAATTTTAGTAATTTGAATTTTCTCTCTCCTTTTTGTTAGAGTAGTTAAGGTTTATTAATATTATTTATTTTTTCAAAGAATCAGATTTTTGTTTTTTCAATTTTTTGAATTGTTTCCTTTGCTTCAATTTCATTGATTTCAGCCATGATTTTAATTATTTCCAGTCTTCTACTTCTTTTGGTGTTGATTTGTTCTTTTTCTAGAGCTTTGAGATGTAATGTCAGGTCATTTATTTGTTGACTTTTTCTTCTTTTAATGAATGAGCTCAATGCAATGAACTTTCCTCTTAACACAGCCTTCATAATGTCCCAGAGATTTTGATATGCTGTATCAGAGTTATCATTTCCCTCTAAGAATTTTTTTTATTTCCTCCTTGACGTCTTCTGTGATCCATGCATCATTCAATAGTATATTATTTAGTCTCCAGGTGATGGAGTAGCTTCTTTTTTAAAAATTTTATCATCGATTTCATTTCATTCCATTATGGTCTGATAGAATGCAGGGTAGTATCTCTATTTTTTTGTATTTGCTAAGACTTGCTTTGTGGCCTAACATATGGTCTTATTTAGAGAAGGATCTATGTGCTACTGAGAAAAAAGTATATTCACTTTTTGATGGATGAAATATTCTGTATATGTCTGTTAATTCTAAATTATTTATTGTATTATTGATTTCTATGGTTTCTTTGTTTAATTTTCTTTGGAAGATCTGTCCAGTGGTGAGAGAGGTGTGTTCAAGTCACTTAGTATTATTTTGTTGTGTTCTATTTGATTCTCAAAATTGAGAAGGATTTGTTTGATATACATGGATGCTCCATTGTTCGGGGCATAGATATTTATGATTGTTATGTCTTCTTGATTTATGGTTCCCTTAAGCAGTATGAAATGTTCTTCTTTATCCTTTCTGACTATCTTTGGTTAAAAGTTTGCTTTGTCTGAAATGATGATTGACCTCTACTTGTTTACATGGTCCATTTGAGTGGTATACTTTTTCCCATTCTTTTACTTTGTCTATGGACGTCTTTCTATGAGATGAGTCTCTTGAAGATAACATATTGTTGGGCCTTTTTTAAAAATCCAATATGCCGGTCTAAATCTTCTGATTGATGAGTTTAGGTCATTCACCTTCAGGGTTATTATTGAAATATGGTTTGTATTCCCATTCATTTTGGTTTATTGTTGGTATTTAACTTGATTTGGTTTCTCCTTTGATTGGCTTTTCCTTTAGTGTAGTCCCTTCCTTTGCTGATTGTCATTGTTGTTTTTCATTTCCTCCTCATGAAATATTTTGCTGAGAATATCTCTAATGCAGGCTTTCTCATTGTAAATTCTTTTAACTTTTGTTTATCATGGGAGATTTTTATGTCATCATCAAATTGGAAGCTTAATTTTTCTGGATATAAGATTCTTGGTTACACCTCTTTTCTTTTAGAGCTTGGTATATTTTGTTCCAAGATCTCCTGGTTTTGAGATAATCCTGGGTTTTCTCCTGGGTTGAGAAATCTGCTGAAATCCCAATTGGTTTCCCCTGTGTGTAATCAGTACCTTCTCTCTTGCAGCTTTAAAAATTCTATCCTTATTGTGTTTGGTAGGCATTTTTATTATAATGTGCCTTGGTGTGAGTCTGTTGTAGTTTTGTGCATTTGGTGTCCTGTAAGCCTCTTGTATTTGATTTTCCAATTCATTCTTCACGTTTGGGAAATTTTCTGATATTATTTCATTGGAGAGATTGTGTATTCCTTTGATTTGTATCTCTGTGCCTTCCTCTATCCTGATAATTCTTAGATTTGGTCTTTTGATGCTATCCCATAATTCTTGGATGCTTTATTCATAGTTTCTTACCATCTTCCTTGTGTGGGCAACTTTATTTTCAAGCTTATATATTTTGTCTTCATTGTCTGAGGTTCTATCTTCCAAGTTATCTAGTCTGTTGGTGATGTTTATGATTGAATTTTTTATTTATTGTTTCCTTCATTTCAACAATTTCTGCTTGTTTTTTTTTCCCTCAAAATCTCTATCTCTTTCTTGAAGTAATCTTTTGCTCTCTGTATTTGGTCTTATCTCTTTGTTGGAGTGATCAATTGTTGCCTATATTTGCTCTCTCGTCTCTTTGTTCAACTGATCAATTGTTGCCTGTAATTGCTCTATTATATTGTTCTGTACTTCACAGATCATTTCAATTATGTATGTTCTGAACTCCTCTCACATTTTATCTACTGTGCTATCAATGGATTCTATTATTGTAGCATCTTGGTTTGTTTGGGGCATTTTCTTCCCTTGTTTTTTCATGTTGTTCATGTGTCTTCTTCTCTAGCAGTGCCGATCTGAGGTATTACAGTTTCTAGCCTATAATCTTGTAGTGTCCCTGTGAGTTACCAATACCTCACCGCTGGTATAACCAGGCCTGTAGGGACCTCGATGATGATCTTCCTGGTCTTGGCTGTTGACTCTAGACCGAACTAGGCAGGGACAGCTGCTGGTAGGTAGATGGGGGGCGGGGGGTCACAGCATTGTGTATGGTTGGTCTCCTCCTCCACGCATGCACGGTTGGTCCACAGTCTTTATTGTATAGGCTTAGAGATTCCCTACAGGGTTCCAATACCTTTCCTTTAAGGGGGAGACCAATATTAACAGATCTCAATAAAAACAATATATAGTTTTAAACCAAGTAGCTCCTAATAGGACACTTATGGCTTTGTCACAATACACAGAAATTATGAGTTTAATTAGTATCTACTATATAAAAAATAAGTTTGCAAAAGGGTCTACTATTTTGCTGGTGGACTAAAGAAAACTGAGGGTGGGGTGTAAGATGAGATGTTAGGGAAGTAGGACGTGAAGATATAGTTATTAGATCTTAGAAATCATGAAAGAGAAATCTGGAAGAAGTAGGCTAGTAGTAAGAAACAGAGATTTGGAGAAGATAAGTAAGTAGGAAGAAAACAGAGTACATAAAAGGAAACATAAAAATTAAGAAAAATGAAACATGTAAAAATTGATGATATGAGACTATATAATACAACTGTAATACACAACTCAGATATCCCAGTCCTCAGTAGCCTAATGCATGAAAAATACTTGGTTTCACAAATGTTGGGGATGTGAGGGCGGGAAAACAGCAAAAGTGAGAGAAAAAAATGAAAGGAAGAAAAAAAAAAGAAAAAGAAAAGGATAATAGAGGGGAAAAGAATGTCTCAAGGTAAATAAAAAGGCTTGCTTCCCCTCATCCAGTAGGTGGGGTTGTCTCTTGTTCACTGGTATCTTTCTGCTCAGGTCCAAGATGGTGACGAAGGAGTCCGGAGGCGTTTGCTTTCAGAGACTCGGTGGTGGCACTGGATGATGTGTTCAGAGATGCAGCTCTGTGACCTGTTGTGCAGAAGTAGAAGGTTGTCTCCAGATCCTGTCTAGTGTCCCCAGGTGTAGCAAACAGGAGAGTTCCATGCTGGTAGATGGAGATCCACACAGGAGCAGCAGCCAGGGGTCCTGTGCGGGAACTGGGAGTCTCACATGGGAGTCATGCCTAGGGGTCCTGCATGGGTGGTTGATCCGAGGTCCTGTGCTGCATGTGGGCACTGGAGCAGGGGGTCCTACAAGGGTGATTGGCCAGGGTCCTGCACAAACACTGGGGCCTGGCGACATGAAGAGGCATGTGACTGGAATTCTTGTGCTGAGGCAGCTGTTAGGGATCCTCTAGTAACTCGCAAAGAAACAGTATTTCCACTGCTTTAATCCCGGGTTCTAAAGAGACTAGGAACCATCTAGACCGCCATCTTGGATCTGCCTCTTTGGGGTGTATTCTGAACTCCTTCAATATCAGTCTGAATTTCCTTATTTATTTATTTATTTGACCAGGAATTGAACTCAGGGGCACTTGGCCATTGAGCCACATCCCCAGCTCCATTTTGTATTTTATTTCCAGACAGAGTCTCACTGAGTTGTTTAGCATCTCACTGCTGTTGAGGCTGCCTTTGAACTCAAGATCCTCCTGCCTCAGCCTCCAAGCTGCTAGGATTACAGGTGTGTGTCACAGTGATCCCCCGCTGAAGTTCCTTATTTTGACAATTGTACTAAAATTGCATAAAAGAATGTATGAGGAATTTAAGGGCAATGGAACATCATGTCTGCATATCTTTGTGCCTCCCCTCCTCCTTCTCTTTCTTTGTAAGTGTATCTACACAGGGAGAAAGAAACACAGAGGAATGAACAAATGTGGTAATATGTTAAAGCTTGGACAATCTGTGTAAAGTCTATATGGGACATTTGTTACTGTACAACATTTTTGTATGTTTGAAATTCTGTCAAAAATGTAGAAGAAAAAGTAAGAGATATTTCTTAACTGAAAGAAGTAACATTAATAATGCATAAAAAATGTAGTCTTTCTGCTTTAGATAAATTCTTAAGCTTGGCTAGACATGAGAATCACCTGGAAAGTTTTTAAAAATCCCTTTGACCATTTTACTCCTAGACCAATGAAGTTGGTTTATTTGAGGATGAGACTCAAGTACTAAGTGCTTATTTTTTGGTTAGTTGGTTGGCTTTTAAAGCTCCTCAGGTTCTACTATAGACTGAATGGGTGAATAACCCTGAAATTCACATGTTGAAGCCCTAGTACCCCATATTAGGGACCTTTGGGAGGTAATTAGGGTTAGAAGAGGTCACCAGAGTGAGACCAGATGATATGATTACTGCTTGCTCTCTCTCCTTTTGCCTGTGAAGAGGGCATATTGAGCACCAGGAGACTGGAAGCCATCCACAAGTCATAAGAAGAAGCCTCAGAATGAAATTTACCCTGTCAGTAACTTGACCTTGGACTTCTGGCCTCCAGAACCAGGGGAAATAATCTCTATTGTTTAAGTCACCTAGTCTTTGGTAATTTGTCGTAGCAGCCGAAGCTAGTACAGACAGGTGATTTCCAAAGCACAGCCCTGGTTGAAAACTACTGCCATAGAGCTTCTGTGAATTATTTCTCCATTAACACTTTAAGTCCCAAGTTTTTAATTCTGTGAATATGTCAATGAAATTGACACAGGTGCATTAAGATAGGTTGAAAAGCATAATCAAAAGCTTATGTACATTATTACAGTAATTAATAATCATATATATTATATATTTATAATATATAAATAATCATATATATTATATATATAATATATAAATAATCATGTATATTATATATTTATAATATATCATATATATATATTTTAATCTTATTGTTACATAGATGGGTATTATATACTATAAGTTTTTAGACGTATGCCACATCTGGGACAAACTGGATTAATCCAACAGTGAATCTTAATGAACCACTACCAAGGTATACCTACCTCTGCCACCTGTTTTTGGTAGTGAGGAATTTGAATTAAAATAAAGGAACTACTTTTACATTAAAGACAAATACGATTGTGTCTTCACAAAGGCTATGTATTTTCTCCAGCTCCATTTCAAATATGTTATAGAGTTCTTTTTATTAAGTGGCAAATGTAGATGTTAACTGTATAGCCACGAAAGTAGCAGGAGAGGAACACTTTGTGAATACACATGTTTATTGAACTTACTGCTGAAATAGATTGTTTTTTTTTAAATCTTGATTTTAAATTCCTATTTAATAAGCCTATCCTAAAGAAATAAAAGTGAACTGAAAGTATGTACATTTTTATGAGTCAAAGTTGGAGGACAATTTACATTGCCTTTATTCTTGCATGATTTCAGAGATGAATGTATAATTTCAATATTCACAATGACATTGAGAAAGAGCTTTCTTACTTATTTAAGTAATGTGTATACAATTCTGAATAAGGCAATTAATTCCCTAAGTGCCTATGACCATGTTACATATTTTATGAAGGTGCCTATATTTCATTTGCTTTTGTTTATTTAAATATTACATCACAATTTATTTTACCCATAATTTACCATTTCCATCATTTCTTCATATGATTTTCCCTATTTGTATTACAGAGTAACCAAAACATAAAATGAGTTATTGTCTTCGTTAATAATAACAAAACCAGCATCGAACTCCCTAGTTTCTTTGTTTAAATTACTGTAACAATTTTATCATTTTACTACTATCATTTCCTGCAATATGGAGCAAAAGCATGCTCTTTGTAGTGAAGAGAGATGACATTAATGTTTTCATATCCTATATGTTCACCACAACAAATGAAATGTGAAACAAGGTAGAAAGTAAAAAATCATTTTCGCATTTGACTTTATGTCATAATTTGAGTCTAGTTCTTTGAGTCTAGAGTTTCTGGTTCACTCAGCTGCAATAATGACTTTATTTATCATAAAGCAAGTGAATTCAATGCTATTGCAATCATAAAGGATCACAGGAATCAGAAAACATTGCTTTTTTTTTCTTAACTTCTAATCAGAACCTCTGCAGCGTGTAGGTACTAGCAGGGAGTGTCTAACATTGAAAGGTGTACAACACGAACATTTTTCTTTCTCAAGGCTATCACTTTATTTTTCCCACTCAATTCTTTACAGGAAAGAGAGGTAAGCAGTCCACCCTTAGTATTTGGCAAATGCTCCTAAAGCCTGTGGGTAACTCAGCTGCTAGTGCCACAGCTGTAACAAAAGATTTTGCTTCAAGGCAGATGGCCGCAAAAGGCATTTCTCTCCTGGCTTGCCTAGCAGCTCTGCTCCAGGCTAAACTTATGGCTTACATTTACTTTGCAAAATTTCACTTTCAACAATTATATCTGAATATCAAGTCACATTTCAGGTTTATTATATTTTAAAAAATCATCGCAACATGCCTGTATATCTCTTCCCTGCCCCCACCAAAAAAGCTAAAATGATTTACAAACTCATTTGAAACAATCTGTATTGATAAGGCAGTAGTAGACCATACATATCTCATCAATATTTATGCTTACTTATTGGTAAATTCTAAACATCAAGGAGGAAAGTAAGTGTTTTATAATTTTACAGAGCCAACATTTGAGGTTGACTGAGAAGTCAGATGTAAGGTAGTAATTAAAGTCTCTATAATGGAGCACAAAGCTCTCCTGTGTTCTATAGTAAGAAATGACCTGACATTTTTAAAAAAAGGTGACTAAAACAATAAATTGGGTAAACATAATTGTATACGTGAAAGAGATGGAAAATGAAACTATAAAATGTTTAAGACTGGCTACTATTTACACCAGATTCTAGTACAGAGACTAGACATCGACATCAGAACCCCAGAGATGACAATATTTTAATGATTGCATTTTTATATAGTAAGCAAATAAACTGGTCTTATGAATTTCTCAGAAATGGCTGTCACATCTTCACTGGTTCCCAGAGGAAACAATGTGGCCCACGGAAACTAAGGCCAGGTGGTCCCTTCTAGATTATTAACACGAACAGGAAATGTCCACAGTGGACAAACGCAGGCAAACTGAATGTCCATCTTAGGAGATGCAGTGATGCCACCTATCTACATGTTTTTATCCCTTATTCTGTGGCATCATGAAAGTTTGGAACATTTCTGTGAATATTTTCACACCCAATCTAACACTATAAATTCTAGTTCATTCATGTACTAACTTAAAAGATCTCTACGAACTTCTGAAGTCATTTAAAAGAATTCTCAAAGTGATTTATTTTTGCTTGAGAATGCTTCTGATTATTTTGAAATTCCATAGGAATTCTCATGCTGTTTCTATTATCACCATTCAACTATCTTCCTTTGTGTCTAACAAAGGAAAACATACTGTATTATTCACTGAACATCAGTGAATAATATAGTATATGTTTTGGCAATTCAATATCATAAAATTCTGCCTCAAGAACGTATAGGCAGAACTTTAAGTTTCAAAATTGGAACAAAAAAGTGACAACATATGAACAACATATGTATGTGAGTAATATATGTATATCAATAATGTGTATACATATAAATACATACAGTATGTCATCAGTATTATGAAATATATATACATTTATATGACATAAAGGAGGTTACATGCACATATACACACATCAGAATATTTAGCACTATTTGTGTTATGAACTGAATGTCAGTTCAGTTTTAGTATTTGAACGTGGGGCCCCATCACTAATAGTGATTAGTGCCTGATAAGAAGAGAAAAAGACATTCGAGTGCTCTCTCTCCCAACTATGTGAGCACACAGTGAGAAGGTGGCCACTGCAAGCCAGGAAGAGGGCCCTCATGAAACTCCAGAACTGTTCTAGCCACCAGAACTGTGAGAAATAAATGTCTGTTGTTTTCACCCAGTATATGTGTTGTTGTTGTTGTTGATGATGATGATGATGTTGTTATGACAGCTTGAGCTAAGATAATTTGCTAAGGGAGATATATTGAAAATATTACATTTATATATTTTTATTCCTAATATTCTAGTAGAAAATCAATATAGGCCCATGACAAATTAAAAGGGGCATAAAGTGGAAGTTTATTTCCTATACAAGGTTCTACAGGTCCTTTTCTATATGTAAACATTGTTACTATTACTTTATGTATCTTCCCAGAATTATTCTATGAATATATCCTATTATATTTTTTAACCAAATGTAGACTATGTTATATAGAAATTTGCTCTCATGCATTTTTTAAATATTTTCAGTGAATAATACAGTATATGTTTTGGCCATTCAATATCATAAAATTAGATGCATTTTATCACTTCAGCAGCAGGAGAGTGCAGATTCCATTACTCAGAAGTATTTTGACGCATTTACTGTGTTGTATATTAGTAGACATTTGACCTATTTCCTGGGTTTTGCTAATGTAAATAATGCTAAGAGCCTCAACCTGCACCTTTGCACGCTGATCATGCTGTGGTGTGATTTGACTGATAAAATGTAGAGGACATTGACATGCTTTTATTGTGTGATGAGAAGCAAGCTGCCACACAAGTCTGTCAGACTACCATGTTTTCCCCAAAGTGCAGAGTTAATACAAAATTTCAAGCTATTAATTTTTATGGTAAGAAGTTGCACATCTATAAATAAGTGAAATAGGCTTCATTAAATTTAAGCCTTTCTGTTCATCAAGAGATCATTAAGAGTATGGTGAAGAAGCCGAGAATTAGAAGAAAACATTTATAAGAAACACTGATTAAAGGACTTGAATTCAAATTATATAAAGCACTACTACAAATCAACAAGAAAGATAACGCAATTAATAAATGGATAAAAACAAGACACTTCACAAAAGAATACCTTCAAATAGACAAATAGACAATAATTATATAAAAGTACTAAAGTTCATTAGTAATCAGAAAAGGAGACCAGGAGACATTTATAGATAATCATCCATGACTAAATGAAAACTTTCAAAAATCAAATGTCAGTAACTATTTCTGCAGCAGGTGAAATTTTTTCCAGTGCTGTTGACAGTGAGCTGTGCTACACTCACATTGGAAACACCTTTTGCAATACCTAATAATGCTAAAAAAAAAAAAAAAAACAGAAATTCTACTCCAGGGCATATTTTCAAGAGAACCAAGTACAGTCTACCAAAAGGCAGATATGAGAATGTTCATAAAACCTTTACTTGGAACAGCCAAAAACTGAAAAAAATAAACAGTGGAATATGGTTACATTCATGCAGCTGAATGTGACAGAGCAAATGAAACTATGCATTATTCATATCTGCAACCACATGGGCATACGTTCTCTTAGACTTCATAAATGGCATCTTTCCACCTAACTTCAACTTTTGCTTATAAAGGACATCCTTTGTTAAAGTTTATTGCTTTAATAGTTTGTGTTTTCATGATGCTGACAGTAAGTTGAGACAATGTATTTTAAAGTTTTGTTTTCCAGTAATTATACCATAAAGATAACATCACTAACTATATTCCTGACATAGGCCTTAATTTATGTAGAATATCTATCTGTATGTGAGTGTTTATCTTGATTAATGATTGTCAATGCTTTAATTTATCATTTAATATATAATTTTATCAGCTGCCTTTCTTTTTTTTTTTTTTTTTTGGTACTGGCGATTGAACTCAGGGGTACTCAACCACTGAGCCACATCCTCAGGCCTATTTTGTGTTTTATGGAGGGACAGGGTCTCATTGAGTTGCTTGCTTAGCGCCTTCCCGATGCTGAGGCTGGCTTTGAAATTGCAATTCTCCTATCTCAGCCTCCCTAAGTGCTGGGATTACAGGCTTGAGCATCTGGCTTATCAGCTGCCTTTCTAAGCACATATTAAGCTATCTGTTCTGCTTTATGTCAATTGCAAAAAATGACCTATTACTAAATAAAAATTATTACATTTCTATGGTAAAACCCATTTGGCTACTCACTCATATATTAATATTTAATTTAGTATTCTTGGACTAAAAATAAATTAGTATAATATAGTATAGTATTCATATACATTAATGTTGTATTCAAGAGTAATAATTATAATTTTATTGAATTTTTTCTTTATAATTTTCTAGTCTTTTGGTAGCTTTCTAAGTGGAATTTCACAGGTTTCTATAGTTCTCTACAATCTAGACAAATTTAAATATAATTGGAGTTGCTTGTTCCCTAGTGGAGTTAAGTCACCTTTGAAATAATTTTAAAGGATATTTTTAAAAATTTTTATTTGTTCTTTTTAGTTATACATGATGGTAGAATGTATTTTGACACATCAAACATACATGGAGTATAACTTCCCATTTTTGTGGTTTTACATGATATGGAGTTCCACTGATCATGTATTCACATATAAACATAGGAAAGTTAGGTCTGATTCATTCTATTGTCTTTCCTATACCCATCTCTGCTCCCTTTCCTTCATTCCCTTTTGTCTAATCCAGTGAACTTCTATTCCCCCTCTCCCTGCTTATTATGAATTAGCATCTGTATATTAGAGAGAACATTCTGCCTTTGGTTTTTTGGGGATTGGCTTATTTCACTTAGCATGATAGTCTCCATTTCCATCCATTTACTGGCAAATATCACAATTTCATTCTTCTTAATGGCTGAGTAATATTCTATTATGCAATGGATCACATCTTCTTTATCCACTCATATATTTTAATAACTTTTTAAATATTTCTTCAAAACTGTTCTTTTAGATTTAAATCTTTTAGAGTTTCACTTCTAGTAACTGTTTTCTGTAATGGAAAATTTTTATCCCATCTAGATTTTCAAGTTGCTTCATGTAGCCCTTAATAAGAGAGTAATAAATAAGTCTTAGAGACTGAGAGTAAAATAACAGAATAAGCAGTTTCCAGCTCTCATCCCCCTCTAGAAACACTAATTTTGTAAATATCCATGGATAAGAATACGTTTGTGGAAATGCGAGAATCTAGCTGAGGTCTAGCACCTCAATGGAGTACAAAGTCTGAGAGTGAACACGTTGGAGTGGGCAAGAAAAGCAGTCTCGCTTGCCTGCATCAGCCCTCATCCCAGGAGGCTCTGCTCAGTGTCAGACAGCCCCTGAAGGCTGTTTCTCCCAGAGAAGCAACCGAGGGAGTGCCTGGCTTCTATAGACCTGTGTCACACTTCCCACAAGACTCTCTCTGCCTCACTTCACCTAGAACACTGAGGAGATCAGTACAACTCAATTACTTGAGGCTAGGAAGAAGCGGTGGGAACACACAGCAACCAGCACATGGTTCCCAACATGCTCCTAAACTGTTACCTGACTTGTAGGCCCTCTAGGGAGATCTTTCTATGAATCCTATAAGATGACTCACCTGAGGATGCCCCCAACCAGCTGATGTATGATTCCCATGAACAGTGTCCCCCATGTGCCTCTGCATGTGAATCTCAACAGCAGGTGCAGATCTTAGCACCTGTTGGTTTAGGAGAAGATGCACAACCTTCATGCTTGAGGACAATGCCCTAGGGAAAATAAACAGCACAATCTCTGTGTCTGTGTCTGGATCTGAGGGATTGGAGGAAGGTACATAATACTAAGACTTCTCTGCACTGCTTCCAGCCCTTAGAGGGAACAATTAGAGTGATTGGGTGCATCCATAGAACTACATTGAGGGATTCCCTGCGTCTCTAGCTGGGCTCACTGGTAAAGATATTTCTCTTCCACAATCATTCACTTAAGACTGGAAGAAATGTCTGCTTATCAAATGCAAAGAATGCAACTCTTAAACATGAAGAATTAAGGAACTAGAACATCACAAAGGTTTCCTGACCCCAAAGAAATGGAAACTTAAGAACTCAAAATAATTGTCTTAAGGAATCTCAGTGAGCTGCAATAGAACAGAGATAGAAAATTAAATAACAGATTATTCCATGAACAAAATGAAAAGTTCATCAGAGAGGAAATTCATCAAGTTGAAATCAGAGGTTGTTGACTAACAACATTAAAGCATCTTCAAAAAACTAACTCATAAAGTAAATGTCGGAGTTTGGATTTTGGGTGTCCCCCAAGGCTCATATATTAAAGACTTGATCCCTGGAGTGGATTTGGGGGTTTTCAGTTATATGAGTTCCTTCCATATTTTGAATATTAACCCCTTACCATGTATAAGTTTAGCAGATATTTTCTCCCATTACAAGATTCTCACTCACTCACTCTGCTGATTGTTTCCTTGGCTGTGTACAAGCTTTATAGTTTGGTATATCCCCACTTACTTGATTCTTTGCTGTATTTTTGGTTTCATATCCAAAAACTTATTGTCTAGATAGATATCAATTAGTTTATCTGCTATTTTTAGTTCTAGAAGCTTTACAGATTTAGATCTTATGTTTGAGTTATGTTTTGAGTTGATTTTTCATGCTATGCTGTGAGATAAGTGTCAGATTTCTTTCTTCTGCATGTGGGTGTGTAGTTTTGCCCACATCATTTATGGTAGACACCCACGGCCTATTGCCCTAGAGTACACAAGAGCCCAAAGTAGATATACAAGTGGCCACAGGTACAAATATGTGCTTGACATGAGAGAAATGCAAATCACAATCACAATGAAATACCACTTTATATTCATTAGAATGGTCATAATAAAAACTTAAAAATGACAAGTGTTGGTGAGGATATGGAGCTTGGAATCTTCCTCCATTGTCAGTGAGAATACAAATGGTACATACATTCACTGAGGCTAACAATTTGGTGATTCCTCAAAACCTTACACACAGAATTACTACAGAACTGGCCAATACTAATCCTAGCTATATACCCCCAAGCAGTAAGGACAGACATTCAAATGGTACACAATTGTTTCTAGTGGAACCATTCAAAATAACCAAAGGTGGAAACAATTCAAATGTCCTTCAATACTTGTAAGTATAAATAAAATATGCTACACTTACCTAATGAAATATTAGTCTTCTATAAAAAAAGAAATTAAGTGCTGATACATGGTATATAGCCAGATGAATCCTGAGCACATTATGATAAATGAAAGCAGCTCAACTCAAAAGGTAGAATATTACATGTTCTCATTTAGATGAAATATCCAAATGAGGTAAATGTATAGAGACACAAAGTAAATCAGTATTCCTCACTGGCTGTCAGGAGCAGAGAATGGGTAATCATTGCCTGCTCTTTGCATGAGGATGACTTTGGAAGGGATGAAAATGTTTTGGAACTAGATAGAGGTAATAGTTGCACAAATTTGAGAATGTACACAATGCTACTGAATTGTATAAATTTAAATCTGTACACTTTAAATATATTATGCAAATAAAAAAACTATGACTCATATTTTCATTAAGAATTACATATTATAAACTCCTTATTGCAGGATAGTTCTCTAGGTAGCCTTGGACCAACAAAGTTCACTCCCATTCCTTGCTTGTAGTTTTCAAG
Organism: Xerus rutilus; assembly: GCA_028644305.1. Classification (NCBI taxonomy): domain Eukaryota; kingdom Metazoa; phylum Chordata; class Mammalia; order Rodentia; family Sciuridae; genus Xerus; species Xerus rutilus. The sequence goes on along the minus strand of CM053408.1, from coordinate 12,482,546 downwards.
AAAAAGTATAGAGTGTTCTAGTCATGCAATATCCGGAGATGATGTTGGGACTGGTATAGACAGCCCAGGCTCTCCAGCAAATCCTGTGACCTCTGGAGTATAAAGCACAGGGAAGACTTCTTCCGGAGTTCCTCAGCAGCAGAGCAAATGGGACATTCCCAACTGAGAATGCCTTGGACAGTGCCTCAGCCTTGGAAGAACAGCTCACTCTGAATCCCAGGCTTCCACCATCCACTGACTACTTGTCTGTGAATAAAAAAGTTGCTTCACTTAACTTGTGTGGAAGGTTGTATAGATAGTTAATAATATGGGCCTGTCCTTAAGTGACTTAGGAAAGGGAGGTCCATTAGTGAGGAATTTGGAGAGACTTTGAAGACAGTAAAGACTCTCCATGTTATTGTTCGGGGCCACCTGGCGCACTAATGAGCTCTTGGTGCATCAGAACTCCTTCAACCCTATGAGCTTGGAACCTGGCCAGTTCCCACCTTGCAGAGAATAAACAACCTAAGGCCAGTTGCATAATGTTGGACTGCATATTGGGAGGGGTTGCTGTGCCTTTTTAAGTCCTCCAAAGGGTAATGAGAATGAGAAGAAGGAATCCAACTGGGAAGAAGGAATCCAACTGGAGAAGAAGGAATCTAACAGAAGAAGGAATCCAACTGGAGAAGAAGGAATCCAACTGGGGAAGAAGGAATCCGATGCTTGGAGTGTAGAAAAAGGAACCTGATGATGAGAAGAGGGAACCTGATTTGTGAAGAAAGAATCTGAATCTCATCTATGTTTTTACCTTGCCCTCGGTGTTGCTCCTTTTACCGGAGGACAGGTGTTGAAGATGATGATGATGCTTTGAGTGTACCTGCGAACCTGTGTTGTTATCCGGTGTTGATTGGTGAGTGCTTATTGGGCTGGAGCCGCTCTTTCTTTCTTTTCTTCTATATTATTGATTTATTATATACATACTCAATATTGTAAAGTATAACTGTTGCTTGCTTATTGTTATATTATCTCATATTAAAGCCTATAAAACTCATCCTGTTGTGAGGCTGGTGATTCATTCCACGAATCTGCCATATATAAATTAATCTGAGATCCAGACCAAGACAAAGGTATGTCTCATGGATTCATGACAGCAGTAGCAATCGCAAACCAGATGCCTATTTATTATCTACTGTTTACCTCTAATATTGTTTTTATACCTAAATCTATATATTTTATTTAATTTTAAACTTAATTTGACTCTTGAATAAGAATGAGGTGATAATTAGTACATACAAACTTCCTCCAGCTGCTTTGCCTCTACTAATAAATTTGTTGGTTATATTAACATGTTAGTTATTCTAAGTTTAAATGCCATATTTTAATATTTATAACTTAAATCACAAATCTACTTCCTTTTCACCATACAAATTGAAGAAATCTGTTAACTATCATTTTCCCTTACTTCCTTCTATGTCTTTGTTAATTGTATTATTGTTTATATTTATTTATATTTAATATCTGTTTTTTTTCTCTAAACACGTTGTTTAGCCCAGTTATTGTGGTTTGTAGATTCATTGTTCATTACCACTTTCAACCAAAAAATAAACAAACAAACAAAAAAATTCTATGAATGCTTAGTTGGCTGTGGCTTATTCTTTGTGAGGAGTAATGTGTTCTTTACTTACTCAATTTTTAATTTTGATGTCTGACATCTGTTACTGGAGCACCCTGTTTAGCAGATGGGCACAGCTAGGGTGTACGATATTTGAGTCATGTTTTCTCATATAGTACTAAGACCATTATAGATGTTGCTTCACAGGATTTTATCCTTAAATGGTGTTATTGATAAGTTTGACATGAGCTCACATTTTTTGGTGTCTTTTACAGGTGACTTGTTCTTTTACTTAAATTCCCTCAGAATTTTTTTAATTGAAATTTAGCATTGGCTTGGTATTAATAATCGTTTTTACCCCAAGTAGGATAATGTGGATTTTTTAAAGATGCTAACACAGGTCTTATTTTATTTAAAAATTTTCCTTTGATTACAGATTTAAATCTTATGATTTGAGGTTTATTTATTCTCTTCCTTACAGACACTGATTCATTACATGATACTTTTCATATCTCATTGTGTATGTCTTTATACTCTTTATGTCTAAATTAAATTTTTTAAATCAATTTTTTAATATATTTAAAATCTGAACCAATTACCCCTATTTGGCTACATATTTATTGAATTTTCATAATGTGTTATTTTTCTTGTTCATTTTTTTTAAATCCATTTGCTTAGCTTTCATCTCCTATTATTGTTTTTTGAACAAATATTTCAGAGAGGACATAGTTTTAAATGTTCTTTATTTTTCCATGGTTGGTTCTCAAAATATGCTCCACCATGTGGCATAGTTTTGCTTATCTATGCCTGTCCTTTTGTTTTGGGGTATCTTGGCATAGGCACTTCAGTTAGCCCTTTCTGGGTTTCACTCATCACTGAATCAATACTGTTCTCCATGGATCAACTATTTGAGTGTTAGAGGGAGAAAAAAGGTCAGGAGGCTGTAATATCTCAGGTTAAAGTTTTTACTTTTTGTGGTTTCCAAATTTTTCTGACATCAAGGTAGAAATCAAGACCCTTGTTCTCAGTCTTTCTTCACAGGCTCATTGTGGTATTTTGTTTTCAGCAGCCAAGGTTGAAACTGCAGGGCTCCTTCATCCTGACTCCTCAAAGATTGCTATTGGAAAGTTAGTATGTTCAAGTGCGTTCTTTTCCAACCCATTTTCCCCTGATACACTACTCTGGTTAACATGTTTTAATCACATATCCACCCAAACACTGTTACTTCAATCAAGGAAATGGCCCTTCAGGAAGTGATACCTCATTTGCAATTTTCTTGTTACCTTTATTCTGATCTAGATATGCAAAGACAATTTTCTTTCTTGCCTTCCTTTACTGCTCTGGTCCAGTAGATTATGCTGTTGGCAACTGTACTCCATATTGTCTTTATTTTATAAAGTAAGGACTTTTCTTTTCTATTTCCCATTTTCTTATCTTGGAGAATTGGATTCAGGAGTAGAGCAGACAGAGTGACCTTTCTATTATCAAATGAAAGTCAAATAGACCTTGATGTATCTTGTAAAATAGTTAGGACACAGAGTAATTAAAAGACAGAATGAACTTGATGTTAAAGTAATGAGTGAATGCATTAACATGTTGATCATTCTATTTTTCTCCAAAGCCCACAGCCTTGCATTTTGTCTTTGTTTGACTTTATCATGTATCATATTCAGTATAAAATGCAACACTATATAAAACTTAGTAAATTCTGCATTAAATTGTGTTAATATACAATACTAATAATGTATTAATTCATTCCAATATCTACATTGTGAATGCAAAGGGAAAAAAGTCCATGCATGACACAAAGGGAAATATACACCAGATCTTTGTAATATTCAAAGCATTTAAAATTTTTTTTCATAAAATAATCTAGGCCTCTGAGAACTAAGTTATAAGTGCCTTTCCAGACAGTATGCATACACACAAGACATGTTCCCAAATTGCATTCTTATTTCCTAGATAATACAGTTCTTCTAAAATATTTTGATTCATTTCAAATTTATTTTCAATGGTCACTTCTGACTTTGATTACATACCTGGGTACTGGAATAGTGACTTCAAGTATTATCTACATTAAATGCATTCAGATACTCCATGGTAATTTGGGTACTTGTGTTGGAGAGAGATTGCTCCATCATTTATTTTTAAAAGTGAAAGAGTGTGAGGTCTAGAGACTTTTTCCTACTGTATTATTTATAACTGTGTACCAAAATACCTCAGAATTTAAAGATAACAGTTATTATCCCACAGTTCTGTATGCCAGAATTTGGTTGCAACTGAGCTAGGTGTCTTCGGTCCCTGTTTCTCTGGAGGTTGAATCAAGCTCTTGACTGATGGTGCAATCTAATCTAAAAGTATCTTTTGAGGGAGGGATCCCATTTATAACTCAGTAAATTGGTTATTAATAGGCTTCTGTCCCTTTATGTGTGAGCCTCTTCCCAGCAGATCTTCATGATGTGGTACCTAGTTCATCAAAAATGATCCAACATAGTGAGGGTGAACCCCAAAGTCACAGTCTTATTATTTGATATCAGAAATAGCATGCTGTCACATTCACTGTATTCTTTCTTTTAGAAGGAACTAGATATATTCAACCCACACTAAAAGGCAGAGGTTTGATTACAAAGGTCTTAAGTACCAGAAGGTGGAGATTATTGCAGCCCATCTTAGTCTTTCTAGAAGCATTAATTTCTGAAAGAATATGAGAAGAGATCATAAACACCAATTCTGATACATCTATATCCTATTATCTCTATTGCTTCTTTGATTATTACCTTTGTATCATGCACAATTAATCAAAGCAGTTATATGAAAATATACTTAAGGCAATAATTTGCTGAGAGTGAAAGAGGCCGTGTATCTCTGCCTGGTGGATAATGGAAAGAAGAAGGCTTATGAATAGGACATTGCTCCATTCCCTGGACATTCTAGAAATATTTTGATGATTTCAGAAGAGGAAAGAAGAACACAGGAAAGGGGGATAATAGCTAGCTCATGATAAATCGTCCTGAGATGCAGAGTGGCTTGTGTAGGCTTTTAAACATCTCATCTGATGGTTTAGTAGAACGGAGATGGATATTGGGCAACTGACTTCAATTCCCTTAGCTTCATATTGAAAAGGGAGTAAAGAGTATGTTTAATTCAGATTTGTTGTGAATATGAGTAAATAAAGAAGTATTCTGTCAGGTAAGGCATTGTTAATGTTGGTATTTCATGTGCATCCCAAAGGCTCATGGGCTAAAAGCTTGGTCACCAGCCTGGAACCTAGTGGAAGGAAGTTAGGTTACTGAGAATGTATCCGAGAAGGGGATGTTGTCACTCCAGACTCTTCTTGCCTCGCTGTGCTTCCTAGCCAGCGTGAGGTGAACAGACCTCTTCTGCCACCACACCTCTGCCATGATGCTCTGCCTCGCCACAGCCCCTAAAACAATGCACCAACTGACCATGGACTGAAACCTTTGAAACGTGAGCCAAAATAAAGCTTTGCTTGCCATGACTTGATTTACTTAGGTTTTTTTTTTTTTTTCACAGAGATGGAAAACTGACTAATACAGACTTTTTTCATTACTTTTTCCTGCCTTCTTTTTTTGTCCTCATCTTCTTGTTTCCTGTCTTCCTTCCTTATTACAATAGCATTAAAGAATTTCTGATTCACCAGCTTCATGTAATTTTCCCCTTCTTCCAAAAGTATTAGCAGTTTGAATGTTTGATATCACTAATTATATTTATCACTATTTTAAATATTTATCATTATTGTTCATCCTCTTGTATTTTGTGGCATTTCAACTAGTTTTCGCACATTATATACATTTAATGTGTCTATTAAATTCTATATTATATTCATACTTAAATGGAATTAGATATGAATTCATTTACAAAGATCAAAATAAAAATTATAGGCTAGTTTTTATCATTATTTTAGAAAAATAATAAATAGCAAATTAATACATTTATTATTTGTAGTGGTTATGATGTTGTCTCTGAGATACAGTAACTGTTTTGAACTTTGTTAAGAATCTATTTAATCTAATTTTCAGTTTATTTTTAAAGAATCAAGGTGATTTCCCATATGAAGTCAAGTCTATTGTAGTTGTTTACATTATATTTAAATCAATAACATGTATTTTGACATGCAAAAAATTTTCTAGCTTGTTTTGCTCTGAAGATATTAAGGTTTAATATAAATTATCAACCAATATACACATATATTATATTTAACTCACAATAAACAAATAGAACTCAGTGGACTACTTTCATTTTTCAAAGAACATCTTCAAATTGTATGAGTTACTTATTTAGCTAAAGGAATAAAGTCTCTTATAAAAGATAAACCATTCTTTTTTATTGATAATATAGTGATTTTATGAACTTTGGAGAGGTCACTTTTGTTTTCTATACACACGACTTCAGTCAGTTATTCAATAGAGAAGGAATTAATATATACTATTTTAAAATTTAGATTCTTCACATTCTTTTGGCCAAGTAAAATACATAAGGCAAACATTAAAAAAATACACTTATATTAATTTGCATTTCTGAATCCCTCAAATTTTGTATTCATTAAACAATGTTCATCATTAAGAAGAGTCCTGGTATTATAAATTGAGTTTTAATGTTTATTTAATTTTCTTAATAGAGTTTTATTGTCTTTTCAATTAACAATGGTTAAAATGTGCAACAATGAGAAAACAAATCAAAATGAGAGTAGCAATTCTTTATATTTTGAAATCAGATCTTATCAGATAAATAAATATAATTAATTAGATCTTTTACAATGTGTGTGTGTTTGTATGAATGCACATATTTACATGCAGGTGTGTGTATTATATTTGGGAGGAAAAAATCTACATTTAATAACAAAGTCATTTTGAAAATACTTATATAGCTTGAGTTCTAAATGCTAATATTAGGGTATATTCTAACATTATTATATTATAAACATGGTCCAATTCCAATTAAAAATTTCTCCTAAATTGTATATTTTAGTTCCCATCTTCCTTTCTCTTTACCTCCTCCTCTTCTTTCAAATGCTGTGTATTCTATTCATCATTCCTTCCATGCTTATACAATCTCATATATATATATATAGTATATATATATAATATACTCCCTTTCTATGTATATGTTTTGACTTGCTTTGCAAAATTGGTTCAACATTAAATACACTTGTTTTTTCTCTCATCAATTTTTCTTCTCAAAATCTTTACCTAAAATTTAATGGCAATTATAGAAATCTTGAAAAATATCCCCAAATCGAAGGTATTTGATCAGCACAAAAGATGGAAAGGCAAGAGAAATAGAAATAAAGAAACAAAAATATAGGAGAAGATGGGGGATTGGAGGAAGGGATGCCCTTCCCAGCAGTTCCTTAGTTCCAGAGTTAAAAAGCAGGAAAATTGCTCAGCATGGAGGTGGGTAACTAATGGAACTCACTGAAATCCAATACTGGACAGTGGGGGGAAAAAGCATAGAGATACAGAAAGTTGGGATCTCTGAACATAATATAAAGAATAATATATTAGAGATGTCACAGCTTGGCTGCTGAGGGGAGGTTAGAGTACAGGGAGAGAGAGAGGACAGCCTGGAGGAGGAAAAAAAAGAAAAAAAAATGGCCTGGGGGAACCTGTGGACTAGATAAAGAGGCTGATTTCAGTGGATTCAGAGTCAAGTGGGAAAGTTGTTGAGTGTTAAGCTGCCAAAATCACTCAGCCACAGGTAGACAGTTCTGTGGCAACCAGGGTGCCAGCATGGAAACCATTTATAAGTATTGCATGAGGGATCAGAGGCAGGAGATCAGGAACTCATAAAGGAAGTGGCCAGCTGACCTAGCATTTCATATATTGTGGGCCTCAGAGTTACAGAACCCAAAAATAAATACAAAGAGTGAACATTCATCCGTGTCAACAGTTTTGTCCATCTCAGCAGAAACAAGTCTTTTATTTCTCATTAAGAATATTTTTTTGTATTCCAATATTAAAAATTACTTTCAATTTTAATTTTTTAAAAACTTTCAAATTTTATTTCATTTTATTTTATTGTTTTAATTTTCTACATTTTTCCATTCTACATGATTGTGAGGGGGAAGTGGGGTGCGTGTGTTGTCACTGCACAAATAAATTTGAAAAAATCATATATATATAACATATATTATATATATATAAAACATATATATACAGAAAGGGCTTGTGTAATCCTTACCCCATTCATGTTGTGATTATTAATGCAGTGATGACATAGTAAACATCTGCTATTTAATGCCTGATCTCATTAATGGTTGTTTATTGTTGGCATTGATGCTTAATATTGATCCCACCCTTTCTATACAGGTGATAATTAAATGTAATGGATGTCAAGGTAGACAACAGACATTTATTTTAATGCTGTATATATGTTGGTAATATTACTAATATTCTTAGCTCCTCCATTCCTCTAAGAGGGGCTGGAAAGTGGGACAATTCAAATTAACAGAGTAGAGATCCTGTTGCTAAGCAATACTCACAACTGAGCCAAGTAACCACTGGGTAAGAGACCACACACTATCTTGTACAACTCAAGCATCAAGAATACTTCAACACATTGAATAGGGGAGATAAAAATCCCAAATCAACAACCAGGCCCCAAGAATGAACAACCAGAGGGGTTCCACTCCTGGGAAACTACTCATACATCAAAAATAGAAATCTAGCCCCTCAAAAGATAACTACACACAAAAGGATACATGCATAAAAATAATAGGAATATATCTCAATTGATGTAAAAGTTTAAGATCTCTGAAAACATGATAAAAAAGACAAACAAATCTTCCCACAACAAAGGATTCCACAAGGTATGAAAGTGGATGAAATTTCAGAGAAAGACCATGATCAGAATATATGAGAAATCTGGGACAGCATCAACAGAACAAACTTGAGAGTTACTGGGACTGAAAAGAACATGGAAACACAGGCAATAGGCATTAAAAACATCTTCATTGAGATAGTAGATTGCTATATCCAGCAAAGCTGTCTTTTAAAATTTATGGAAAAATAATTTTTTTTACCTTTGGGATAAACAAAAATAATTCATGACGAAGCTAGCACTACAAAGAATATTCAAAGGTGTATTGCACAAAGAGCAACCTGAAACAAATCTTAAAGCTCCCAAAGAGATGGAGATCATTAGGATAACCAAGTAAATGAAAATCAAGACAGAATTAAGTATAGCAAGCAAATCAAAATGATAGGAAACAAAAAATAACTACCCTATCCATAATAATGTTTAATGTACTGGTCTAAACTCCCAAATTAAAAATAAAATAACAAGCCAGGCGGGGTGGTGCATGCCTGTAACCCTAGCACTTTGGGATGCTGAGACAGGAGAACCGCAAGTTCAAAGCCAGCCTCAGCAATGGCGAGGTGCTAAGCAACTCAGTGAGACCCTGTCTCTAAACAAAACACAAAATAGGGCTGGGGATGTGGCTCAGTGGTCAAGTGCCCCTGAGTTCAATCTTCAGTACCAAAAACAAAAAACAAGAAACATGAATGAATTAAAAAACAAGATCAAAATATATGCTTTTTTTGTGCAAGGGACTCATTTCATAGGCAAAGACAATAACAGGTTCAAAGTAAAAGGAAATAAAAACAAAATTTCATGCAAATGGAGTCTGAAAACTAGCAGGAGTAGCTCTTCTCCTATCTGATAATGCAGAGTTCAAGCAAAAATTAATCAGAAGAGACAAAGAAGGCCACTATATACAGGCATAAGTAATAATCCAACAATAAGACATAATGATAATAAATATGTATGCCCCAAATGTCAGTGCACCTGATTACATTAAAAAAAATTATTGACATTATATCTTACATAGACCCTAATAAAATAATATCGGTTGATTTTGACACATCCTCATTACCAAGAGATCATTTAAACATAAAACCAATAAAGATATTCCCAATGTAATTAATACTATAAATCAAAATGGACCTAACAGATAGACATCTACAGAAAATTTCTTCCCCCAAAATCTAAATTTACTTTCTTCTCACCAGTTTCCAAAACACACCATATTCTAGGTCATAATGTAAGTCTATTGTAAATACACACAAGAAAGTGCTATAATTCATGTATCCTATCAGATCATAATAGAATAAAACTAAAATTCAACAGCAAGAAAAATAATAGAAACCACATAAACACACGGAGATTGAAAAATACTCTTTTAAATGAAGAAAGCATCATAGAAAAAATTGTAGAAGAAATACAGAAGTTCATACAAGTAAATAAGAACAAAAATAAAATATATCAAAATTTCTGGTACAGTATGAAAGCAGTTCTAACAGGAAAATTTATAGAATTGAGTGCCTCCCTTAAAAGACAGAGTGATACTAAATAAATAATTTCATGTTATACTTTGAGGCCTTAGAAAAGGAAGAACAAACTAATTACAAATCAGTAAAAGGCAGGAAATAATTTAGAACTGAGCTGAAATTAATGAAATTCAGAATAAAAAATATACAGGATAAATGCAACAAAGAAATGGTTCTTTGAAAAGATAAATAAGATTGATAAATTCTGAGCAAATGAACCAAAAGAAAGAAGAAGAAAATCCAAATAAATTCAGTTAGAAGTAAAAGAGGAGATATCTCCATAGACACTTCTGAAATACAATAGACTTTTAGAAATTACTTGGGAAATTTATACTCCAATAAACTGGAAAATCTAGAAAACACTGATAAATTTCTAGACACATATGATCTTACCATATTGAACCAGGAAGACATAGAAAACCTAATCACACCAATAGCAAGTAATGAAATTGAAGCAACAATTAAAAGCCTTTCAACAAAGAAATTCCCTAGACCAGATAGATTCTTGGCTGGTTTCTACTAAGCCTTTAAAGAAGAACTAATACCAGTCTTTCTCAAAGCATTCCTTGAAATTAAAAGACGGGAGCACTCTCAAACATTCTATGAAACCAATATAACCCTGATACCAAAATCAGATAAAAACACGTTCAATATCACGGGATGAACATAGTTGCAAAAATATTTAATAAAATATTAGCCATCCACATTCAAAAACACATCAAGAAGAAGATACATTGTAATCAAGTAGGTTTCATTACAGGAATGTAAGATAGGTTCAATACACATAAATCAAAGAATGTAACTGACCACATGAATAGGATTCAGGACAAGAATCAGATGATCATCTCAATGGATAGAGAAAAGGCCTTTGAAAAAAACTTATCCATTTTAAAGGCTATCTATTATAGCCTTTATAAAGGCTATCTATGACAAAACCAAAGCCAACATCATAATGAATGGTGGGGGAAAAAAAAACGGAAAGCATTTCCTCCACAAATAGAAATAAGACAATGATGAACATTCTAACCACTTCTATTCAATATAGTTATGGAAACTTGAGCCAGAGCAGTCAGGCATGAGAAGAAAATTAAAGTGATACAAATAGGAAAAAATAATCTGTTTGCTGATGATATGATCCTATATGTAGAAGACATGAAAAATTCTATTAGACATCTAGAGCTGATAAATGAATTCAGCAAAGTAGCAGGGTACAACACTCATAAATGCATAGCTTTCTTATACTTCAACAGTTATTCTGCCAAGAAATAAATCCAGCAAACTATCCCATCTACAATAAACTCAAAAAAAATAAAATAAAATAGAATAAAAAGAAAGAAATAAAGAAAAAGATAAAAGAATCAAAACAAAAACAAAAACGAAATAAACAAAAACCTTACAAAATACTTGAATAAATCTAACCAAGGAGGTTGAAGAGCTCTACCATAAAAATAATAGAACACAGAAGAAAGAAATTGAAGATGACCTTGGAAGATGGAAAGACCTCCATGTTCTTGGACAGGCAAAATTAATATCATCCAAATGGCCACACTATCAAAAGCAATATACTGATTCAATGCAATCCTCATCAAAATACCAATGACATTCTTTACAGAACTAGAATGCAAAAAATGTCTATTTCTTTGGAAGAATAAGGAATCCAGAATAACCAAGCAATCCTGAGCAAGAAGAGTGATACAGGAAGCATTGCAATAACTGAATTCAAATTATACTACAGGGCTATTAAAAAAAAACAAACAAACAAACCAGCATGGTTATGTCGGCAAAATAGAAATGAAGACCAATGGAACAGAAGTCCCAGAAACTCTCATATTTAAAGTCATGTGATACTTGACAAAGGTACCAAAGATTTGTTGTTAAAATAGCCTTTTTCATGGTAGAATGAGACAGACATTATTACTCTACGTACATGTATGATTACACTACTGGTATGACACAGCACATGTACATCCAGAGGAATTAGAAGTTATGCTCCATTTGTGTACAATGTGTCAAAATGCATTCTATTGTCATGTATAACTAATTAGAACAAATAAAAAAACACCATCTTTATCTATCTATCTATATAAAATGATGTCCATCCAACTGAAACGTTTGAGGTTCAAATGTGGGGGGATAGCCTTTTTAACAAATGGTGCTGGAAAAAGTTGATATCCACATGTAGAAGAATGAAACCATATCCCTATATTTCAACCTGAACAAAAGTCAAATAAAAGTGCATCAAGGACTTAGGAATTAGTCCAGAAACACTGCAATTGCTAGAAGAAAAAACAGGTCAACTCTCCATCACATTGGAGTAGGTACCTTATTCCTTAACAAGACTCATAAAGCTCAAAAGAAACAAAATGATGAATCAATAATTGAGATACCATAGAATTAAATAGCTTCTGACCTGCAAATGAAATAATTAAGAAAGTAAAGAGAGAGGCTACAGAATGGGAGAGATTTTTCCCAGCTACTCCTTTGAAAGTGGATTAATATTCTGGATATATAAAGAACTCAAAAAGCTTAATACCATAGAAACAACCCAATAAATAAATGGGCAAGAAAACTAAAACAATATTTCTAAAAAGAACAAAATGGCCAACAAATATATGAAAAATGTTCAACATCTTTAGCAATCAGGGAAATACAAATCAGAGTTATAACATTTTATCTCACCTTAGTTAGAATAGCAATTATCAAGAGTACAAATAATAATAAATGCTAGCATGCATGTGGGAAAAATGGCACCCTCATACACTGTTAGTGGGACTGCAAATTAGCACAACCACTCTGAAAGCCACATGGAGATTTCTCACAAAACTAGGAAAGGAAATACTATATGATCCAGATTTCCCACTCCTTGATATTTGTCCAAAAGAACTATCAACATACTACAGTAATATAATCACATCAATGTTTACAGCAGCACAATTCCAAATAGCCAAATCATGGGACTAGCCTAGACACTTGTCAATAGTTGAACAGATTAAGAAAACGTGATATGTATACACAGCAGAGCTTTACTCAACCATAAAGAGGAATGAAATTACAGCATTTGCCAGTAAATGGATAGAAGTGGAGAATATTATGCTAAGTGAAATAAGCCAGGCTCAGAAAATCAAGGATCCAATGCTTTCTCTCATGTGCAGAAGTTAGAGCACAATAAGGGAAAAATATGTGTGTGGGTGATCAGATGTCATATAGGGAAGATTAGTTCAGTAGAAGAAGGAGATAAGGAGAGAAAAGGGACCAAAAATGGGAGAAAGTTTGTAATGAATTTAACAAAATCATTCTATGTTCATGTATAAATATACCACAGTATACTCCACCTTTATGTATAGGTATAAAAAACCAATCAAAAACAAGTAAATAAATGAGGAAAGGAAGATCAGTAGAGAAGAGAGAGGAGAATAAAGGGAGGGAGGAGAAGATCAATGTAGGGGCACCAGGGACTAAGATGAAGTAAATAAAATTCCATGCATGTAGGATTTTGCCACAATGAACCCAACTATTATATATAACTACAATTCTCTAATTAAAAAATCCCAAATACAGAATGGGTCACTACACAAAACAACCAATAATATTAATAATTACCCTAAATGGAAATCCTTAATCTCTCCGAACAAAAGGAAAATATTGTTAAACCTAAAAAGGCAAAATTTCATGAGTTGTATTTTAATGTATAATAAAATAATTATATTATTTTACAATATCATAAAATATAATGAATACTATGGCAATATAATTTATAATATAAAATTATATATAGTATATTACATGACATATTATATTTGTACAATATGTACTATATTAATATAATGATGTTTTAGTCAACTTTCCCTTTTCTGTGAACAAAATACCTGACAAGAACAACTTAGAGAAGGGAAAGTTTATTGGGGACTCATGGTTTCAGAAGTCTAAGTCCAAGACAGCCGACTCCATTGCTCTGGGCTCAAGGTGAAGCAGTACATCATGGGGGAAGAACTTAGTGGAAGAAAGCTGCTTAGCTTCTGGCAGGGTCAAAAAGCAAAAAAGAGGAAGAACGGGCAACAGGGAGGATCTACTTTTCCAGGCATACCTCTACAGCCCTGCCCCTCATGCCTACAGTTACCACCCAGCCCATTCAAGCTAAGATAAGCTGATTAGGTTGCAGTGCTCATGATCCAATCATTTTATCCAATATCCTGCACTAACAAGAGCTTTGCAGGTATGAGTCATATCCAAACTTTAACAAATTATATACTAAAACAGTATAGTATTTATACTTTCCTATGAAAATGTTATTGTTTGTAATAATAAAAGTATCAATGTTCCAATTATGAATTATGTATACTTGCATATTTCCTAATAAAAGGCTTTTAAGATACTTAAAACAAAAATTAATAATACATATATATTAAATCAACAAATCCATAATAATATTTAGAAACTGTTTTGGACATATTTTTTATCACTGTGATCAAAAGACCTGACAAGAACAATTTTAGAGGAAGAAAAGTTTATTTGAGGCTCACAGTTTCAGAAGTCTCCGTCCACAGACAGCTGACTCTATTTCTTGGGACTCGAGGTGAGGCAGAACATCACAGCAGAAGAGTGTGGTGGAGGAGAGCAGCTGGGAACATGGCATCAGGGAGCCGAGAGAGAGAGAGAGAGAGAGAGAGAGAGAGAGAGAGAGAGAGAGTGTTACCCTCACCAACCACAAAATATGTACCCCTAGGGCATGCCCCCAATCACCCACCTCCTCCAGTCACACCCCATCAGCCTATAGTTATCACCCAGTTAATCCCTATCAGAGGATTAAGGCACTGATTAGGTTCAGGATGTCATAATCAAATCATTTCACCTCTAAAATTTCTTGCATTGTCTCACATATGAACACATACCTAAAACATAATACAGACCAATTATCAAATCCATAATTATATAGTGTATAATAATTTGCATATTTTATTACATTGACATAAAATATCCAAAGTAGGTACTTATTTAAAATTGTATAATTATTTACTTTCTACTTACACAAATTCTATCTAAACGAAACAATTCAACAGAACATTAAGAGGATTATACATTATAATCATGCAGAATTTATTCCTGGGATGCAAGGACGGTTCAACATGTGCAGACACATGATCATGACACACTATATTAATAGAATAAAACAAAATATGATCCTCTTAATAAAGGCAATAAAAACATTTAACAAAATTCAATACCCTTTCATGATACGAACTGTTAAAAATTAGACATAGAAAGAGTGTATCCTGACATAATAAAGATTACATATGACAAGCCCACATGTAACCTGAAAGCTTTTTTTCTAAGATCAGGAACAAAATAGGGAGGCACACTGTCACCATTTCTGTTTACTCTAGTACATGCCAGAACAATCAAGTTGTAAAAAGAAATAAAGATATCCAAATCAGAAAGGAAGAAGTAACATTGTCTCTCTTTGCAGATGAAGAGATCTTATATATAGAAAGCTATATAAAGACTTCCCTAAAGGAAAAACTGTACAAGTGATAAATTTAGTGTAGGTGCAGGATATAGTATCAACACATAAGCAATGGTTGTATTTTTAGACACTAATAAGGAACTAACAAAAAAGATACTAATAAAGCAATTCTACTTACAATAACAAAAAAAGTAAAATATTTAGAATTAAATTTAGCAAATAAGGCAAAAGATCAATACAATGAAACTATAAAATACTGATAAAAGTAATTGAAGAAAACACAAATAAATGGAAAATATTCCTTGTTAATGGATTATTATTGCTAATATGTTCATACTACCAAAAATGACCCAAAGGATTCAATGAAATACATACAAAAATTCCAGTTAGACTTTTAATAAAATTAGAAAAAAAATCCTAAAAATTATATGGACCCAAAAAAGGTCTTAGATAGCCAAGCCAATCCTTAGGAAGGAGGAAATAGCATGAGTGATTGTGCTTTCTGATGTCAAAATGCAGTACAAAGCCATAGTAATCAAAATGGTATATATTAACAGAAAAAAATATAAATCAATGGAAGAGAACAGAGAGCCCAGAAATAAATCTCCACACTTGGAGTTAAATGATCTTCAACCTAGTTGCCAAGAATACACAATGAGGAATTTATGTAATAAATGTTTTTGAGAAAATTGTATATGCACATGTAGAAGAATACATTGGACCATTATCTTACACCATATACAAAATCCAACTCAAAATGAAATGAAGCCTTAAACATAAGATTTCAAACTGCAAAAATTCCAGATGAAAACTTAGGGGAATACCATCTTGACATTGGTCTTGGTAATGACTTTTTGGATATGACAACAAAGCCTCAGGTTAAAAAGGCAAAAATAAGAAATCAGATTACATCCACGTTCAAATCTTGTGCATAGCAAAGGAAACAATGGAGGAAAGAGACAACTGGTCAAAACAGGGTAAAATATTTGCTAGTCTGATAATGCATTAATATCCAAAATGTATAAGTAACACAATTTAATAGCAAGAAACTTATAAACCAATTTTAAAATGGCAAAGAACCTTAGTAGATATTGCTCTAGAGAAGAAATACAAATGATTATCAGTTATATGAAAAAACCATATCACCAACAATCTGGGAAATGAAATCAGTGTTGTGAAGATATCACCTTACAATCTGTTACAATGACTATTATCAAAAGGACAAAAACAAAGGTGCTTTTGTCATTGTGCAAACATCATAGAGTATGTTTACATAAATTGAGAGGGCCAGAACGTCACTAGGTGATATAATCTCACAGGACCACTATCATATATGTGATCTATCATTGATCCACATGTCATTATTGCACATAACTGTAGGCTAAGTAAGTAATGGAATTGGTAAGCCATTATGGAAAATAGTGTTGAGGTTCCTCAAAAAAAAAAAATCAAAAATAACACTACAGTATGATCCAACAATCCCAGTTCTTAGTATGTATCCAGAGGAAATCTAATTGATAAATCAAAGAGATATCTGCATTCCCATATTCATTTCAGCATTATTCACAATAGCCCAAATATGGACTCAATCAAGGTGTTTACTGATGGATAAATGGATAAAGAATATTGTGCTATATGTATTGAGTTATAAGAAAAAGATATGTTATCCTCTATCTATGTACAATGAATCATTTACACTGTTAACATGTAAGCCTAAATAAAAAAAAAAAAGAAAAAAGGAAGTCCTGGCATTTATGTAATAAGTATGAACTTAAAGGACATTTTACTAAGTGGATCCAGAAAGACAAATACTATATGATCTCAGTTATATGTGGAATCAAAAAAAGTCAAACTCAGAAGCAGTTAGAACTGTGAAATGGTGAATGTTGACCAAAGTTAGACAGAAGAATAAGTTCTAAATATTCATCCTATAGCATGATGACTACAGCTATTGATAATATACTGTATGCTTACAATTTTCTAAGAGAATTCATCTTGAATATTCTTACAATAAAATAAAAGTTGTAAGTATGTGATGTGTTAATTAGCTTGATAGTGGTAATAATTTCACAATATACATCAATACCAAACATCATTTTGTACACTATAAATATATTGTATATATATAATTTTTATTTGTCAATTATTCTTCAATAATGCTGGAGAAAAACCCATAAAACTAAAAGATAATATTTTGGCAGACAGAAAATGGCTCTCAAATGCCCACATTCTGATCCTTAGAAACTATGAATGATTTTTTTTTTTTTAAATAAAAACAGGGATCTTAGAAGATGTGATTTGAAGATGAGAATATCCTGGATGACCTGGGGCCCCACATACCTTCACGAGTGTTTTTATCAGAAAGAAGCCCGAAAAAGGACTAGAAAAGCACGTGAAGTCACTCACCTCCACTGCTCTTCCAAGTCCCCAGCCGCGTCCCCTCGTGAAAACCCGCTCATGCGCAAAAAGGGCGGCGCTCCTCTGGCTTCCCGCCCTGAGAGACCCCTGAGCCCTGCGCTGTGGAGCCCCTCGCCCAACTTGGGCTGAGAAGCTGCCTTTACAGGGAGGGCGTCCCTTCTCCTCAGAGTCTAGTGTCCGCTCTGTTTTGCTGAACCCACTTGCTTTACTGGCCCTGCAACCAAGGTAGGAGAAGCATCTGGGAGGGTGATGTGGCCTGAAATGGCGTGGGCAGAGGCCTGGACTGAGGCCGGAGCCCAGGGAGCGGACTCCACCCTGGGCGGTGGGCCAGGCCCGGCTGACATCGCCTGTGTTCAGACTTCAGGCCCAAGAGCTGGGCATACATTGTTATTTTAAGGGAGGTGGGAGGAAAAGGCTTATGGGTGAGTGAGTGAGTGACTTTAAAGGGAGGTCAGGCTAGAACTCGATGAGAAGGACAGGTTTGTAGAAATTTTAAAACAGGGAACACAGCAAACATGGGGGTCCCGAGGTGAGGGGCAAACACTCCAAGCACCAAGTGGCAAGCAATTCCTGGACTTTTGGAGCGGGAGGATGCTGGAACATGCAGGAAGCAGCAGGAGAGTCAATGCCTTTGAGCCTGTTGAGCAAGGGCAGAGCTGTGGGTAGTGATGGGGCAGACAGATGCCAGTCAGGTCAGGTTAAGGGACTAGTTCTATAAGACGGCCCGCAGTGCTGACCCTGCATGCGTTTTATTCCAAGAAGCAATTTACCTGCCGGCTGCCTGGATTATGTGGGCAGGAAATGTCACTTTCTTCCATCTTCACTTGCCTCTTTTTCCTGGATGTCTCCAGCTCTGCAACACGGTCAGGTCCTCTCCCACATCACAGGAGTTCTCTCTCTTCTCACTTGAACAAATCCTACTCACTCTTTTCTTTTTTTTATTGTCCATGGATAAGTGTGTGACACAAAAACCCAGAAGGAAATTGGTGAGGTCAGGAGCCTGCACAAACCCCATCTGCCAGCAGAAGAGGAGATAGGAATGGAGACAAAAATGATCTGTATTTTAATACCTCTTGTTGTTTATTTCTAAATAGAACAAGTTTGGGAAGGTATACAAAAGGCACAGGATCCTTCCCTTCCCCACTTTCGTACTTTAGCTTCTTTAAATCAGGAACACAGTTAACACTTAATGGTCTAATAGCTATAGTTTATAATGTCTGGGAAAATAATAATGGCACACATCATATTATAGACAATGATGAAGCATCTATACATGCTTGAATTTGTGAATGCTAAGCCCAATTAAAATAAAAATCATGCACAGTTGCACTCTATATCTGTTGGGGATTATTTTCCTTGATAACATAGTTTATGTTGCATATTTATGCAGACAGATACTTACCAATTTTAGATTCAGTGTGAAGGAAAATGTTTGGTAAATTAATACTGACCCAAAACAATATTAAAAAAAAGTTGTTCCGAAATATCATTGTAACAGATCATATTAGACAAAAGATGCACACTTCCTAAATAAAACCGTTAACACAACAAAAATGTCATTGAACACTAAAGAGACCAAAAGCCAACTCCTTTAACAACAGAACAACTCAAAGTATTAACACTAGGGAATTATGTATGTGTAGCCTTTTCTGCAGGCATTTAAAAAATACTAAGCAGAAATCCACCATATCCACTTCTTACTGTGCCTTATGTTCTCCAGGAGAATGTAATGGATTTTATCTTAAGTATTCTTTTTCTTTGTAATGCACATAAAGACAAAGTTCACAGCAGATATTTAAAGATATTTTCATTGAGTTCCCTTATACAAAACACTCTGAATAAATTGAATTATATTTTACAATTATAGTCAATGTTACCAGTGAAGTATATCACATTTATTTATATTTTAAATTCTGTAGGTATTTTTACTTAATGAAGTGCCTTATGATTGATTGATGTTAGTGAATTCACATAGCTGTGGAGAATGTTTGCACAGAGGAATATGTCAAGGATTTTACTTATTTATTTTTCATGTTGGATTTCCACCTAAAACATTCCCTGTATTTTAGAGGTGGTTCTGAATAGCAATGGTAACCTAAACAAGTTATAGAATATAAAACAATTTAATAAGTAAATTGTGGGTGAGTGGGTGGGTGGGGGATTCTCATTCCCTATTGGTAGGCATTTAAGATATAACTAAATTATTTAAATTCTAATAACATTTTTAAGCCACTTCAACTATGGCAAATTTTCTTTCAAAGTTTTTTAAGTTATCCAAAACATTTAGTATTATTGTTTAAAAGATACCATAATTTCATTTAGAAAATTATGCACACTCTTCTGAATATCAGTATTTATGCCTTAGTTTCCTCTTGACAGTAGTCCTAAATAATGTGAACCTGGAACTACAAACAATTCGTGAAACAAAAGGGCTGACCACAAGATGCTTTCTGTGATAAATTGCAGCCTTAAGCCATTATGATAAATTATAGAATAGTCTTGTGTATGGCCAGATATCCTGGTGTTCTGTAAGTGGAATTGGCTTTTTGTTGTAGTGCATCAACTGTGTTAGAAATAAATGCATTTTATTGCTTTTTTGAAAGAACTGATGTTCCACTTTTTACATTTTCTTTATTATTTGTTTTAACTTTTTAAAATTACCTTTTTGTGATCTTATTTTTATTATTTATGTCATTCTACTTATTTTAGATTTAGTTTGATCTTTTTCTAGCATTTTAACTCAGATATTTTAAAAAAGTAATCTTCAAGGCATCTCTTTTTTCATGTAAGGATTGGTATTATAAATTATTCCCAAACTCTCTGTCAGTTGCATTTTACATATGTTGGATTTTCACTGTTATTCACCTTGTAATGTTTTTTTGTCTTCAGCTTTTGGTTTTGACCTGATAGATTATTTAGAAGTCTATGTTTTATTTCTGTATATTTTGATATTTTCTAAATTTCTTTTTAACATTAATCTAATTTAATTTGGTTTTAACTAAAGCACATGCTCTATGAGAATTCCATCATCTTAAAGTTAAAGTCTATTGCATGGTCCGGCATTTGGTCTATCTTGGTAAATGTTCTATGAATACTTGAAAATAATGTGTATTTTGCAGCTGTTGAATGTGGGTGTTTTAGAGGTGTCGGTTAGGCTAATTTCTTTGATATTATTCAAATCATCTGCACTGATTTCTTTTCGCTCCTACTCTTGAATAAATTATGAGAAAGAGGTGTTAAAATCTCTAGGTGTAAAAATATATTTTCTTACTTTTGTCATTTTTTACATTAGCTTTTGCTTCAAACATTTTGAAGTTCTATTAGTAGATGCATAATTCTTCTGCTTTTAACATATTTATGCATTTACATTTAAAGTTGGTGTACTTATAAACAGAATATGGTTTCTTTTTTAATCCACATATAAAATATTTGTTTTTTTCTTGGAAATGTTTACTCCACTAACGTTTAGAAAAATTATTCATATGACTGAATTTAAGTCTAAAATTTTGGTATGTGTTTCTTTTTACTTCATGTTGTATTTTCTTTTATTTCTCCTTTTCCTCTTTCTTTTGGATTGACCAGGTAATTTTAGTGGTCTACATGTCCTATATTATAGTGTATTTTAATTCTATATGTGTCATAAACCCTACAGTAAATTACTTTTTACTTAAAAATATTTTTAAAACAATTTTCAAAAATATTTTTAAAACACATTCTTCTATTTTTAATTCTTAATATATCTGACATTTTAAAATATTTTCCTCTAGATCTAAGTTTACCTCTGGTACAATTTTCTTTCAGTCTGAAGCACTTTAGTATTTCTTGTCATCTGAGTCTTTTGAATATGAATTTTATTTATCTTAATATGTCTTTGCTTTAATTTTTGGAGGATATTTATGTTTCATATAAAACTGTAAGTTTACAGTTTTAGTTTTGTTTTCTTTCTTAGCACTTATAGATGTTATTCTGTCATCTTGGAGTTCATTTTATCTGATGAAAAGTCAGCCATTTTATTTATTTATTTTTGTGGTACCAGTGAATAATCCCAGGGACAGTTAACCTGACCCACATTCCCAACTCTTTTTCTTTTTTCTTTTGTGACAGGGTCTCACTAAGCTGTTTAGGGCCTTTGAACTTGAGGCTGAGGCTGGTTTTGAGGCTGGCTTGTGATCCTGGGATTACAGGGGTATGCCATCATATCTGGCCCAAGCCATGATTCTTACCATTGTTGCACTGTATTTAAAGTGTTTTTGTTTGTTTACCACCAGCTGTCCATTAAAATTTTTTCCTAAAATTCATTTCAGCTGTGCTAGGCGATAGCTTTAATTAGCTTGAGTTCACTTGTGAACAGACACACTTCAGCTTCTCAAGTTGATGCCTTTTTAGCTAGGAGGGAAATGGTTTCATACACTTTCAAGTCTGGCAGAAACAGCCCACAAGCATAGCACGGTGTGATTTCTCTCTTAATGTTTGTTGCTTCTTTCCTGACAAAATTGAGGGCCAAGCGTGGGCATAACTGCTTACCAATCTTGTGTTTGCACCTCTTCCCAGTTCCTACCTTTTTCTGCCTGCCACCACCATGTTCCAATCAGTTGATTCTTCTTCAACTCATCTTTCAATGACAGGCCCTCCCAGCCTGGGAGCTCCTGCGGCTCTCTGTTCTAGGAAAGTACTTGTTTATATAATTTAGTTCATAATTGCACTTCCACCACTTTTCATTAGCACTATTAAAAAAAATGTCATATTTATTTTCTCAGATTTGATTTGTTTTCGCCATAGGAGAATTATTATTTTGTGTCCTCCTATATCCTAACTGCAAATGAAATTTTTAAACAGTTGATTTCTAAATGCCAAAAATCATTTCAAAGTTTAGATTTATTTTACTCTTAAGGATAGGAACTGTGCTTTATTTATCTTTGTGTTCCTGATATGTAGAATTTTTCTAAAAGTTTGAAAAAAAATAAATGGAATAAATGGTTCCCGTACTCCAAAATTATGATAGCAGTTGTTATGTATTAAATATGCTTTTAGGGATTCCTTTCTTAGAATAGTCAATGGGTAAAAAAAATTCTTGGCATAGATTGGACTGTGTAGTACATTAGCAAAACCTAATCAAGGTTATCTAAAAAGAAATAATGCCTTAGATAAAAGTCATTTTCAAACTGATGTGAGCTATCATTACTGTCACCATTTTATTATTATCTTCAGTATCACAACTTGCATTTATTAAGAGTGTATTCTATATCTTTATTATTTTGTGGATTGTCATACTATACATAAAAATCATGGAGAAATTACAGTTACACAAAGAAAATTAGATTAAAATTAAAAATAAAAACCAATGCTATGAATCTTTAATTCTTCATCTTCAGTACTTTTACAGATACATTCAATCAGAAATAAACCTCAGCATATTTTATAATATCTATTGATGACTATGATATATCAATCCAAAGAATGCATATGACATAATTAGCATGAAAGGTGAGTTGTTAGGTAGTCCTTATTCTAGTGTGTATTCTGTAGAAAAATTTCAATCTTACATAAATAGAAGTAGTTATATGGATGGTATTTACAAGGTGAGATCCTTTTTAAGGCAGATGAATATAGCAATGATTGTATCTGCATACATATGATTGAACATTATTTAATTTCTCTTGCACTAGTCCATGGAGAATCTTCTTGATGTTAAAAACGGGAGATCAGTGAACCAGAGAGCTTTCATGAGAATAGAATTCCATGTCATCATTATGTATAGAGAAAAGAGACTTATTAAAAGAATTAAGATACTCTGCCACATCCAACCATATGCCTCAGTCATGAAGTTTTATGCTGTATTGTAAAGCTCAGCCATCAAATATGACACCTTTATTCGCTTTTTGGTTGCAAGTCTCAGAAATCCTATTAGCTGATTTAACAAAACTAGAATTTATTTGAAAGAAAAAAAAAGAGTCAAGGGGGTAATTAATTTATCAAGCTTAGAAAGACTTAGGAATCAGGACATGTCTAGGTCTCCAGATAGTAGGAGGTGGTTCTTCAGGCACCACAACTGATGTAATTCCCACAAAATTTTAGAGAGTCTAGTTGGCTAGAGAAAGTCTAGTTGGCTTAATCCAGGTTGTGTTTACCCTTGGGAGGGCATGGGAAAGATCACCTGAGTTAGATCATTTCTCAAAGGCAAATTTTACTACTGTGAACAGAAATAGAAGGGTAGCAAGTACCATGTGGACTAAGGCATTGAAGGTGTAAGATCATTTAGGAGAGTGTTTCTGGTGGTGGAACACAAGTACAGCATTGTTAAAATAGTCTACCACACTTCAGTCCACCCATCAGTAGCACTGGATAATGTTACCATTCTTAAAGAGCTTTCCATATTTGTTATGAATTTGAAAAATAAATATGAAGAGGTAGGCATTGAGAAGTTATTCTTCAAGTGAGGCAGCATTGGGATATATTTAGAAGTCAATAAAACATAAAAGTTAGCACTTTGCATTTTTAAAGGCCCAAATCCTTGTTTCTGGAGTAGGCAAGATTCAAAAGAACTGCATTCTTCCTTGTTTAAGTTTAGTCTATTATATTTCTCCAGTGTTAGCACACTTTCAGCAGCTTTCCATCATTATGTCAGGGTAGTACTTCATAATATTTTTCACATTTTCTGGCTCATACATCAAACTATAGAATTTTATCCATAAGGCAGAGCTGTCATTCTGTAAAATTTTTAGCAATGTTCTCATTTTTATCTGACATCTAGAAATACCTAAAGTAATAAAAAATCATTTTTACCTCGTATTTGCTTTGGCTTTCGTTCTGTCCCTGTCAGTCTATATACAGTATAGCAAGGAAAGATTTATATAACATCATTTTGGGTGTTCCAGAATCAGAAAAAGAATCTTCACCACAACTGGGTTTTTTCTTTCTGAATTTTACACAGAAGCATAAAACCTATGCTTAAAATAATACATTCCTCTTAAAACTTTACTTTTTTGCTATGAATATTTTTTCTATGTTAAGTTGAAGTTTTACTACATATGTAATAATAATGCAGATACCAAATTATTCCACAACACCAAGGAGAGAAAGACTTCTTTTTCTCAAGAGTGTTACTATTGTGGACAACTTAATGGACAAACTGGGAAATTATGTTTATGTTTGTTAGTATTATCCCATGATAATTCCCAACTAATTTTCCGTATCAAGATATTTATGAAATATGGTTTACTAATTAGCTCCTTTTCTTCTCAATTCTGGAACTGCAAACAACATTCAAATAGATTCTTATTTTTAGACGATTTATTTTCTAAAGCGATTTAATTAAAAATGTAGATTCAGTGCTTAACATGTTTAATGTCAAGCCAATCAGATGTTAAAATTGTTAAAAATAAAAGATATTAATTGCTTGAAAATCTAAAATGCTAAATGATCTATATAAATATGACTATATATTAATTTTTACAGTTTCAATATGTATTTTATTGAACTATGTTTTATTGGATGTATAAATACACAAATAAAACTAAATATGTTAATGCTCCTGGTTAATACTGAGGAAACTGAGCCTTAGAGTGATTATCCAACTTGTTTAACTTCATAAAGCTAGTAAGCTGTAGAGCTGACTTTGAACCCCAGCATGCAGAATTTTGGCTCTCTTCATCAACCTCTCTGTGCACTGCTTCTCATAAATAAGTGGATTCATCATTCAGCAACTGAAGAACACAAGGTTGAAAAAGACTCTATTTGTCAACACCACTTCTAGTCTTGACTTCCTAACAAGGAGAGCAGAAGGATGGTGTGGATGATATATTTCATCATTCTATTCAATAATCTCAGGTTTGACCTAAACCCCAAAATTGAACTGCCAAAATAATTAATTACTGCAACATCATAATAAAATGTACATTTTTAAATAATCTATATACCTGAGTGAACTAATTGTGTGTTCAGGGAACAAAGGGAGAGCCTAGTGACCAACAAGCCTCTTCTCAATATGCATTACCATATCAATAATACAATACTGAGGGCCTGTTTATTACCATCATTTATTTCAGCGTTCTCCAAACTTACTTGAAATAATCAAAGAGTTAGTGCACAATTCGGGAACTGTTGCTGAAGACTACATGAGAAATCTAATTTGAGTCATACGTTGTGAAATGTGGGGTTCGGATGTTGTCACTAGGAGATATTAGATCTTAAAGCAGTTTGGACAAGATCAGATGGAGTGACTAACTTTCTTCAAGAGAACATATGATGGTTATATTTCAAGGCCAAAGATACAGTTGAATCAATTAAGATCAGTAAAAATATATGAATATATTATCAACAGTGAAGATACACTCATTGTTGTTTTCCATTGTTTGTTTGTTTTGGATGTGCAAGTAGAGCTAGAGATGAAACAAAACTAGTTTGTAATAATTCCAGAAGTGATTCTTACCAAAGCTTCTAGTCACCGTGCTTATTTAAATGCATGACAACATCAGGTTGTTTTACTTTAAATAATGGGAATGCATGGCTTACCTACATTCATAGCCTTTTTTTTTTTACGTTTTGATTTAGCTTTTATTCCAGAGGTACAAAGCCATGACTACATTCAACTTTTATTTTTAATAATGATAAAATTGTGATTTTCTTAATTTCTGAATCATTTTTCAATCACTGTTTCATTTTGCAATAATGTTTACATTTTGCTTTAAAATTAATTTTTATGTGTGCATGATACATGGAAAAATTTTCCATTAAATAATTGAATGTTAAAAATGTGTTTGCATTTCCAGACCTGATTCTGTAATTTAGATAACACACCACAAGGTGGCAGTAGTGTCTCCAGTACTAAATTAGTGTTCTTTCTTTAGCAGCTAATTAATAAAACATTGCATTTTTATTGATAAACATAGAATATTTTATTAAATGGCTAATACAGTAGCAATGAATACACATTATCTTAGAGTTTGATGCTAAATGTGTTGAAAGGAAAATAAAAGATCTTTTGTTGAGATGAACTTACAAATAGAATTTTAGATTTTTAGTGCATGAATAATTTCATTTTTAATCATAACTGGATAACAAAATATTTCACTTTTTTATGCTACTGCATGAAGAAACTTTAATTTCAATAACTCCCAAAATGGTGGATTTTATATATGAATCTAACAAAAAATATTTTTTTAAATGCTTTTTCAATTTTATCTTATTAGCTAATACCAAATTCCAGGTAAGAATTAAGTTATGAATCTTCATTTTCAGGTGTCAGGTTTCCTGATACTTATCTGCCTACAGCTTTCTGGGTACATCATCACTTTCTAACAATGACATCCATTTAGACATTATTGGAAGAATTTTTACAGGGACCCAGAAAAATGGTTGTGTCTCTTCACACTGCATCTTTATTCTCTGTTACCACTTGTCTGATCCTGTCTAATGATATCCAACTCTCAAATTAGTATTTTGTGTTTTCTTGGCCCATTACCCTGATTTTTGACCCTAAGGGCTAGTAGATGCATCATGGAAAAATCACCGTCTTCCATGTGTGTCTGGGCCAAACTCCAGTCTGCTGTCACTTCACCTCATTGGGCACTTAGTTATTCATATGTAAAATTCTGAGCTTCAACTAAATGATAATGTTCCTTTACAGTTTTAATATACTGTGCTTTTAGTTGTCACTGGCTGTATTGTAACACTTATAAATTTGATGTGGTTAATTTACTTTCACAGTAAGTTTTATGTTAATGATTATGTTCAATATGTCTTGACATTTTTTTTTAAAAGTGGAATACTTTAGATATTTTTCAAACGACAAAGTCTATAAACGTTGGAATAGTTTCAATCTTGGTGGATCAGGCCAGCATTAAATGAGAAGATGCAGGGCATTTCAAATTGTTTTATGCATGTTAGTCATCATTCTGTGACTTTATCAACATAAAGGAAATAATCAACTTAAAAATGGAAAGCTTCATTGTGGCTTGAAGTTTTTGTTGGTTTCCATCCACAGTTGGTCCCGTTGCTTTGGGGCCTATAGCAAAGCAACTCATCATGAATGCAGGGAGCCTGTGGTGGAGGAAGCACCCACCTCCTGGGGGCCAGAAGCAAAAGAAATAGCAAGAGACCAGAGTCCCACAATCCCTTTTAAGGACATGCTCCCAGTGGTGTAACTTCCTCCCACTGGGCCCCCCTTCTCAAAGGCTTCAGTACCTCCCAGAAGTGCTGTGGATTGGGGACTAAGCCTTTGACATGTGGGTTTTTGGGGGATGCTCACCCAAACCATAGCATAAGATTTGTTCTGGAAGTAGAGGCAGCTCTTTCCAGCATCCATGGAAGCAATTACAAGAACAAGAAATATTCTATCCACCCTGTTTGTTGGCAAAACTGCAGGCCTAGATAAATATCTCCCATTCAAATATGAATAATCTGAATATTTTTTTTTAAAGAAATGCAACCTTACTTTTCAAAATTAGGAGAAAAGGAGAAACTAAGAGTATCTATAAAGATACATTTCTGAAACTAAAATATTAAAATATGTTATATGCTTGGTTTTATCAAATATATCAAAAAAGATATGGCCTCTAAGAAATAAGAGCTTATAAAAGGAGTCATAATACGAAATCAAAATTGGAATCAAGACAAAAGTGAACAGGCTTTATCATCAAAAAAATAAAACAAGTTTAGGAATACACAATGGACTAGTGAATGGGGGTGGAAACCTAGGGAAAATTCAATCTGTTCTTTTTCAAAAACTTGACTCATCAAAAATGCGGGGGGGGGGGGTGAGATTATAATTGGTTCTAATTAAAGAGTAAATGTGGGCATTGAAGAACAGGGAATGGTAATCCAGTGGAAGATAGTGACTGAGGGGACAGTGGCTAGCAAGGAATGAGAATTTTACACTTATTAATGGATTGAATCTTGGTGATTAGTTAATGAGATACACGCTGCTTGCTGTTACCCCACTTTGATGATGAAGAACAGAGAACAGACAGTAAGGTGCTCACACAGGAAAACACAGCCAACATAGGCACATCCAGGGGGAGAACTCAGATGATCTGAGTATAGAATGCATTATTTAAAAAGAAATTTTTTTGCAGATATTTATAGCAGCTTTATTTGTAATAGCCCCAAACTGGAAACAGAGTACATTCTCTTCTCAGGACTTCATTCTGTTACAATGAAAATAAAAAATAAAGAAAATTGTTATTAGTATTATAGGAAATATTTTTTTTTGGTACTGAAAATTAAACTCAGGGGTACTCGACCACTGAGCCAAAACGCCAGCCTTATTTTGTGTTTTATGTAGAGACAGGGTCTCACTGAGTTGCTTAGTGCCTTGCTACAGGAAACATTTTTATATTCAAAATTCTTAAATACATATGAGAGAGAAATTAAAATGCAAACCATGGAGTTCTCTTTTTAAATCAAATATGAATTTTAAAAATAATTAGTGCAGTGTAGGTAAGACTGATATTCTCAGATGGAGTGACAAGTAACTGGAAACTTCTAGAATGCAATTTGTCTGTATGTGTCCGGAACTTTAAAAACCTAGATTTGGCCTGAGGTATAGGGATTTCAAATCTAAGGGCTACCCTAAAAAAATGCTTAGCAATGAATAATGTAAAACTGAATTATTTGTTACCCACTTGGAATTTGGAAAAAACTGAACATATGATTATGGGAAACCACTTTTCAACCTTGACTGTCCATCACAATCCTCTGTAGAGGTTTAACCTAGAATCATAAATTGTGGATTTTTAAAAAGGCCCACAGGTGATTTATTTCAAAGTCAGTGTTAAATAAATTATAGTACCTTTTAGAATCACTTTATCCATTGAATTGATATTTTGAATATTGTTTGGTAATATTCTACAAAAATATTTATCAAATAATTTTCAAATGTTTGTAATTAACATATATCAATTTTGCATTGTCTATATTTTCTTATTTGTTTTATAATCTGAATTTCTTCACTCTTGTGGTTGGGATAGCAGTTTTCAGTTGCATTTTTCTTCCTCTTTACATTAAAGAAATGTTAATATACTGAAAGCATGTAATATATCTCTCTTGAATTCTTATTGCCTTACCCTCTTTTTTAAGGTTTGTAGACTACAGTTTATGGTCAGAATTCTGTGTCAAATATTAGAATTGCAAATACAGCACTCTTGCTTTGTATTAAAAGAACAAGAGCTACCAGTGTCTGAAAAGTTAATTAGACAAAACAGACAATTAATTACATCTTATTAAGGTGTAAAAGACCTGTGACAAATTGCACTAATTGCATGCTCTTACATTTCTGAAGAGGTCAGGCTACTTTAAAAGTATGTTGTTAATGGAAGACAAATGTATCTTTATGTGCCTGATAAGAATATTATAAACTGCATTATTTATGACTCCATTGGAATACTTAATAATTTTAAGCTTTAAATTAAACTGGTCATTAAATAAGAGAGCCAGTCCTTAAAATAGGCGATAGAAGCTTACTGCAGCATAAGATGTAATTGGAGGTCTAGCATTTCCTCAGAATGTCTTTATACTTTTATGAAGTGACTCAGCCTTAGAGATATCAAACTTATCTTAATGTGCCCCCAATAAAGGAGAATTCTTCCATGAACAGTATTCACCCCCAAGAAATACACATTTCATTTTAAAGAGCCCTCAGTTGCTTAAACTCGGATATATTCACTTGAATGCACTTACTAGCTCTTGAACTTTATTTCCAAACCAAAGGATTAAAAATGGGGCGGGGGAAGAACAATCAAATTGTGTCTTGTTTACAGGGCACTAACAGAATGTAGGTCATTAGTATATTAAAAGCAAAGAGCAATGGGAGAGGATGTTAGAAAATGGACGAAACACCCAACGGAGTCTTAGACAAAAAAAGTAGATAGAAACAATTTAAAATGAGCAATGAGTCAGAGTGGTCCTCACAGGCAGATACTTAATTACCTCACAGCACTTGGAGTTTCTTGCATTGAGTACCTGTCAAGGGGAGGGAACGCTGGAAATTCCACACCAATTGTTTCTTTCTCAGTTAACAAAACCAGATGCTTGCTCAGGGCTGGCACAGGGACTTCCCAAAATAATGTTGGTTCTATTTCTTCTGTTCCCCAGAACCAAAGGCCTTTCAGAATAAACCTCACCGTCACCATGTTTTCAATGCTTATGGTCGATGAGCTCAGTCATCAAAGCAGTGTGCTAACGAAATTGCTGTTCTCAACCTTATTTACCAGGAGTCTGAAAACTGCACAAAGGCTTACAGTAAGAAGGAATAAAATATAATTTTACACATTTCACTCAATGTAAGCACATTCTAGCATCGTCATGCTGTTTTCGTGGGCAAGTCCATAAGGGGACACCAGAGACCTTGTCCCTGTCTAAGCAGACTCACATAATGTGAGCTAGACATCTGAACATTAGTATTCATTTCAATATTAGATCCACAGAATTCATTTCCTTTCTTTCGTTTTCCATGTCTCTTTTCCTACCTGCTGTTCATGGATTAGACTCATGTCACATGACAGATTTGCAGTATCTGCAGTAGGATAGTTTTTAAGCTAATACAGGTAAAAAGGCCTAATATATAATTATTACATTATAACAATAATACATGAATCTAATCCTGAAACATGGAAAGACAAAATATTTGAAGATATTGACAGAGTGTGGCAAGATTTACTAGAGAATAACTAGACAAATGACCTCTGAGTTTAGAAAGGTAGGTCTTCAGGGGAGAATATATCACATTCATGGGCATGACCTTCCCAATATTTTGGCTGAACAATTTTGGATTACCAGGAATTCTGTCATTATAAGAGCATGGATGGAATTTCTTGTCCAAATGTGTAGAGCATTATGTTATAAATGACCTAATCATATTCATGGTTCCTTGCGAAATTTTTCATATATATTCTTTATTAAGTACAAGTAAGTTTTTAATGTGACCATCTGTTCTGTATACTTATATTTTATTAATTTTAATTATAGTGAAAATCACCATTATTGTTCATTGATTTTGAGCATATTCTTTAGGCCAAACACTAAGTTTCAGAGAGATTACTAGTACACATGTTGAAGAGGAAAAGTTACGTGTACAATGTTGAGGACAAATTTTGATTTGGGACTGGGGCATATAGCTCATTTGGTAGAGTGCTTACCTCGCATGCACAAGGCCCTGGGTTCAGTCCCCAGCTCTACTATATATATATTGATTTGTTGAAAATGACTTGGTTTAGTTAAGGCATGGTTTATTTTCTTTCCCTGGTGATGGGAAAGCTGTGATCAAGGTTGGATGCAAAGCCAAGAATAAAGTTCAGTGAAGGCAATTTAAACCTGTCTCTGGATAGCCTATGGGACCAAAGATTCAAGCACTAAGGTGATGAAATGAGTCAAACTTTGAAGTGGTAGTAGAGTTAGCAGAGTCATGGACAAATAATTGGAATCCATGTGGTTCCTCATAAACTTTAGGGGTGAGTTTTGCTAAAAAGAAATTAATTTCCCAGTGCATTAAGTTGTGATAGATGGAGCAGACATAAATGGTAATACTCCTTAGCAATTAATGACAAATTTATCTTATTATAAAACTAATATATCCAGGTTAGAAACACTGAAAAGCATAGAAGAAAAATAACATTCATAGTCTCATCTCCCTAGTTGCATTTCTGTAAGCATTTGGTCATCTTCCAAGCCGTCTTAGATTTGTTTGACCCCAATGTTCCAAGTTGTCTTGATGTGTGTTAGTTTCCTATGAATGTGCTAACAAATTGCCACAAAGTGAGTGGCTTGAAACAGCACACATTTTTATTTTACTTATTTGGGTGTCAAAATCTAAAAAGAGGCCACAGGGTTGCATTTCTCCAGAAGCTTGTAGAAAGGATATTTCCCTGCCTTTTTCAGATTCTAGAGACTCTAGAGACTGCCCTTGGCTTCTGCCCCCTTCCTGCATCTTTAAACCAGCAGTGTAGCATCTTCTACTCGGTCTCTTCATCCTTTGCTTGTCTTGTCACATCATTATTTTAGTCTTGCCTCTCTCTTAAAGGGAACTGTGTGATTTTATTGGGTCCACTCGAATAATGAAGAATGATCTCCCCATCACAAAATCCCTAATTTAATTATGTTCACAAAATTCTATTTACCATGTAAGCTAGCACATCCATGGTTTAGGGTTATTGGTATACTGATTAGTAGCTTCCCTCCCTGTTGTTTCTGGAAGAAACTATATTGTAAAAGGCTTAATAGCGATCCTTATACACAGTACCTCCACATCCTGAGACAGGCTCTAATCATCTCTCAAAGGAATGAAAACTCTGGTTATGGCTAGAACAGATGGTGATTTTTCTCTTTTTAAGGTAAAATTTATATAACATAAAAGTAGCCATTTTAAAGTGTGTAATTTAGTGGCATCTAGTATATTCACAATATTGTTCAATTACCACCTATATGTAGTCCAAAAACTGAGTGTTGTTTTAAGCCACAAGATTTGTGGTCACATAGCAATAAAAAATACAAAGATTTTGGGTCCAAATATTCACTGCAGAAGGAATGATTGATTGATCAAATCAAAGAAATGAATGGTACTAGAAGTGGCATAAACTAATATAAATATAATACTCATATTTTTCTAGTTTTTATGATAATTGTTATAGAAGATAGCTATCTAAAAATTGTAGTAGTGATTGGGGATGTAGTTTAGTGGAGTGCTCACCCTGCACATGAGAAACCTAGGGTTCAACCCCTAGCACCACAATAAAATAAAAAAAGTTAATAAAACAAATAGTAGTAATGCATTATGCATTTGTAGCATTTATAAAAGCAAAATATGTAACAATATTATAGATGAAGGGAAGAATTAGGAATATTTTGTGTAAGATCCATATAGTACATGTAGTGTTAGTTTTCTATTGCCATATGGCAAGCTATCAGTATACTTTCAACAACAAAACTTTAAATTCCTCTTGGGAGAAATTGCCAGTCACAAGAAGATTAAAAAATGTTTTTTATTGAAGAAAAATGAAACACAATATATAAAAATAGGATGTATAGAAAAGAATGTTGAGAGGACAATGTGTGGAAATAAAAGACTGACGATGGAAACAAAGAAAGGTCTCAGATTAATGATCCAAGTTTCTACATTAAGAAAGTAGGAAAATACAAATTAGACCCAAGGCATGAAGAAGAAAAAAAAATGAAAAAAAAAGTAAGAGCAGAAATTAATAGAATTGAGAATTAAAAAAGTAAGAAAATGATATGTCAAAGATTGATTTTTGGAGAAAAATAAAATGGACAAACTATTATCTATGCAGATGAAGAAGTTAGATTTTATTTCTGAAAACTCTCAAGAGTGTTCACTGATTGCATTTATATTTTGAATTTTTTTTTGGCTTCACTATGGAAAAATCTATTGAATGTGGACAAGAGTTGAAACCCAGAGATTGATAAAAGGGGAATTGCCACCATCCAGGCAAGCCAAGTGACATGTCATACTTTGTAGTCTAGGTAGTAGATCCTTGGAGAAGAAGAGACACTTGATATATGAAATGTAGTAGAAATTTAAGGATTTGTTCATATATTGAATGTTGAGAGGGACCAAAATACAGAGGCCTGACCAACTAAATTTCTGAGTTAAGGAAGACTAAGAAATTAGCACACTTGTGGGAAAACAAAAATAAGAAATTATTCATTGACAAGTAATGATTTTCTTAAGAGCTGAAAGGGTGCAGAAAAGACACCAGTAAAGGAGACTGAGGAATAGCCTAACATATAGGAAAAGATTCAAAAAGGCCTGTTGATAGAGAAGCTTGAAGAGGAAAGTACTTCAGGAACACTGAACAGGTCAACTGTGTTGAACAACACAGAGAGACGGGGTTAGAAGGGAGCATATCATATGGAGATCTGAGTGAACTGAGGCAATCATGTATTCAGTGAAATGCTAAGTGTGGAAAAATATGTTAAAGAATGAATATATAGTGAAAACTGGAGACAGCCTGTTGTAGACAACTCTTATAAAAATCTAGGGACATCTACCGGGAAAGCAGATGTAGAAATAAGAATACATATGGTCAAGTGATGATATTTTAAAATGAGAGACAACCTAGACATGTTTGTAAAATTGGAACTTGCTACTACAGGGGAGGAAATTAAGGAGAATATTATGGAACAAAAAAGAAAGACTTAAATAACAAACCTGCCTGAAGCTGTCTAGATCAATACCTTTTTGGTGATTGTTAAAGTTCTGATCTGGAATGTTCCCCAAAAGCTCATGAGCTAAAGGCTTAGTCTCAAGCTGTTGGTGCTATTGAGAGATAGTGGAATATTTAGGCAGGTGGGGCCGAGTAAGAGAAAGTAGGTCACTAGGTGTGTGACCGACCTGCCTAAAGATTGTTCTTGGCCCTGTCCTCTCTCTCTGCTTCCTCAGCTACCATGAAGTGAGCAACTTTCTCCTACCACACATTACCCACCATGATGTTTTGCCTTGTTAAAGGCCCAAATTGACAGGGTCAAGTGACCATGGACTGAAACCTCTGAAATCATGAACCAAAATCAATCTTTCCTCTTTTAAGTTTATTTTCCTCAGGTATTTTGTCACAGTAATGAAAAGCTGACACATAATGAAGTTTACTTCTTTTCAGATCAGAAGGGAAAACCGACCTGGAATTCTGTGGCTCGGCCTACAATTTTACTTCAAGTTTTATCAATTAGTTAACCTGTGTTTTGCTTTCCCTGTAGGTATTTGATTTGGACTAATTATTAAAAACCCTTTTAAACATCTAAATGTCTTCCTGTTTGAGTCTTATTTCAATAAACATCACTTTAGGTGGTATGTTCTTATGAAGTCACCAATAGAAGCATTAGAAATGTGAATACATTTTCGGGCTTTCTGTGGCAATTCTCAGCCTCTCTCTACTCATATTCTTAACATTGAATCATATCCAAGACAAATACAATTTCTTCTTGTCCTCATCAAGATCAGAGAACTCCCAAAGGGAGGATATATTGAAAATTTGTCAGTAAACTTACCTCAGAATCACAAAATGAGAATCTTTAGGTTAATGAAATCTGAGTTTATTAATTTTATTAGCTGTTTTTCCCTAAAGAATAAACTTTGGCTTAAATTATTTTCTTATTGTTTTCTATTTCAATTTTATTGAGTTCTGCTTCTACTTTCATTATTTCTTTCTTAATGCTTTGGATCCAATTTGGATTTCTGTTCTTATTTTCTTAAAGTAAAAACTTAGGTCATTGGATTTGTATAGTCAGAAAAAAACTGAATAAAAGTCTAATTATTATGTTTGAGGAATGCTCCATCATGATGCCAGATAGTCCTTAATTATTTTTCTTACAGCAGTTGTTCTTAAATGTTTTTATCTCAAACTAATTTATACTTTCAAAAACTATTGAGTATCTCACCTTAAAAAAAACATACATTTATGTGAGTTAGTTACCAGTATTTATCATATGGAATATACAATTAAGAAAAATTTAAAATATGGTTGTTAGCTGGGCACAATGGAACATGCCCATAATCCCTGCAATTCAGGAGGCTTAGGCAGAAGTATCACAAGGTCAAGGCTAGCCTCAGCAACTTAGTGAGACCCTATCTCAAAATAGGAAATTAAAATGGCTGGGATAGCTCAGTGGTGGAGCACCCCTGGGTTTAATCCTTAGTATAAAACAAATAAACAAAAAGCACAATATTTATTATTATGTAACTTAAAAAATAAGACTTAACACAATTAATACATTTTTTATGAAATTAAGTCTTTCCTTGACCAAAAGTGGCATTGTTTTGTTTGTTCACACTCTTTAATGCCTGGCTTCAAGAAGAAAAATAAAATTCTTATAGTTGCGTTTGCACTCAACCTGCTAGACTACGTTGTTTTAGTTATAAAATTCGGGCTTACATTGGTTATATTTTATTGGAAAAGGTAGAAATATTTTAATATAGATTTTTTTGACAAGTAATATTTTTGTAAAGATTAGTTGCATCTAAAACCATATCACTAAGACCATATAAATGAATTTTTTTATCATATTATATTCAAATTTATTCATTGGCTATACAATTTGAGTTGATCTTTGGTCTGTGTATGACTTTGTATATGATAATTGTAATATCATAATTTGAAAATTGATTTCTTGTGCTATGCAGATATTCCATACTTGTTTATGTAATAATTAAAAAAAATATTTGTTATCATCAATCTCAAAAGAAAGTCTTTCAATTGGGGGAAATTATCAAGCTAACAGTGGCAGATATAAGCTCGCCACAATTCTGGTTTTCAGTTGAAACCTCAGGTTTTATCACTAGTAGCAAATATTGTCAGTTTTTTTCCTTGAAGTGACAGGCATACTGAATTCATTGTCAAGAAAATATCTGCAAATACCAGAGTCTAAATAACCATTAGCCTGAGAGTCAGTCTATCAAATAAAAATGGTATATCATGAAAAAGTGGCTCATTTACCTCATTAATCAGACAATTATACAAGTATTTTTTTCTTCTGTTAACCAATGTATTACTCTGCAGAGTGATTGATCTGTATTGAAGCATTGTATCATACAGAATATTGAAGAGATAATATGCTCAAGGATTAAGATGTAGTGACATTGATAGTTTTTTGTGATTCATCAGGATGTTCTTGGGTGAAACTATTCTGTTTTTATTCTTCGTTTTTAGTCTGAAAATGCATGATTCTGAAGGATACAATGACTGGTGGTATAGCTTGGTAACCCTTCCTTGATTCATGCTAAGATACTGGGAGTTTTACTCGGTACTGATTTTTTTAAAATATTTTTTTAATTTATAGATGGACACAGATATCTTTTATTTTATTTTTATGTGGTGCTGAGGATTGAACCCAGTGCCTCACGCATGCAAGGCAAGCACGCTACCACTGCGCCACAATCTCACCCCCCAGTACTGATTTTTTTAGTAAAAAATATTTACAAATATTAACACAGTGAGCAAGCAAATAACATTTTGCTGTTTGTATAAAAGCTTCTTTTGATATTGCAGACCTCTTAAAAATAAATCCTGCATCCCACTCTTTGAAAACAACTTCCTTACTTAATAGGTATATGGGTAAGAATAAATTTCAAGGATATAATGATTTCTAACTGCTAGGGAAAAAAGAATGGTTGTAGTTGATTTTAGGAATTAACATCACATTTAATATATTTTGCTAATCACTGTGGCCCTTTCTGCCACCTAAAGTCTTTTTTTATTGGACACTTCTAATATTTGTCTTTGTCTTTTGCACACTGCAAAAATAAAAGGAAAGGCATACTTTTTAACCCTGAAAGTGAACAGGAGAAGTTGTGTGCCCTGACTTGTCTTTCCCTCTATTCCCGCTCTGTTCCATTCTAATTTGGAATAAAGATGTAACTGCAGCAGAGGACATTCTTGACACAATGAGAAGCCTTGAATTATAGTGTCCTTGAATTATAAGTACCCTGGACATTCATTGAAGAAGTAAGTCACTTACAATAAATATACGAAAGCTATTATGCATATATACCAAGTATAAGCAGTTAAAAAATATAATGGAAAAAATAACCCTTTGACAACCCAATAAAAATGTAAAATTCCTAGCAATAAACTTAAGAGTATGCAAAACTTCTCTGAAGAAAGCTGCTTGGATTTACAGAAAGACATAAAAGAAGACTTGGCAATACATAGAAGTAGATAGATGTTACTAGGCAGAAAGAATGAAGCTTGTTGTAATTAACTCATATATTTAACTCAATCAGAATAATTTCTTTTCTTTTGAATTTGACAACAGTAGTGAAAGTTTCTGCAAGAGGACAAATATGTAACACTAGCCAGAATAATTTGTCATGACAGAGTAGGGAATTATTATTAATTATTAAAGATATTCATGCTGAAGCTATAGCCATTGAAAAAGTGAGAAACAGGGACAAAATTAAACAAGGTTTTTAGTACTATAGAACACAGAAACTGACTTAAATTATATAACAAATGTGTCCATTGTAATGATGACTGTGAGAATAGCAGTTATCACAGAGTGAATATTTATTACATGCTGGGCACCATCCTGAGTACTTTATATAATGAGGTATTTGGTTGACCCTGAAACTACATGAGGTAGGTGGCATAATAATGGCACCTTTAGAAATAAGTTGTATGCGCTGGAAAGCAGTGTGAGATTCCTCCGAAAATTTAGAATGGAACCATCAAGTGACCCAGTTATCCCACTCCTTGGCATATACACAAAGGATTTAAAATCAGTATACTATATGGTGATGTGGCCACATCAATGTTTATAAGAAACTCAATTCACAGTGGCTAAGGTATGGAACCAACCTAGGTGCCTTTCAACAGTTGAATGGGTAAAGAAAATGTGGTACATATACATAATGGAATATTACTTAGCCATAAAGAATAATGACACTATGGTATTTGCCAGTAAATGGATGGAACTGGAGACTATCATGGTAAATGAAATAAGTCAATCCCCAAAAACCAAAGGCCACATGTTCTCTCAGATATACAGATACTGACTCACAATAGGTGGGGGTAAGGGGGGGAAGGTTCACAGCATTGATGGCGGTGAGGGAGAATGGGAATGGGAAAGACCATAGAATTTGAATTGGTCATACCTTTCCTATGTTCTTTTCTTTTGCGGGGGGGAGGGTACTGGAGATTGAACTCAGAGGCACTCAACCATTGAGCCACATCCCCAGCCCTATTTTGTGTTTTATGTAGAGACAGGGTCTCACTGAGTTGCTTAGCGCCTTGCTTTTGCTGAGGCTGGCTTTGAACTCACGATTCTCCTGCCTCAGCCTCCCAAAGTGCTGGTATTACAGGCGTATGCCACCGCGCCCGGCTTCCTATGTTCTTAAAGGAATACATGGCCAGTGTAACTCCACATCATGTACAAAAAAAAGGAAATTATACTCCATGCATGTATGATATGTCAAAATAAATTCTACTGTCATGTATAACTAAAAAGAACAAATAAAAAAATTTTAACAAAAGAAAAACAAGAAATGAGTTGTGTGGGTTTGACAAATCAAGAATGACTTATTAACTGATTTGGAAAACTGATTTGCCATAAAGGAGAAAATAAAGTTAAATATTTTCTTATACTTGCTCCAAACTGTATTTCAAGTGAAGCATACTAAATATAAAGCACAATTAAAACAATACCATACAAACAAGGCTATTCATATAAAACAAGAAGCAAGAAACACCTAAGTATGAAGCCAAATATATAATGCAAATGAATGAGATGTTTAATGATGTTTTATTCCTGCCTTCAGCAAAGATGTATGAAAGGCGGTACCAGGGATTCAAACAAGCTGCCCCAAATATAGCACTGTGGCATTTGAGAAAACAGCAGAAACGGACCATGGAAACACCTAAGTAGGCCATAACATGTAACTGATCTTCTCCTGAAAGGTCACAAAACCTTATTCCAGAGGGTTCTTTCTTATGACAGTGAGAAGGAGCGTCCTGGTTCTCATGTATGAAGACTCAGAGATGCCACGAGAAACCTACACAGGTGGACCCGCTATCTCATACCCATCCCAAACTTTGAGAGTGGGTGTATCTCACTTTGTAGGAGAAAATAACAGCATGCAAGATGCCCACCCTTGAAACTTGTTCTTGTAACTTCTTATACAACCATGTGCTTTATGTTCTACCAAACACTCTCTTTACCACACCAGGACTTCTATCTTTATTCTCTTTTGGGGGCGATGAGATAAAATTCATTAACTCTATCTTGTGGTTCAAATGCCTCTTAGATTTCATTTTCATGTTAAGATCCAGACTGAAATGTTCACACCTCAGTTTTTAGAGTCTCAAAATTAATGTTTGGTTTTTTTTTTTATAAAATCTTTTCAGAGAAGAGTTATTTTTACCCTAATTTTGACTGACTTTTTCATTTTAAGCAGTCTTTAGTTCTGTCTTATTTATAATCATTATACCTTATTCCCAGCAGTATAACTAAATTAGAGAGGATTTTTCAGTGGCCTTTAATAAACCTTTGTTATAATCTTTTGGACCTATGAATATGTTTTCACAGTTACAATCATCACAAACATATCATTCTGTATTTCCCGCTCAAATATATAATAAATAATTTGCCACTCTAAAACTTCTAAATTATCATCATTTTAACCACTTTAAAATAAACTCTTGAGCAAATAAATGGCTTCTAGTCTATCTTAATGGTTGGCAAACTGTGGCCCATGGGCCAAGTCCTGTTTCTATGCATGTGAAAGTTTACTGGAAAACAGATACACTCATTAATCTATGTATTGTTTGTGGCTGTTTTTGTGTTACAACATGAAGTTGAATAGTTGTGACAGAGACCATATGGCATGTAAAACATGAAATATCTACTATCTAAACCTTTGTAGAAAAAATTTCTCAATCCTGATCTGTGTTATTGTTGAAGAAGTTGGGCTTTTAAGCCTTTTCACTACTAAAATAAACAGGAATAATAAAACATTTTTAAATATTTGAGAAGTAAAGAAAAAGTTACAGGAGAAGAACTGGTGGGATGAAAGACTTTTTAAACATTTACTATGCATTACAGATTCTGCCATGCATATTACATATCTTTACTCAAAAATATCTAACAACTCTGTTTTCCTTTTATATTTTCAAAGACAAACTTTCTCTGATATATTTTGGAGAGAGCTTGACTTATTTTTTTATATATTCTCTTCTGAATCCAGATAAAGTCCAATGTTTCCCCCAATCTTGGTTTCTTATAGTGTCTGTTTAAAAATATGGCTTTAAAAGTAAATTTTGAATGTCTTAGAAATATAAAATTAACACATGTTGAATATTTTATTTCACCTAACAAGGGAACTAGTAAGACATTATTAGTGATTCAAAGGCAAATTTTAAGAACTATATATTGATGTGCAAATAAAGAAATGCGAGGATGAATTTATAAATAGATGCAATTGGTGTAGCCATTAGCAATAATCAATTAAATATCACTGGATGCAGAAAATTTACATTTCCATGGATAGGAATTATTTGCCTAATTATCAATTTTCTATATCTATAGAGTGGTAAAATAGCTCAAAGATAATGAAAGGCTATGTAGCTAGATGAGTGAGCTAGACAAGGCCTTCACTAAGTATTTTTTGGCCCATCCAAAGTCATAAGCTTTCTTCTTGCCTGTTTTATTACCAATATGGAATCCTACACTTTTTCATTTGTTCCTGCAATATTGTCATTTCCAGAAATGATATATAGCACTTTGGGGCAAATACCAAGGTAGTTATATAGCTAAAGTACACAAAAAAAGGAAAAGCAGCGTTTAGTATTAGATATTACTATCCACAGAGCTAGAGAATTCTTTTCTCTTTAAAATTTCTACCATCAATTATTCTCAGCCATGTCTGTTCCTCAGTGGCCTTCAGAAATTTAAGATTTTCTGACTCTGTTATAAAATACAATTCAGCATCCTCTTCATCTCATACTCTGACTTGATAAGCCCAAGGAAATATAACCAGTTTCAATTGAAAATTCTGTTGAGATGAATCAGCATGTTGTTTTTGAATCAAGGAACCAAAGAACCAGCCTCTCTAGGGGTAAAATTATGTTGCCACTCTGGAGGGCAAAATTTGTTTTCAATCAGTAACATTTTTTTCTGAGATAAAAGGTATTGTAGGGAAAGAAGAAAGTAAGATAAAGGATATGGGAAATACTAAATGCAGGTTGAGGTAGGGCTCACCTCCTTTTTTTAAAAAAAACTGTTTTTAGTTTGTAGTGAAGGTCTCCCTTGTAAATGATCTGAGTCTGATGCAAGAGAATTATAGACAGAAGAAGAGCCAGCCTGCAGTCCTTAATTGTCATTGTCTTTGAGAAACAGGAAAAAAAAAAAAAAAAAGACCATGTGTCTGAGAAGAGTATACCAGGATATAGGTGTTACAAGATGTCAGAAGCTACAGAATGGCAGCTATCCAAAATACCAGCAACAATAAGTGCTGGCGAGGATGTGGAGAAAAAGGTACACTTAAACATTGCTGGTGGGATTGCAAATTGGTGCAACCAATCTAGAAAGCAGTATGGAGACTGCTTAAAAAACTTGGAAT